>OX438752.1:11133827-11686295 GCA_949316235.1 Oegoconia quadripuncta
CAACCCGATTGCACAAACACTGAAATACAAACTCTAAAAGCATCGTAGAAGGGGCCGGGGACGAAATCAACAACCATTCCGTCCGTCCATCCGTCCAAGCAATGCGTTTTTGAAAAAAAATAACTAAACTACCTATGTCAATAACTTTTATTTCATTTACCTACTACGCCCTATTTTTTTCCTTCCTTAAAAAACTCATGCGATATATATTAAGTTTTATTTCCTCGTCCATACTTAGTTACGTCACTCATTAAAAATTATAAAATCTAACTTAATTAATGACACATATATTTATGTCAAGGAATAAATAATCGAGGATAACTAAATAGTGCCTCTGCGCATCTGCTCCATTGGTTCCGAGAACAATAAGTATCTACGCAAGTAGATGTTTGCAGCCGAACGTTGACCCAATTGACATGAAACAGTTCATAGCGAAAATTATATAATTTACTTCTACGTAATTGCTGTAACTTCATTTTCCATGCGTAAGCACATGCGGCTATTGTCTCATGTGTAAATATGTTCATTTGTATAACGGACTCGTTTTATCTTTCTTGTAGTTTATTATTAAAGAATAAATAAAAATATATAAATCCACACACTGAGCCTTTTTGTATACTGCGGCACACACATAATATTTGGTGGTCTGTACGTTCTTTTATTATTTTACTTGGATTTTTCTTACGTAAAATTATTATGTGTATGTACATAGATGCAAATAAATGCTTATCTATCTCATCCCACTGCAGGGATATAGGCCTTCCCTCGTATAATGAGGGAGTATGGACCATACTCCACCACGCTGACCCAATGCGAGTTGGGGACTTCACATGCCCTTGAATTTTCTTTTTCTCAGGCATGCAGGTTTCCTCACGATGTTTTCCTTCACCGAGCAGTCGTATAAAAGCACATAAGTAATTAAATTAAATTTAAAAACTAATTGGTACATGGCCTGCGTGGGAATCGAACCCGGACCTCCCAAATTAGAGGCCGCGTCTTAACCGCTGAGCCACCTACGCTCTTTATCCCAACTAATATTATAAATGCGAAAGTTTGTTTGTGTGTATGTATGTATGTATGTATGTATGTATGTATGTTTGTTACCTCTTCACGCCTATACGGCTGGACGGATTTGGATGAAATTTGGTGGGTAGACAGATTAGGACCTGGATTAACATATAGGCTATTTTTTTGCTGAACCGATTTTGATGAAATCTTCCAGGCGGACCAAGCCGCGGGCGGAAAGCTAGTCTATATATAAACGGTTTACTACTTGTCTATTTCTTTTACTTTTTAGTAATATTTTCATTGTAAAATTTACTAGCTGCAACTATAGATTTAAGACTTCGCTCGTTCAGAGAGTTTGAGAACCTCGTGGTCTGAAACACAGGTTATACGTATAATGTCTTCTTCTGAAACTAGCATTCTTCGAATTACACTCCCGTATATCTTAAAATCTATACGTGTTTATAAGTAACTATAAGTTTTATTGTGTGATGGATGAAATAATAGTATATTGTGACACAAATGCGGAAAATCTGTCATTCCGTCTTAAGTAAAATATTGCTATATAATGTTTTATCACACATTTGTAAGAATGTAATCAATGAATAACAGGTACACAATATTATAAGTATAGATAAGCTACAGATGGTTCGAAATTATTTAAAACGAATTGAAAATCGTACAAATTAACATATTTAATTCTGGAGAGGCAAAGGGGTAATTACCATTGGCTGTTATACCTCTATTATGAACACGAACATACCTACAATACTGAATACCTACAGTAATCAATTTGGGTAATATAATTTTAGAATGATAAAAAATCAAGAGTGATGATAATGTTTGTTTCAACAATAAACATAAGTTTCAGTTATTTGTCATCTTTTTAAATTATTAAATTATAAATTAGACAAATACCTAAATAAAAGAAGTAACTTAAAAACTCCTTACATCTATTAAGATACAAATGATAGTAAATTTAAAATCAAAAGCGGATAGGTGCGGGAATGGCTTACTTTCCGCATGCTTGTAATTACAATGACACTCATTTTTCGAGCTCTGTAACACGTTCAGGGGCACTCACGGTACGAGTCGTAGTCGAGTCGTAGAGTAGAGAGCAATATCCAGTATATTCTATTCTTATTTTTCTTTGTCGAATCATAAATTTAACAATTATTCCAAAATGTATTTGTATTGACTTATTTAAAAAGAACAACCCCTGAGTTTCTTGCTCGTTCTTCTCTGGGGAGACTGCCTAGTGAATGAGCGATAACTGTATGTCATGACGATTTCAAATGTTATGTTTAATGTTCAACTTACGAAATAAAACATTGTTGATTTTTTTTTTATTGAGTATAACAATATAACTTTCATTGTATCTGTTGTGTCCAAATAGTAGAATAAGTAGGTACAACATTTTAATGTAAAAAATAAATAATAGTTGGCTTAAGAGGAATAATATTTAGCTTCAGGTTTATTCCATACATGTGAAACAGTAGCATCATATCAGCTACATGAGGGACACTGCTGAATCCCCATTGAATCCCCAAACTCCCCATAGATTTACAAAGTGACCGATTGGAAGCGGCCGGCATCCAGCGACTTCCGACGAAGTTCATCAGGTCCCAAGTTTCCTTTTCCGGTGCGTGGTCTCTATTCCGAATCTTAAGAGGACCTGTTTGGTGTAGTGGTCAGAAACTGACTGCTATACCAAAAGGTCGCGGGTTCAGACATGTGTTCCCGAGTTATAGATGTTTTCCATTTGTATTTGTATTTACTTACAAAAAAATATATTTATGTAGTTCATGACTCAACCATCTGGTATCCATAATACAAGCTTTAAAACATTACAATTAGAGTTGAAAACAAATAGTACCTATGTACATCCTGAAGATATTTTAAACACTTCACTATAAAGATGCCCTTGTATCAGATAATAAATGTAAGCCTTCAACATTTTATTCATATTATATAAACGCTTAAAGTAGGAAGTGAGATAATGCTTTATGCATTTAATATTTAAATGTAAATAAAGCGTTATGTTAGATAAAACAGAAATAGATGTTGAGGTCACATGGATTTTGTTTTAAAATAAATATAAAATAAAAAAAACTGCTTTAATTAGTATGATGACTAAGTATTTGTATAGGATACCTTAAAAATAAGAGTGACAAGCATGTATTTCTCACTTATCAGTTATGTAACTTATTATGTAATTGGAAACATAACATAAGATTCTATAATTATAATAATAATTAGGTACCTTGTAAAATCAGAAAGAATTCATAAATGCTATTGTAATTGTTTTAAAATCAGAGCATTTAAGACTTTATCTCCCTTATAAATGTTAAAGAAGCTGTTATTGAGAAATCATAAAATCTCAAAGTAGTATTAAACAAAGCCGCTATCAGTATATGTCTTTACTTTTAAAGAAAAGTTGTTATACTTTTGTCCAAAACATATCTATTTATAAATTAGTAACCTTAAAATGAAAATTTAGAAAATCTCCGAGAGACTATAACTTAAATATCTTTGAAATAACGTAACCGATTTCTATTAAACATGGCTATGAACAACCTCGCAAACACCAGCTTACGATAATATAAAAATAAATAAATATTTTGGACACTTACACCAATCATCTAGTTCCAAACTAAGCTTGTAGGTACTATGTATACTAGATAACGGATAAACATACATAAATATTTATATGAACATCCATGACTCGGGAATAAATGTTCGTATTCATCACACAAACATTTACCCGTCGTGGGATTCGAACCCACAATCGTTGGAATTGAGGAGTTAGCAGCTGATGCTTATAACACAGTATTTTTAATGCTTAGCATGGGCATCGGCTGGGAACATACCTTTAGAAATTCTAATGAATATTGCAAAATTTTACCTGTTGTAAACTACTGTTTTACCTGTGGTTAAAAATAAATTATTCTTATTCTTAAATTATTCTTGGTTTCGCTGACAGCGTCACTATCCACTACACCAGCCGGCCGTATAAAATCGTTTTCAATTTGGTTCAAAACTCTTAGCGCTACAAATTCACAGACAGACACATATCTACATAGGCTTCACTACACCTACTTTTTTGTACAATATAATATTTGATAAAATTGACAACATTGTTTACAAATTGTCTTCGTAATTGTGTCGTTCGTTTGTCCATTCTTACTCTTATGTAATATCTTCCGATTAAGTTTTAAGCACATTTCATTAATACATTACAAATTGTATAATAACGATCTTTGTCATTATTGTATCATAAGAGTGTGTGAATGAGGTCTAAAGATTATTTGTCTAATAAATAAAATACGATAAGGGGCACTATAAATCGGTGCAGTATCGATAAAGGGACGGTCGTCGCTCTATTGGCCGAGTGCCGTTGGTGTTGAACTTTATCTAGTTCGGCAAACTATTTGTCTTTGCTACAACGTAATTGATCCAGGAATTGGTGCGCATACGCTTAATATAAAAGAACTAATCGTAAAACCCGATTGTAGAAATAGTGCAGAGACAAATATTCACATTACTAATATCTACGCGAAAACTTACTAAGGAGGAAAGTTATGAATAGATTGTGACTTATAAAATACTTGCTGTTACCCGCAACTTCGTCGGCGTAGAATTCATTCTACGACCAAATGCGACACTTTATGACTCAAAATCATTCCCAATATCTATCCAACAGGAGCCACTCACTGTTCCGGGAATAAAATAGCCTATATGTTAATCCAGGTCCTAGTTGTCTACCAACCAAATCCGTCCAGTCATTCAGGCGTAAAGAGATAACAAACATAGCCCACGGAAAATACGGTAAGTAATTAGCTTATCCAGACATAATTCAGAACCGACGTATGTAATTGCTATCTTATAAAGGTATATTAGAGATGTAATTTTGAATAATTAAGCCATAAATAAAACGATCGCTTAGTCTAGATTTTTTTAGAAAACCCTATTTTTAATTTGTATCTTAATAACAATAAATACTAACTGATATTTAATTAGGTAGATTTTTATTAAACACAGTTAACCTATTGACGGATAAAAAACTAAGCATGTTATAGTTAGGCATGCATGTGTTTTAGCTGAAAATGTCGTCGAGCTGCATTGCTTAAGAAATAAAAATGAAAACTAATATTTTGTAACGATAATTTACAGAAAATTTTTACTTTTTAAGTTTGCACAAAATATTTAATACCCATCATTATCAAGTTCATTCTTACAATTCAAACAACTATCAACTTGTCTGCCCAAGTACTTCTGAATTGACTATCCGTAACTTTATCAGCTATTGGTGAAGGCACGTTGTATTAGATAATTTGCGTCTTTAGACGATAGTCTGAGCTAAGCTAGATTAATTTGTTGCAGTTCTCCGTTTCTACTGGGGCGTGGTAAAGTAGTGCCGTATCTGTTTCAGCGATCAATTTCCTCGTCATGCCGGCAACAGTGTTGCCTTACTTAATCAAGCAACAATTAGAAATAAACACTAAACCACTTTCTGTAATTTCCTCATAGTGTTTTATGGGTATTCTCTCATTTTATCGATCGATTATCCACATCGACTCACAGTTCCCATCTCGTTGATTTTTTAACCGCCGACGCAATAATTGAAGCGCTAAAAATTGACAAAAAGAAGCGAATTCGCTAAGTTTCCACTCTCTATCTTTGGAGTGCATCATCAAATCTTAACCAAATTATACTTTCTGAATGCAAATTCTTGAATCGTTGGTGTAAATACCAAAATCGCTGTATGTATGCCTATAATATGTGAGGAGTTCCCTCAATTCCTCATAGATCCCATCATCAGGACATAATTATGATGAATATAGGACCACACTGGCAGTGTGACCTATTAAATGATAAAAGAATTTTCCGAATCGGTTTATAAATGACTGAGTTGAGGTATCGAACATAAAAAAAAAATACAACCCAATTGATAACCTCCTCCTTTTTTGAAGTCGGTTAAAAAAGGGACGTTATAAGTATGTGTCCATGTATCTATGTCTGTTTGTGGAATTATAGCGCCAAAACGCTTGAACAGAATGCTGGTGTTTGCGAGGTGGTTCTTCGCCGTGTTTGATGAAAGTCGGGAGATATTTAAATTTTTACACAGTTTCTTCGTATTTATAGACGATATTCTCTCCATTTGTCGCACGTTTTCTAAACTTTCAATTACTTATTATTTTTAATCGATTACAAAAAAGGAGGTTCTCAATTCGACTGATTTTTTTTGTATGTGTCGTGATATCTCAGCCATATGTGAACTAAGTGGTCCCATAATTTGATTGTATAGTCGACGAAAACTTTAAAATCAAAAGAATTCATATTTTTCATCTTTTACGTTTTTATACAGGTGGTATTTCAATCTAGAAATTAGAAATTTTCTAGATTCAATTCGAAATATGTTAATAGACTGGTCAGATGTGAGAGCTGGTGCCTACTTTGTTCAGCAGCTGAGATTATGTGCCTATTAAGGGGAGCAATGGCCCCAGCTTACCTACTAGGTACTATGCCTCACGGAAGCGAGTTCGACGGCGTATTTTTACTATGAAGTATATTTTTAATCTATATATATATATATATTTTATTTGTATATATTATTTTGTATATTATATATTATATAAATTTTATTCTAAACAAAGTTTTCAAACAATTTAAACTAGCGTTGGGACTACTTAAGCATAAAAATACCCGTGTCAGATTATAACTTTTCAATATTAACTTAATTATGCAATTAAATAATTATTATTTCGTATATAATTTAATTATACAAGTATTGGCAAAAGTGCATTATACAGATTGAGTATCTGAAAGATGACATGGGTTGACTACTAAAATGATAGCTTATAAAGGGAAATGGAAATAGAATAATTGTTATGCCGACCTCGCATAATATAGGAGATAAAAGCCGGGACACGATATTGCTAATAAAGTTACGTTTTAGTACCTACATCTACACTAATAAGAGGCTATCTTCATGTGAGGTGATCTCTGGAAGTATTGATCCGATTCTGATTTCACTAATTGAAAACTTTCTCGAGTAACATAGGCTATGTTTGGTTATCTATTTATACTTATTTTGCGGACCACGCGAGCGAAGTCGCGAACGGAAAGCTAGTTATACAATATACACCGTATTTGTGTTACATTAAAGACAGATGGGGTCAACTTATCACAAACTGGCAGTGCTGAAATAGGCTAAGCCATTTCTGTTCTGCTGAGATATGCCCCTCGGCACTGGCTCTAATCTAGCATTGTTAGCCACCGCCATTGTTTATGCACTAAGAAGCTTATAAAGAAACAGTAACGACAAACTGCTATTCCGAGTGGGCTTACCTATCTTGTGCTATTTATCGAATCTTGCAACATTCGGTATTGTCTACGTTATAGTGGAAATAGTTGCAGCTCCTTTCGAATTTCCATTAAATAATCGTACAATTCATCAATAACAAATGTACCTAATTTGCACTCCACTAACACCGTTAAACTTATTTCTGTTGGACAGAGCCGCGGTCGGGCTAGCATAAATAAAAACTTGCTCAAATCCCTCTTGGGACATCTTACCTAAGATTGTGACTTTCAGAAAATATTGGTATGCTTATGTTTTTGCCCGACTGTCCAAGGAAGGACGGTAATCTTTTCCCGTGTATGTAAGAATGTCCATTCGTTTGGCGCATTCTGTAGCCTAAACGGCGAGACCGATTACGTAGTGCATGGTGTCGTTAGATTCGTCTTGATCCCCAGTGTCTTACGATATAATAAAAAATGCAACATTACGTCCGCAGAATATAAAATATGCTGTCGGGTTTTTTTGGTTTTTAAATAAAGGTCCACTACTGGAAATTTTGACACTCCACATTTGCTTACCACGCTGGGCAGCCAATGAGCGCAGCTGCTCATCTCTGATTTATTCAGATTCTCACGATACTTTAATAACCTTTTACAAGTTTTACGACACCGGCGGGAAGAGACGGGTTGGGTCTACCCTACTCTGACAGAGCCTCACGGCCAACAGACAGCAGACAAATGAAATGAAATATCCTTAGACATACACACAGCGCCATCTAGTTCCACAGTAAGCAACTATAGGCTTGTGTTGTGGATACCAGATAGTTGATATACCACATAAATACATTTTTTAACAAGACAAATAATATGTTGACTGCACTTAACTACTACATACACATACAGACATAATATCACGACCTTTATCCTAATTGGGGTGGTCAGAGGTATCCCAAACAATTATGATTGGGTGTTCCAAACATTAAGAGTTTAATGATCGAAACAATTTCCACGGTTCACCTTATGAAATATACAGAAATGCACACGTGACAGAGGGTGAGCCCATCGCCGTTAAAAAGTGCAAATCTATAGTTTTTTTGGTGGAAAGTCCCTTAGTCGCCTTTTACGACATCCACGGGGAGAGACGAGTTGGGCCTCTGGTTAAGTATAATTGACGAAATGATTCAACTCAATCCGTTTAATATTCGTTAAAAATAACCCAAATTATTTATGTTGTCACCTCTTTGAGAGATCTTAAAAATGGTTAGGTACTTGAATGTAATATGATATGTTTAAGATAAACTAAAGTTTATCTCCTTATGTGTACGATAAAGTTAACATCATATATAATCAATGTCCTTTTGGTCAAGTTTTGTTAATACACATAGATAATAAATAAATAGCGTGTTTGATTACGCATTAATCTACCGCAGTGATCGCCAATTGCTAATGTATACATGTATTTTTTAACCCCCGACGAAAAATGTCGGGTATTGTGTTTGACGACGTAGTGTGTGTGAGTGTGTATCTGTGTGTGTATGTATGTGTCCAGCCTTTGTCCGGACATATCTCAGTAATGCATGGTCCGATTTGTGTGCGTTTTTTTTTATATGTAAAATTAAACAAGGGGACTGGTTTTTAGCTAGTTCATGGAAATCGGTTAAGCCGTTTCGAAGATAGAATAATTTGTTTTCTCGGGGGTTTTCTACATTTTCAATTTATATTGTAAACACATTATAACCCTCCGAACAATTATTACACAAAAACAAATGAAGCAGATTAGTTATCTAATTAACAACTCTCTAGTTAATTGGATTTAATTGGTGCGATACTAACGAGTAATTAATTTACATGTTTTATCAGATATTTCTAATCGTTTGTCTGTTATTATGCATTTGGAATAGTGTTTGTTGTACTTAATTTGAAGATAAAGTAGCTATAATCCTACAATAGTTATTCTAAATTGCTTAATAGTATTACATAACGATTCGCCATAAGTTTTTCAACGACTATTATATCGCATAATAATGATTAAAATTAACTTACTCAATATAAAAAGCGGCCTTTCGATATTATTATTATTAATACCGATTCACGTGGAATAATTTTTTTTAAATCCAGCTGGCTACGTTATGGTTACAGAGACAGATTTTTTGCCTGCAGACACACATCGTAGACCTAGTAATAGAACCCCGATTGAACCATCCCAGTAAGGAACCCTAACATTAATGTGATCAACGTATAATATTATTTTATAATGACTAATTAACTGACTTGCAAAAGGAGAAGGTGCTCACTACGTTGCGTTTTTTTTTTCTATTCATCACCAATACCTCCGAATTCCACGTCCGATTTTTTTATTATCCGACATTTTTAAAAGGGAAGGCGATACTTTCGATGTAGTTCCACATAAATTTCATCCAAATGATGGAATGGTATGGGGAGAACGGTAGTCTTTAAGAGTTGATGGCAAATGATGTAGGCGTAGTCGCTTAAATATCTATGATGTGACAAAGCTGACAATGTAGTGAGAGCGTATTTGATGATGCATTCAGAAGACAAAATGGAACCGCATTGCAGTCAGTTCAATTATTTACCCTTATCTCTCTTTATCTCGCAAAGGAATAAGGACCAGAGTAGAACGAGGTGCAAATAATCAAATTGAAAAATGTTATTTCACTTTTTTATTGTATATATCTTATTCTCAATCAATATCTTGTAAGATTATCTCAATGAAAGTTATTCTGTTGTATATTCCATTCTAAATATGTCATATTATAAAAGTATCAATTAATTGAAAACGTTACAAGTTTTTACTTAATATTAAAATTACTGCTTATTCACTGCCCGGAGAAGAACGAGCAAGAAGTGACTCTTTATAAGTAAGTTTTAGGTTAAAATTTGTTATTCGACAAACCAAGGAAAAAAGTGTTATAAATAGTATAATTAGAATGAACATCGCTGAGCCGCCGATTGAATATGAATATAGATATCCATGCTTTCTTATCATTCAAATAGCCATATATAATAATATATGACGGTTTTGAATTTGTAGGAGTAATGTGAGTTTAAAGTATTTGTCTGTGACATCGTAGCGTTAAAAGGCTTGGAGGTTGAGGTAACTTCAACTCAGCTATAGTACGATATAGATAACCAGTCTTCATGTCTTCTATTATCGTTTCCTTCAGACATCCTTGTCTGGTCTTTAGAAGTTTACACACACACTATGATGAGGTATTGAATCGATTCGATATTTATTCTAAGACTAAGTGAAATCTATCACAAAGTAGAGATTTAATATACTTTTACTATCATCGCAATATAGCATGACCGTTTTTACAGTAATTTCTTAAAACTACGTAAATTCTTAACTTGTGGTTCTGAGTAGCTAGTTATTCCAAAAGTACTGGAAGCTTCTTGTCAAGCTTTGTCTTGTCTTTTAAATTCCGCACGTTTTATTACATACTACGTTATTGTTATACTGTATACCTTTGTACTGATTTGGAAAACATTTGAAGTGTCGTGTAGAGGTCGAATAGCGTAGAACTTGGTCCAAGGCTCTCAATCGCGAGTCGTCGACCCCTCGTCACCTTGCCTCGCGCCAACTTACGCAATTCGTTCTTAATCTTATCATCTGCATGCACCGCGACCTCGATAGCCCCTCTCACCCCTCGCCGAATTTCGACGCCAGCTCGTTCGTGCAGTGAGGTCAGATACAACACAAAAACATTAAAATTCAGTACCACTGCTATACCACTACAAGAAGCTTTTTACATCTAAATTAAGTATGGTCGTTTTCTCATTTATGACGTTTTATTAGATTCAGATAAAATTTTACGTAAATATACAAAATAATACAAAGTTTGTAGTTTTTGGTAAATATTTTGGACTTACCAAGCGGTCTACGTTTAGTGCTACGCCGCGCGTAGCGCTTGCCGGCCGGCAGCGCTGCGGAAAAGCGGTGGAGAGAGGAGCCGGTGTGGGACGAGCCTGCGCGCGCGCCACCCCGCGCGTATTTATTCGCAAGGCCACGCCAGCGGCGCGCCAGTGTGCAGGCGACGGTCGCACGCGATATACAATCACAGCCGACACGGCATAGCACTATCGCGATTTACGCTGCGCGCACTAATGCTGTGATCGGTTAACTTTTACTGATTTGATCAAAAAAAATAAATAAAAAATTGTAAAAATGATAACAATGCTAACAAACTCTAAACTGTTGTGGGGACTGTGGCAAGTGGTAGCGTACTGTGCTTCGCGCACGTCGGTGCCACTATTGGTGGCTGCTGTCGCGGTGTTGATGGCAGTGCGGCTGGTGGCGCTGATGCGGGAGATGCGGAAGCTGCCGCCGGGCCCGTGGGGGCCACCAGTGGTGGGATATTTGCCCTTCATCGGGGTGCGGCACAAGACGTTCCTGGAGCTGGCGCGGAGCTACGGCGCGCTTTTCTCGGCGCGGCTCGGCAACCAGCTGACGGTGGTGCTTAGCGACTACCGGCTCATCAGGGAGGCTTTCCGCCGCGAAGAATTCACCGGCAGACCCAGCACGCCGCTTATGCACACTTTGGAAGGGCTAGGTTAGTACCATTTAGTAAAGTAAAAAATTTGGAGTAACTTATAAAATAACAGAACGTTAAACTAGTTACAATGTATAATTTTATTTTCTAACGTTTACGAGTTCTCTTCTACATTGTAATTTTTTATCGCCATTTCTAAGAAAAAAAAACAGTTCTTTATTTATTATAACATTTGATGCAATATTATTAATTGTGCGTCGTGCGGCGAAAAGCCGGCACTTGCACGTGGTCTGTGGGCGGCACACGGTACTCGGGCCCTCCCGCCATGCGCGCGCGCCGCCCACTGCGATCCCACGCTAACCGCCTCCCTCTGCGCAGGCATCATCAACAGCGAGGGCCGCCTCTGGAAGAGCCAACGGCGCTTTCTGCACGAGAAACTGCGCGAATTCGGAATGACTTACATGGGAAACGGGAAGAAAGTCATGGAGAGCAGAATTAAGGTTAGTACGAAATAGATTTACCTACTATATTTTTTTTTTATTTCGCATAAAAATTACAAGTCTAATTAAACTCCGTCGTGTTAAAAAAGAATATGTGCACGTTAGGATTTTCGTGATAAAAGACTATTTAATCATAAACTGTGCACGTTAGGATTTCGCAGATTAACTGCATTAAAATGAATAACTTATGAAATTAAAGAAATTTCCCCATTAAAGGAACTTTAATTTTTATTTTATTGAGTTTTTTTTATAAAAAATGAGGCAATCAAGTGACCGTGTAATAAATTGTTCCAGAATGAAGTATACGAGTTGATCGCGAACCTGCACCGCTCGGAGGGAGCGCCCATTGATGCAAATCCTTTGTTGGCTCTCGTAGTCTCCAACGTCATCTGTGGCATCACCATGTCTGTGCGGTTCAGCCATGGAGATCCTCGCTTCGAGAGGCTCAACAATCTCATCGAAGAAGGCATGCGATTATTCGGAGAAATTCATTACGGAGAATACATCCCGCTCTACAATGTAAGTCCCCACACATACCTTTTCTTACATAGTATTCTATTACATTTATAAATAATAGAAAACTAATTATATTTTTTCCTGTAGTATCTGCCAGGAAAAGCTCAGGCTCAAGAGCGCATAATAAAGAACCGTAAGGAAATGTTTGAGTTCTACCAAACGTTGATCGATGAGCACCGGGAAACTCTGGACGTTGATAACTCAAGGGACCTCATTGATGTTTACCTGGTCGAAATCGAGAAGGCGAAGACAGAGGGAAGGGCTGGCGAGCTATTCGAAGGCAGAGATCATGGTAGGTTTACTAAAAGTTGTACCTAATATTATAAATAATGGTCAACAACATAAGGCATGTTATAATTCTTTCAATCGAAATTCATGTTAATTTTCTTTTCTAGAATTGCAACTGAAGCAAATCCTCGGTGATCTATTCTCGGCTGGTATGGAAACAATCAAGTCGTCCCTTTTGTGGATGATCGTGTTCATGCTAAGGAATCCCGACGTGAAGAGGCGCGTGCAAGAGGAACTGGACACTGTTATCGGCAGAGAGCGCCTTCCGACCATCGAAGATATGCCCAATCTGCCATACACTGAAACTACTATACTTGAGACACTACGCATGTCCAGCATCGTTCCTCTGGCGACTACACATTCCCCCACAAAGTAAGTTTCCTATAATTAAATAGATAATGCTGATTACTCATAAAATATCTACCGCAAAATATTAATACCGATCTATTTTTTACAGAGACGTACACCTAAACGGCTACAGAATCCCGGCGGGATCGCAGGTCGTGCCACTGATCAACTGCGTCCACATGGACCCCAACCTATGGGATGAGCCGACTAAGTTCAACCCGAGCCGCTTCATCGACGAGAGCGGCAAGATTCGCAGGCCGGAATACTTCATGCCCTTCGGCGTAGGTCGGCGTATGTGTTTAGGTGACGTGCTCGCGCGCATGGAGATGTTCATGTTCTTCGCGTGCATCATGCACCAGTTCGACGTGCATACGGAAGCGGGTACGGCGCCGCCGTCGCTGGAGGGTACGGTAGGCGCCACCATAGCGCCGGAAGCGTTTCGCGTGTGCTTTGCGCCGCGATCACCTCCCGCGCCGCAGCCGCACCCCGCGCACCCTGCGCACACCGCCCCCGACCACCCACACCTGCGCCACGTCGGCGCGCACTAGACCCGCCTAGCGCATTCCCGCCACACACCCACCAGTATTCCATGATCACTCGTTTTAGAGCGAATCGACGACCATTATTTAAGTCTTAGTTAAGTTACGACGTCGCAGCGGCGATCGTCGAGGCTGTGCAAAAAGTGTTCAATTAATTAAACCGAACTTATTACTTTTAGAGTTATTGAAAATTCCCATCGTTGAGATTATACGTAAAATTTTAGTCGTGTGAGTTTGCAGTATTAAAGTTTATGCTTGTAGGTTGACGATCCTTCCGATCGTTGCGAATCACACAATACGAAATATATTGTAACGATTAAGTTGTTTATCGTCTATAAGCTCTAGTACCTATACCAAAATAAAATGTATATTCTAGATCATTATTTATTAGCAACGCCTACTTGCGAGAATGTATGTTGAGTGCGTGATCTCATGTTTGTTGCGTTCCATTGGAGTGTTTCGTTAGGTTCAAGTGTTCATTTATGATGTCTCTAGTTTAACATATACCATTCCATGGTATTGTAGCAACCGGCTAGTCTAAGGGCGATAACTGTTATCGCTGTCTATGTAATGATTATTAGTTTGTATCTTAATGGAACGTATAATAGCTGTTCTAAAATTTCAATATGTTTGCAACAAAGTTGCCGTGTACTGAACTACATTAAATTAAGTCTGTTTTCAATTGTAGCTCCTTGTATTAATACATTACCATTGTTTACCTAAGCTTTGTATATATGTCGCTATTATTTTTAATTCTAAGTACATTGATGGAAAATAAAGATGAAAACCTTTTAAACATGAACTTGTCGTTTAATTGCTTTATAAGCCAGCACCTTGAATTCCATTCATCAGTTATGGTATGTCATAACAATTGTAATTTATCCAAGCATTAATTGCGCATAACTCTTAAAACAAGATTTACTATTGCAAAGTCTTAGCCAGTTCTTACGTAAAAAAATATATATCTTACTCTCGCGCTAACAGAAACGCTTTGGTTTCCGTCATGTTTATTTTGATATTTTTGAACTTTGGATGTAATCAAGTCTTACGGATAATCACAACCTAACCCAACAGGATTTCCGGTCTCTGAGTCAGGTTTTAAACCCACCCACAAATTAATGAGCTGAGTTCAACGCCCTCGCATTCCTATCTGGCTTAAACGTTACTGGGACAATATTGTTGCGAGCTCATCACGCACAAAATAAAATCGAAATGGAAAGGAACTATTTATTATGTATAACATGGGCTACTAAAATTATGTGATCTCATAATTTGCAATAGGTTCATACACAAGAGAGAATACATAATATACAACTATAGAAAAGAGGATGATAGTCCAGTAAAATACGGTGGTGTAACTTCCTGTAATCTTAAAGTTCCTGATTTTTTGTAGAAGGATAAAGTACCTATCAGTAATCAAATAAAAATGTTTTCTAACAATTCTGTAGCTTGCGTTAGGTATAGCATAGGTATTTAGTTATAAAACCTACAATATTAAATTAAAGTTACCATTGTGAACATCATTGCGTTGTAGAAGATGCTAAGATCTCCTAAAACGATTTTCTAAAAAAATAATCAATTGCTACTTTATATTTTCTAAAAATAGTTTATTGGACCGTGATATTCATCCTGGGTGAAAGTTTTCATAAATGTAAAGAAGTTATTGATAATTTTTTTTTTGAAAATAGTTACAGGAGTTCTAAGTATGTTCTCCAACGCCATGAAATTCACAGTGGTAATTTTATTCATATAGTCTATGTTTTATTACTAAATACCTATAATTATATCTAAAGCAACCTACAGATTCGTTAGAAAACATTTTTACTCTATCATTGACAGGTACTCTATCCATGTGCAATAAATCACGGCTTTTAAAATCATAGGAATTTTAAAAAGGAAAAGATTATCCTTACTGGACTACGAAGCGATAAATTGATTACAATGGGTCGCAGTAAAATTGCACTCGTGGAGGTTCGAGGGTGACGCCGACGGTGCCGCGCATCTCCTCGGGAGACGGCGGGTCTGAAGCCAGCCTCACTCGCTTACGACGGAACAGACGCGCCACCAACCCACACGAGAGCATGCGAGATAACTCATCACCTGGACACATGCGCTTGCCTGTGGGGGAAACACATATTGCTCATTAACGAGCTTATAACATTTCGTCAGGTAAAATATGACCATACGATATCAAAACTTGGTTCTGAGAGCTCATTATCGACTATCATCGTAAAACTGTGTACATATGTCTATATTAAAATGGATATATCGACATGTTACTGTTTAAACACGTTTGGCAGATCTATCAATAGACACATTGTGTAAGATTTACCGTCGTATCACGTTAAAATTTTTGCGTTCGTTGCTAAATTTGACCACGTAATCACTCTAGAAGTAAGGATAAGGGGATAAACGTCTAATGAATAGACGTGTCGAGTTACCATAATTTACTTGTAGGGCACTTACGTGGTGGCTGATCTAAGAAAAATCCGACAAGGGTTAAAATCTAAATATATTTGACAAAATATGAAAAATTATGTCATCATGTCATAATATTTAACCTTAAAAATTACAGCATTTTATATATCACCTGTTTGGAAAGGTATAAACTCTGGAGGTTTCAGCAAGCTGCCATCCGGAGCAAGAAATCTACTTGGCTTGAACTCTTCGGGGTTTTCCCATACTTCAGGGTCCATATGAAGAGCCCATTGAAGCGGAACGACCATTGCGCCTTTTGGAATCTTGTAGTTTCCTAAATAGGTGTCCTAAAAACCAATACATGTTAGTTATATAAGGAGCTTGACAGCGAACCACTAACTTAAATGGAGCACTTACTTGTAAGCATCCATGAGGAATCCCCACAGGTACTATAGACCGAATGCGCTGAGTCTCACAAATCGCCGCCATTAGATGAGGTAAATTTGAACCATCCACTTCACTATCTTCGGAATATACAGAAAGAATTTCTTTGCGAACTGTCTCCTGCAAAATAATATACACATTTACGAAGGTCGGTTCACAAACAGAGAAATATGTAGAGCGCTTAAAAGGTTTTTTATGTATGTACTTAAAACTATTTTATTTTGATAATGTATCACTAAAAAGTTCATACTTGTTCTTCGGGGTATAGGGCCATATATAGCAAGAACCAGGCGAGTGTAACAGATGTGGTATCAAGGCCTGCACCGAACATGTCCGCCAGGAGATAGTGCATCTGTTCATCAGTCACATAACATGAGGACTCTTCACCGTTTTCAAACCTTCTCTTCTGTTCTAGAAGGAAATTGTCCAGTATACATTCACCTTCCGTTGGTATCAATGTTGCTGGATCAAAGTAGTGCTCTTCAACGTTAGAGCTATGTTTAGTGTATTTGATGCATTTAACATGTCCTTCTGGATGTTCATTGAATAAATCAGCGTGTGGGGGATACTCCGCTCCCTCAGGTGTCTCCAAACCTAACAACTTCCGTCGTTTGTGTATGATACTAGCATACAACTTGTGGGTTTGGGCTTGGCCACGCATCAATACTTCCATAGTTTTCCTAATAGATGCCGAAAAAAATCTAAAACAAAACACGTTCTTTGTATACACAACAATATGAATTTCTTATAACTACATCCGTTCTTCTAATCTTTCCCCTATACAATTTCTTAATTCTATCGAAGTACCCAACTAATAATGTAACTAACTTGGAAAGAGATTTAATTAGGGCACTTTTGGATTCAACAAAAAACTTACCGAATAAAGGGCACAAAGTTTACCACGCCCGCTACGCCCATCTCATGACAACCCTCCTCTTGAATTTGCCGAAACCATTGCCAAGTTTTATCTTCTGGAGGGAATTTGTAACCAAATATGATTTCATTTATGACATTCCCTAACGAATTTGTCAGCATTTGAGATAAATTCATGGCAGATCCAGACTTCTTCTCGACGTTCTAAAATTTAAAATGCTTAAATATTACTTCTGCCTAATACTCGTACTACCTAAGCGGTGAGTCATCGGAATAGTTGGTTGTATCGGAACAAAAACGCAGACCAAGACCGCGTTTTTGCTGCATGGATCTGTAGTAACAGTCATCTGTGACATTAAAAGGTCACTTTCAAGAATTATAATATGTGTTTTTGCTGGCAGCAAAAAGCCAAGATTTCTGTTGAATTTTGTTTAACAATTCTTTTCAAATGCACATATTTATAACGCTGACGTTACTTGAAAATGTCATGTTAATATATTTGTGGGTTGTATCCTTGTTGTATCAATGTATCACTTTATTAGTAAGGATTTAGTGTTGTAAAGTAATGTATATAAATTTTAAATGGAAACCTACATCGAGTATCTCATAAACACCAGAAGCGATGCGTTTTTCCATTTTCTCACGCGACACGCCATGTTTACTCATTCCGAAGCTTTTGAGCCACGTCGTTATCAGTTTCCTTTGATCTTTCCATAGTCCTCCTTCGGCACAAATGATACCTTCAACAAGAAATAAACATCTTTAGAAATCTCTTTAAAATAAAACTATCGTAGGGTTCAATTAGTTTTTTTTAAATAACAGTTACACCAATCATTTATCCGACTGCTCTTAAACGGTGAAGGAAAACAGCGTGAGGAAACCTGCATGCCTGAGGAATATTCAAAGGCCTGTGAAGTCCCCAACCCGCATTGGGGCAGCGTGGTGGACTATGGCCCATACTCCCTCAAATACGAGTGAAGGCCTATATCACTACAGTCGGATATTTACGGGCTGATGATGACACCAATCATCTAGTCTCGAGGACAAGCAGATATTTATGTAAACAATTACTCGGGAATAAATGTTCACATTTTCCTAAAGAACCAATGTACCCAAGAACCTTTCAAACTCTTGACGAATACGCCAGGTTTGACCTATCCTGCCTGCTATGTAAAAGTGGCCCCTGATGCATAAACGTAATATCCACCACTTATTGTACCCCTGCCAGGAAAGTACTGCAATTTCCCGAAGCAACAAAGTAAGGCGAACTGTAGGTGAGTGGCGATCACAATAATAGATCGGCAATAGCCGCAGGGTTTTAATGACCTGCAAGAGCCACACGTTTTTTATTTTTTTTTATTTGAGTGGGCGGCAAACGAGCATGCGGGTCACCTGATGGAAAGCAAGCACCGCCGCCCATGGACACAACACACAACACCAAAAGGGTCACAGATGCGTTGCCGGCCTTTGAGGAAGGTGTAGGCTCGTTTCTTGAAGGTTCCAATGTCGTACTCGTTCGGGAATACCGCTGCAGGAAGTCCGTTCCACAGGGTGGTCGTACGTGGTAGGAAGTTTCAAAAAATCCACCAAGTTGTAGTCCAATCATACAGAGTATAGGGTTCCGTAGCATGCATTTTAGTGTATGCGACCAAAAATAGCAAAACGAAACATTTAGATAATGTCAATTTGGAATACTTGTGAAAAATTGTAAAAATACAGGCTTATAAAGGTAGTTAAAACAAGCAAAATTTAGATTTTATCGGTTAGTTTTTGGGGGTTTAAAAAAAAATAAAGGTCACCGAGTGAGGTATCGGTCGGTAATACACAACATTTAAAATATGTTAAACATGTTTATTTGTCGACGATGTGGGTCAATTGGTTTAGTGGATAGTGATTCGAAAACCAGCAGTGGGACACTATGGGCTCTTAATAATAATTTAAAATATGTTACAATACTTTACAGACCATTTTTTTAGCAACATTTCCGAAAATAATTCCGGATTATTCCCAATTTTTTTACTTCGGAAGCTATTTGACCAATTTTTTTTTGCAGTTTAGGCTTATTTATATATTTGCTGAACTCTCCAGTAGAAGGCGTTTCGTTTTATTCATAATAAAGAACACTCTTCGCCAGGCTCACACTTGGCCGGGTTATTTTAATGCTAATGCATTAGATTTTTTGCGGTCGCTTAACTATTAGCAGGTATTTTTGAGCTTATTTCTCACTACAATGTGACATAATATACGTTTTCGCGAGTCTGCCTTGGAAACCTAGAGTGGCTGGCGACTAATACTAGTGACCAGCGTCTCGACGACTTAATGTTATATGTATATTTATGTTATATTATACTGGATAACATTTTTACCCTAAGGAAAAAAAATAGGGCATATTAGGTAAGTGAAATAGAAGTTATTGGCATAAGGTAGTTTATTTTTTTTTTCAAAAACGCACACGCCGGCTGGTGTTTAATATGCGACTAGCGGGATTTGTAGTGTTCCTATCATGCGAAATTTATTTGGAACTCATAATTTCTCCAAATTTTCTTAATTTAATGACTACATCAACTACAAACGCGACCGTCAAATGACACAATTAATACGATTAATGCGATGATAGTGAGTGATTTTGTGTGTGTGTGTGTGTGTGAGTGAGTGATATTAATGTGAGTGAAAAAAAAAAATTGTTTTGAAAAAAAATAATTAAACTACACATGCCAATAATATGCCCTATTTTTTTCCTTACGCTAAAAAGCTCACCAGTATATCTATAACAGAGATAAGTCAGAAATTGTATAGCACAAACTTACCATTTCCATGCATAATGCCGTGAGTCAAATAGAGTGGAGCACGTCCTGAGAAACTATCCTTGGCGAAAGCTTCTCTTATTAACTTATTATCAGATAGCACGACCGTGTATACACCGCCCATACTCAGTCCATATATTGGACCATAATGCTTCGTCAAGCTGGTCAAAGTCAGATGCGGTTGGTGGCGGTCAAGGAAGGGCAAGTACCCCACAATGGGCAAACCCCAGGGGCCGGGTGGCAAACTTTGCCATTCTTTTAACTTTTTGAATAACCAATACCCGAACACAAACGTTATCAAATATAGTAAGATGGCGTCCATTTTGTTACTTTCCTGAAATGAAAGAAAAAACCTAAGGTAATCCTGGCAATACTCGTTCATTATTAAACACGTCATCGATCAAAATTGCGATCTTTTTTATATATGGCGCTATTTATAAAACATACGTGTATGAGAAAGAATGAATGAATCTTGTATCCTGATTGCGAGTCATTCCAATAAAGAGCTTAAAATACCTTAGCGTTTATTGATTTTGCCCAATAATGTTCATTTACACTTAGTATAGCTAAGATGTTGGTACACATACCTAAGACTACTTAAGGCGACACCCCACCAAATGACAGTCGACGGTATATATGTCCTAAACTCTAAGTCTTAGCAAGGTAAAACAAGAATGTCAAGCTGTAGTTGATTTAGATTCCGATATTTATTTATTTATTTTCGGGAAACTGACAGTCGTTACATTATAATGTTAAGTAGTACAAAATAGTTATATCATAGACAGAAATAGTCTCCACAGATAGTCATATACAGAAACACAGCGAAATATATGTTTAGGAAATAGTACATTTAAAGTATTGCCAATAGTTTTGTGCTACTCAGGTAACCTACAATCGTTAAAGCGTTCGCTAGGCACCGTGATCCGTTTGAACCATTGTAGATAATCGGAGCAACACAAAACTATTTGCAATATTTTAAAACGTCGTAATCTAAATTAGCTACAGATTGACTTTCTTGTTTTTCCCTGTTAAGGCTTTGTTTATGAGATATAGATACTAGAGTGGCAGAACAGTCGACTTTTATTTCATAGGGTACCTCCTTAACTTTTTCTTCATTTTGATAAAAATTAAGGCATGGAACTCCCTTCCGGCGTCAGTCTTTCCTGAATCCTACAATCTTGGGATCTTCAAGAGCAGGGTGAATAGGCATCTATACCGAGATCGCGTGCTTCATCTTCGGCCACATCGTGACTTCCCATCAGGTGAGATTGTGGTCAAACGCGTATCCAGTTAACCATAAAAAAAAAAGAAACAGTAGTTAGGTTTGATTTCCATCTGAGTAAGATTTTATGATTACCATAGACGCCTTAGACCATAATCTGACCTGGAAAGTGACGATATGGTCGAAGATGAAGCACATGTTCTTAGTAAATTTGTATTCATCCTGTCCTTGAAGCTGCCCCACAGGGTCGGCCTCGGTGCGGCTTTGCATTTAATTGGTTACACTCCCACTTTCCGATGGGGGAAGTGAGAAACTTCTTTTTTAAATTTACATACTCTTATTTCTTTCTTTAATTAGGCTGGGGTAAAAGTAGTCAGTAGGTGCCATATCGAGTACCACTGTTTATCTTAGCTTATAAGAGTTCAATGGAAGGAATGTGGAGATGGGATTGTCCAAGATCGTAGAATTTCGAAAAACTGATACCGGAAGTGAATTCGATGCCTTGACTGTTTGCATGATGAATGAAGAGCCAAACTGCTTAGTGTGAATGTCAACGACATAGTAGAAGTCCATTTAACGAAGGCATGGAGGTATACATTAATTCCTCCGTTAGTGAAACTTTGTAGTATTATAATTTAGAGTTTATAGATTACAATTGACAAATAATCTAACGGAGTCTGCGAAGACGGAGAAATTATTGCCAGGGTCGCCATACAAAGCAAATCCTTGTTGATTGAGTTGTATCTGTCGGTCTGAAGATGTAAAGGCGGTAGTGAGTTTGTTGAATAGGAAAATGGGACAACTCTCCCAAAGTTAAGAACTATTATGGAAACGAAACATCTTACCTTTACAATAGCTTGCCTGCCCATATTAGAAATGATCCCAGCATTGGCATAGTACCCAAACTACTTAAAAACTGCTTTTTAAATAACCTCTAACTCCATAGGTACTTAAATACTACATACTAATACATTGTAACCTGATAATTTGTAAGACTCGAGTTCCCACAGACAAATGCAAGTGGTTTTGTGGGGAGTTAACACTATTGTAAACTATAACACAGGACGGTCACTGTTAAACATAGACCTCCCCCATCTACTTCCAAAGCGACAGGTTCGAAGCGGCCTGCATCCAGCGACTTCCCGCGACCTTTGTCAGGTCGTCTGTCCACCTTGTGAGTGGATGTCCTACGCTGCGATCGCCGCCCGGTGCGTGGTGTCCACTCGAGAACTTTAATGCCCACTGCCACTCTCAACTTACTAATCCGCTGGGCTATATCAGTGACTTTGGTTCGCCTACTCCTAAACTATTTAATAATAAAGCATAATAAATAACCTGTCTTTACCCAAATCGGGCTGTGAGCATAAAAGCATAGATCATTGATGCGACAACAGCGCATATTATACAGTCTGAGATAAAAAATAATGCCATAGATAATAGATGCACGAAGCTTCCAAAAAGTCTGTAGTCGCCAACCCGCTTGCCCAGGTACCTATACACCTACTTTAATATAATCCACATGTTATACAATGTGTCCCGGAGAGAAGTGACCAGCGGGCGTAGTTTGAAAATTTATACAAAATTATCGATAAATCATTTAAATTTAGAGACCTAACTGCTTTTGTTTTTTAAAAATTGTTAATCCTTTTTTTTTAATAGACATGTCTGACCTTCTGCACTATTTTAGTCATAATTTCTTTGTTTTTACGTCTTTCCCAATTCTTTTTTTTTTAATTCAGTGCTGTTATTATTATTCATCAAATTAAGTTATGAAAATTATCCCAAAACAAATAAATAATTTATTAAAAAAGAAATAAACTTAAAATTCGACCAACAAAACTGTATTTCTTTAAGTTTAAAAATAAAAAAACGAAAAATGTCCCTATAACATCATGTTTTTTTTTAATTATTATGATACTACATGATATTCTCTAAAATATCCTCGAACAATGTTTTTAGTTATTTCAAATAAATGTGAACGTACGAGACATTGAAATTGACCTTTTATGCTCCAGTAACTAGATAGAGATAAGTTTAAAAAAATGAAAGTAATGTTTTAAGCAGTTTATTTGCACATTTAAGTGTTTTGTTATTACAATGAATCATTTTGATTTTAACATGATAGTTTAATAATAAATAAAAGATACTTAATTTGTTAAAATGGTTGTTTATTAAGAAAAATCAGGTAATTAATTAATTATGTTTCGTTACGTGAATTCATCAATGAAAATTATCCAAGATGGATTGGCAGAGGCGGTCCAATAGCATGGCCCCCGAGGTCACCAGACTTGACGCCTCTTGATTATTATTTCTGGGGCTACATGAAGCAAAAAGTTTATGCTGTGCCAATAATTTCAAGAGACCAGCTGAAACAGAGAATCGATGCTGCTGCCGCAGAAATAGCGCAGAATCATGCAGAAATAAGGCGAACTACACTAAGGATGTCATTTAGGGCCCTGGCCTGCATAACCGCTGACGGCGGTCATTTTGAAAACATAATTAATTAATTACCTGATTTTTCTTAATAAACAACCATTTTAACAAATTAAGTATCTTTTATTTATTATTAAACTATCATGTTAAAATCAAAATGATTCATTGTAATAACAAAACACTTAAATGTGCAAATAAACTGCTTAAAACATTACTTTCATTTTTTTAAACTTATCTCTATCTAGTTACTGGAGCATAAAAGGTCAATTTCAATGTCTCGTACGTTCACATTTATTTGAAATAACTAAAAACATTGTTCGAGGATATTTTAGAGAATATCATGTAGTATCATAATAATTAAAAAAAAACATGATGTTATAGGGACATTTTTCGTTTTTTTATTTTTAAACTTAAAGAAATACAGTTTTGTTGGTCGAATTTTAAGTTTATTTCTTTTTTAATAAATTATTTATTTGTTTTGGGATAATTTTCATAACTTAATTTGATGAATAATAATAACAGCACTGAATTAAAAAAAAAAAGAATTGGGAAAGACGTAAAAACAAAGAAATTATGACTAAAATAGTGCAGAAGGTCAGACATGTCTATTAAAAAAAAAGGATTAACAATTTTTAAAAAACAAAAGCAGTTAGGTCTCTAAATTTAAATGATTTATCGATAATTTTGTATAAATTTTCAAACTACGCCCGCTGGTCACTTCTCTCCGGGACACATTGTATAACGCACATAGAACTCAGCGTCAACTCAGACCGTCTAATATAACTAAGCATTACGTAACCAATTTCCATTCCAAAGGAAGCATTTTCAAACTCATGTAATTTGTTAGCACCCTATATAGTTAATCGTCATTACCGACAAGTTTTGTTTACGTTTATCAACACGGTTCACCTTGAACAGTTGAATTACTAACGCGGTGCTACCAACATACAAAAAACAATTTGGCATGTGACGTTGTCTACTCGCAGATAAGCAATCTTCGGAATTGTTACACACAAAATTCTATTTATGGTTTTAACTGAGACGCATTGAAAAGTTGTACTACAAGTATTATAAATAAACTCGCCTGTTATATGTTTGCAGGTGGCACGATCTTAGCAGGAGTGATGTCACAAATAAATGAAATAGCAACAAATTCTGGCCGGAGGCGACGGTGGTGCCACCTATCACGCTGTGCGGACCTCTATCCACGTGGCCAGACGCCTGGCGACTGTCCTCTGCGCAACTAAAATTCAAATTCAAACGATTCAATATTCTCCACTGAAAAAATGTTTTGTATTTCAAATATCGATAATATATTTCAATTCTTTCCAGAACATGGTGATGCTGTCCCCTTGTTTTTTGTGTCAACGTTGTTGGCCAGGTAGGTGAATAATTAGAATAACTAACTTTATATTTTTATCAGTAGGTACACTCGCATTCATAAGTGAATATTCATTCAAAGCACTAACAATTTGGATTTATCGAACTAATTTGTATTTAAGGCAACTATCTATTACTAATCGTATATAAATAGGCTATGACTGCATACAAATTTAAAATATTTTCCGTAAGATATTCTAAATTTTGATTGTTTGAGCTGGGACTGAATATACACTTTTGAATCGTGCTGTACATAGTATGTTTAATTTTAATTTTAATTTTACCTCGGCGATAATATAAATATTTACTGACGCCGAGGTTCTTACCTATGGCCACGCTACGCGTAGAGATGTAAATGTTGTTTTTTTTTTCTCAGATCTTAACAAAACTTCATTGAAACCTTTACATAAGACGACAACGTTAATGTTTACGATTTGCACTAGTAAGACCCCTATATTATATGAATGTCGTCTAAGTTTACAAACGAATATTAATTTCACTCACCGCGAGCATTCGTTTCACGAACGAGCGTTTGCACAAACTATTGCACGCCTCGCGAAAACGAGCACATTGCTTTGCAACTTTAAGTCGCATTTTCAATAATAATTAATGACAATTGGTCGGACATATTTTCATAGCCGAGCTCGCGAAAAAATGTTGTAAAATGTACCTAAAGCATGCCTACGATTCGTTATAAAATGTAATTCCATGCACCAGCAAACGGTACATATTCACTTGTGAAACAATAAAAAATTTAAATCACTTTTTAATAGCAATTTGCCAATTTGCAATCAAATAGCAATTTGATAGCTTTATTGTGTTCCGGTTATCAGAGATAAGATAGCCAGTCCTCCAAATAATATAGGGTTTCCGGATCAGTACCCTTGCACCTTCGATTTCATCTTCACTTAACATCAGGGCTGATTGAGTTCAAGGGCTAACCCGTTGTGCATAAAAAAAATTAAGTGTTCCTGTACTACTTAATTACTTTATGAATGTGTTCGCGTAACACATTCACAAAAAATTTTTTGAAAACCAAATTTTCAAACGAATGCTCCCGGTGCGTACCGTCCTTAATAATGTGTTAAGTATATCGATGTCATGTATCAAGTGTTTATCAAGGCAACTGTTATCACAACTTTTTGAGTCTGTGACCGGTATGCTGGCCTTATACGGTTTGTTTATACTATTCCATCCGACCAATAGACATTCATTACATTATGGTCGAATTTTATTACACCGGACCGTGGCGTGACCGTAATAAGAACGTAGCGAAGTCGTCAGTCAGTCTCCTACCCGACTTGTAGGTATGTGTAACGAGTCAATTCTGTTAACAATACACTAAATTGAAACGAATTTTAATGGTGCCATCTCTTTCTTCCGAATAATATGCAAAGTAAAAGAAACAAGCGTCGCGGGTTCGATCCCCAGCGTGGTTAAGTACTCGGTTTGGTTGGTGGAAGGGCATTTTAAATGTCCGCCTGGCTAGCTACCACCATCTTATCTAAATCTGCCGCCAAGCTGCAATGTTAATAGCATTGTTGTGTTCCGGTTGTCAGAGATAAGATAGCCAGTCCCCCAAATGTGTTGGGGTTTCCGGGTCAGTACGCTTCCACCTTCGACCTCATCTTCACTTAACATCAGGTGTGATTGAAGTCAAGTACCAACCCGTGGTGCATAAAAAAAAAAGCGCACAATTCCTACCAGTATTGCACATTTAGAAGTTTTAGTTTAAATGTCATCAGATACGACATCAATGTGTTAACTGCCGCCAACACTACGGCCCGTATTAATAAACCGTTCTCAACATTGAGATAAGTTTAAAACAGTATCAAAAAAATAGTATCGAGACTGAGAAGCGATGTCAAGATTGACATCTTGAGATCAAGATCGATTTATAAATACGGCCCTAACAGATCCACATTTATGTATTCCGCCATCCGCTACGGTATCACAAGATGAAGCATGGCAAGCTGATGTACGGATTAGTACGAACTGCCCCATTCGGTTCAATATGCCAAGTTTTATATATCAGTCATGGCACGGTCAATGTGGATCTCCGACACGATTCTAGTAATTATTCACTTACATATAATATAGAATTTTTTACCTATGACGATCAGTTCGATTACGTAAACAAACAAAGTCCGGTGGCGTAGTGAAAATCAACCATTAAATAGATTGTAGCCTTATCGTGGACGGATAGTGTCAATTGAGCCATTATGTTTCAACGATATGTACACAGTAATGCGATCCGCTTCAAACCAATAAACATTTGTCCCATCTGATAAACAAGTAGAGTATCTATTATTTATTATTCTTATACGACTATTTGTGGGTAGCAGAGCATGATTAAGACTAGGGCGAATCTATTGTGTGGGCCATCGTGCGTGCTGGACATTAAAGGATAGATTTTTTATGCTCAACGGGTTAGCACTTGACCTCAATCACACCTGATGTTAAGTGAAAATGAGGCCGAAGATGGAAGCATTCTAAACCGGAAACCTCTTCCCGGATTACCCGGATACTCAGTATTTGTTTGAACGTGAACGTGAACGGGTGTAGACGTTAAAAATCTTGAAATACAACGAAATTAGAATTGTATGTTGCCACTGTTTAGATGCGTTGCAATTACAACGATCGCTGGGCCATCAAAGGGTCACCATGGCCCGACGTGGAGAGACATTATGAAAGAAATCATAATTCTATTAAACAAACTCACTATAATAACTGTTTGTAAGAATCTGTTACCCGCATTACGAAGAGATCAACCGCGCGACTCTTTCTTTTTTGTTGAATGCTAGCGCCATTAAACGACTTCATTACCTGTACGTATTACATTGCGCGCGGATTTTAAATTCCGTGTGAGCCCAAGCCACAACTCATTCAAACAGTTGCTTTTACTTTAT
Source organism: Oegoconia quadripuncta (assembly GCA_949316235.1). Taxonomy (NCBI): domain Eukaryota; kingdom Metazoa; phylum Arthropoda; class Insecta; order Lepidoptera; family Autostichidae; genus Oegoconia; species Oegoconia quadripuncta. Next base: position 11,162,321 of record OX438752.1, read on the forward strand.
TTCCTGCAACTTCTTCCACGAAGAGAGTGGACTGTAAATTTTTTTCAAAAGTAATCCGTTGTGCGTATAAAAGATAATCATAAAGCGATACACCTGACCGCTTTTGAACTTTACTGCCATACGAATCTACTTGTAATACTCGTAATAAAAACCAAAATTGACTGGTGGGCCAACTTTTGTATCGGTCGGGCGCTTTCTACTGGGGACCTAGTACAAGTTTTTTCGTTTTGGACCCGAACGAAGGTCGAAAAATTATGAGTGCCCGTTTCATTTCTCGTTCTTGTTTCCTATTGTTATACCATAAAACGCTTAGAATAATTTTTGACTCTATTCATATTCGTATTCGAGTTTAGTAACAGTATTCGAGTAATGTTTTTTTGTTTTTATTTAGATATTTTCTTATAAACCTATTTTTGATTTTTTGGTCGAGTCTTATCATTTGATAGCGTGGGGTGGGACTCTCTCACTCACTCGATGGGGCGCTGGAATTATTTGTGAAGTATGACAAAATGACTGCTAATATCCGCCAGATTGGGTTTATCGCGACTTCATATAACCTATGACATATACAGATATAATATACATACAGACGCGTACGTTACTCTCCTTTTGACTTGATCGCAGTCGGGTAAAAATTCAATTAATTATGCATCAAATGGGTTGCTGGCTTTGAATTTGTCATTTTTCATTTAAGATTTTTATGTATAATTAACTCTTACAGACCACTGAAATACAAATACCTTGAGCAAGCTAGAACTAGAACGGTCAATGCATCTGTAGATCACCAGCTCGATAACCATAAGAAATAATTAATTTGCTGGCAAAAACTGCCAAAAGACCGTAAAGTAATGTTGTGACAGTGGGTAATACGATTAATGGAAATCTTTTACCAGTCTTTCTAATGATAGAAGTTTCATCAATGAACTGACCCTTAGTTTCGGACCATGTAGGTAGTCTTTACGGTCTGCAATATGAACTATGTTCGCAAATACGAGGACTCAAATAAAAAAGGTTGCATTGAAATCTATTTGCCAGCTAATTAAAGACCACCTCTTTTTGTGTGGGTGCTAAAAGATAGCGGCTCTAAAAATATAACAATAAGAATAATTTATTTTTAACAAAAGGTAAATACAGTAGCTTACAACCGATAAATTTGTAATATTCATTAGAATTTCTAAAACATTCCCCATTGATGCCCGTGCTAAGCATTGAAAATACTTGTGTTATATGATCATAAACTACACCCTCAGTAAAACTGGATAAATCTACCATGTGACTCTTCGTAGGATCAAACTCTGAACTAAACTACGGTGTCTTAAAACTTTACATTTGATTGGGTCGATTTAATTCAATAGTATAGACAAAAGAGGCTGGTCGTAGTGTGAGACGGACGGGCGAGGTCGCTCAGTCCGCGGGCGCGGGCGCAGTCGGCGCGAAGTGTGAAGGCCGGTCAGCGGCCGAGCTGTTATCGGACCAATCACAACGACCAGCTCCCAGCTAATGTAAGCATTAACCCGTCCACGTGCCACCGATCATAAATATCACCAGACAATCACGCTCACCAAGTTAATTGAATAAATGCACAGCCTACACACGAATTAGATTGCGAGAGAATGTGCCCTCATAAGCCGTGACAAAATGTACTTGAGAATGTTAATCGAGCATTTAATTGAGCGATTGTTGACATTAAAATTACTACTGTTACGTTTGAAGGAGAGAAATCTTATTGGATATTAAATACTATTCGCCTCCACACTCCTGCTATATAGCACCTGTAATCCATAGGATCAACAGTGCTGCTCTGCGCGGCACCTAGCAACTTTGGGGCCCAGATTAATTAAAGAAAACTGACATAGGAAAGAAGTGGGAGTGTAGTTTGTAACTATATCGGCTCACAACTTGATGGTTATGTGACGTTACGTTGTTCAACATGACCCTCCTTTTATTAGACCTGTCAAATGTGGTGAGCAGTTTGCTCTGCATATTCACATTCCAGGGACTCCACTAACTTCGTGGAGAAAATCTTGCCTTTGAAGTTGCCATGAAATTAAATACTCGTAGATTGTCGATTGCATATAATTTGTGTACACATTCGGTATAAACTTCTTCTGTTGAATATAATTATAAAATTCTCAGGGAGTGCTTTCTCTTCACAGGAAAATTTGACCTAATTCACGTTCTGATTATAGCCATCTAGGACACCTAATAAACTGTGAATGATGCAGATTACATTTAATTTAAAAAGATTCTACAACCTTGCTGTTGGGAGCTTAGCGGGATGATAGTAGGTTCCGAGCAGCGAGAGTGGATCGTAATTCGCAGCGGTCTGCGCGCACGCAGAGCAAAGTGCAATCGGCTCAGCGTTTTTGCTATTCTCATTCAGCCACCGTACAGTTATCCCGCGGCCAGTGTTACTGACACAATGCAAGGCTAACTTGAGGTGGATGCCCGCACAACTGCCCGCCTAGCACTTAAAAGGACATTTACGTGTTATCGAAACGACGGATCAAACAGGACAGACCTGAGCCAAAATCCGTTTCCAAGTGGTCGAGCAAATAAAATATTTTAACTTTAAATAATGCAATTTCCTAGTTAACATTATATTACATTTGAGCAGCTGCACGCTTACAAGACCTTGTATTAAAAGTGGGTATTTTCCTTTAACTACCATATCCTTACAGACTGCGCGAAATGAAGGCAACGCTACTCATAAAAAAATTAAATAAATTTACACACTACCCTAGAATAAATTGGTATTTTTGTCATTAAATCTTCAAGCATTGATGTTTCGGGAAGTAGTTTAAAGTGAAGAATAGAACGTCACGTGATTGCAATCTATGAGGCGCATCGTCAATGAGATGCTCGAGACAGATCTTAATCGAGGCGAGTGTTTTACTTTCAATCGTGCATAAGCGTGGACAAAAGTCGCCGCCCGCCGCCTGCGGTCGTCCACTCCTGCCCGGGCCACTGAACGGGTTAGATTCTTTTATTCTTTTTATCCTTTACTCCCGCAGGTACAGTCTAGAATGCCGGCATCCCGTGTATACGTCTTCCTTCTTTTATTTTTTGTTCGCGCGAAAAAGGTGGTCGACCAGTCGTAGTATAGGGTCAATGTATTCAAGGCTTTTACCCTTAGCTTGTGCAGCTGTTGCACAATAGTCGAGAATGTTCCAGGAATTGTGCACGCATCTATAGGTAATCAATTAGCGTAGGAAATCAGAAAGTTCTATAAACAGATTGGAATAGTCTCACAAAAAGTCATAGTATAAAGTTTTCCACGAAAAGAACATATGGCGTCTAAGTAGTCTCACTTTTAGATAGAATGAACATGACAGGGGACAATAGTCTAAAGACATGTCAATGAGCTTAACCACATTATCATACCTAAGTTGATATTAATAGCGTCAGGGACTTTGACACTACTTAACGGATTCATCATAGAAATAGTCATTAACAATTACTAGAGCGACGCTCCCTTACTACTATTTTATTTCTTTTACACGATTTCCTTGCGTATTAGCATGAAATGCTTAAATTATATTCTCATATACAACGTTAGTTATGCCTGCCCCACTGAAACACATGTTGGTTTTCAACAAAGTATGGCGAGTTGTAGCCACTAAAAGGTAATTGCGAAATATTTCAAATATTTGTATTGGACGGTAAATAGAGATCGCGCAACAGAGCGTTTTCTGTGCGGCTGCGTGCAATACGGGCGCTGCGCTGTCAAAGCCGGCCGGCGCAGCGCGGGCGGCGGCGTTGTCGTCGGCGACGAGGCGCCTCGGCTCTGGCCGCTGGGCTAGCGCAACACACGACCCATCGATCAGTGTCCTTGCATTCTTCGAAGGAATAGCAGAATGGTACCGGTTCAATGACCCCTGACAATGTGAAGGGATCAGAGCAGCGCTCTGAGCTAAAGGCGTGGTGTCTTTACGTAATAAAGCCAGGCGTGAGGGTCGAGACCGCTTGACGGTCGCTATTAACGAGTTACCCTTTCGACGTTTGAGTTCTATAGAGATTAACATAAGAATGCTGTTTGGTTGTTACGAGCATCTAAGTGTTTTAGAATGCACCTACTTCGGGTACTTAATCAAGAGATTATTCAATACGCTACACGAGTCATGTATCGGCGCTGTTATGTGAATAAATATTCGTGTAATTGAGGTCAGATCTCCTGCACTGTTTAGTTACGCACGATGTACTACGATGCTAAACAATAAAGTACCTACCTAACTGCGACGAGTATGTAATATTTGGGCAGCAGAATTTACTCAATTGAACAAATTTTGCAAGCAATCATCTGCTGCATGTCAATATTTCATCTTCAGTGGGTTTTACGTGACTAACTCGTAAAATTTTAGGGGCACATTGGATTGGCGTCGGCGGACCTAGTCTGGGACATAAACCGTTTGCAAAGTAGTACTACATCTGTTATTCTGTCTAGACATCATCTGCGCTCACATAAACTTTTACATTAACTACCTGAATCATGAAGCTTACACTAGTAAATATCTGCTTGTTTTGTTCGGTTATATGAGGCCCATTGGTGATCATAAATATTTGCTCCTAAAGACTTTCTATAGCAGTCCACCGCTGGACATATCCTCTCCCATCTTATTCTTTCGGACGGATTTATCCTAATCACCATGCTGGGTAAGCAGGTAGGCGGTCGCTGATTTTTTTAAAGATCTCCGCGTCAATGACGAGCTATCCATACTTGTCAGTGCTGTTTTGTTCAAAATCCTTTCAACTTATTTGACGTTATTATTTTGAACTTACTAAAACCATAATTTAGATTTCAATATAAATCATGATATTAGAAAAACTGGGCTCTAGTAGAGGCACCAAAAGAGGAAATCAATTGTCTAAATTTTCATCTGAAAATTAATTAACAAACTAAGGAGTTTATTAGAACTAGGACAAAGTTGAGATGATGAATGAATAATTATTACTTAAATAGTTTTATTAGTTAGAGCCATGAGAGATTATAATTACAATCTGAAATGTATTCAAACCAGAGAGATGAATGAAAATGGCTTAAGCCGTACTAGACTAGGGGTGAAAATAATGAAGATGATTTCAAAAATAATAAGTATTTCATTACTCTGAATACTACATTATTACAACAGAACAATAAAGATCAGTTTCAATAAACTCATAGTAGAGATACTGTTAAAGATCATCGTTAGCAGGGTCCGTCCACTATCGTACATAGGCCTTCCGATGCGCACCGCCACACCTGCCTTCCCTCCACTTTTTTCATAATCGAGTCCGCTTTCCTATTCTTAAGCATACAAAAGATTCAATACAACACCAAACGGAGTAGGGAATTTTAATGTACAGAACCAACCGAATAAAATTTCGCATGTGCAGGATGCCGTCGGCGACGCCATGTTTACAAACAAAGAGATCAACGCACGCAAAGTAGGTTAGCGCAGCAGCGAGCTCTGCGCGCGCGCCGCCCGCCGCCCGCACCGCGCGTATTGCGCGGGTCGTGGTCTGATCTCCGATCAACTGCTACCTCTCAAATAAGCCGAACATTACTTTCTGATGTGTAGTTAAACTGGATTAATTAACCCCTTAATACCGATTCGATAGATTTTAATGCAAAAACTGAAATAAAAATAATTTTACTAATATAATTTATATATATTTAATGTAATCTTTATTCTTTATTTAATATAAAATTACCTAATTGATTGAAAATGACAGAGTTCCAATAAAACTTTACACACACATCTCACCTTTTTTGATACTGTATTAAAAACAAAAAGTATCTATTTGCTTCTAATATTACAGACAGAAAAGTTGAAGTTTTAGTAGAGTTTTTCAAGTTCTGAAAAGTATTCGTCATAATCTTTCCACAAGAAAAATTATCAGACGAGAAATTTCGGGTATCCCATTGCAATTTCGGGCATTAAAACTGGAGAAATCGCTACCAACGGCCGCTCGCAGCCGCGCCGGAAGAAAGTTCCTACGATTTGCATTGCATACCCACTATCATCGTGACACGAGCAGCGATCCCGCTCAGCGCGCGAGATGCCCCACATAGACACGGTTTATGGTTTATTGTCGCGGACCCATTTCCGTGGGTGCACGACCACCGCCCGGCCCGCGGCGCGACACACTTCGCTCACTCCGAAAGTTTCTCCGATAGAGAAACCTACAATATCTAATAGCACCGACATCCGTCTATGCAGATTTCCAGAGCAAGCCTCCACAGAGACAGTGACCTAAATATACCAACGTTACAAAGCGAATTGCAGATGGAGAGAGGCTGTTTGTTTTGTGTGTCAGACGGCTATATCTTTCATCTCATCTGACCGTATTTACAAACTATTATACGAGTCATTTGGGTACCTTTTTCATTGTAAGGTATAAATAGGGTCAATGCAAAATATGTAAAGTTACTATTAATGAAAATGGATGTTGAAGACTAAAAATTAGTCAATATATTGAAATCGAAATAAATGAGTATCAATGACAACATCAACTCGTTTTCATTACAAATGGTAGGCGACAAGAAAACTTGCACTAGTGTTACGTTAGAAAGCGTAGACATTTCACCATAAAGCCTAGAAAGTGTACGTACGAAGAAAGTGAAGAAGTAGGGGAAAAAAATATGCAATTGAAGTGCATGGAAGCGCGGGAACGCGACGGGGCGTCCGCGTTGGTGCATGCTGGAGCGAGAGACAATACTCGCTCCGAATCTGTGGAGTTTCCAGTTTTATCGACATTACTTTTTCCAGCTAGATGAAACGCTACGTTCGCTTGCACGTTTCTCGCCTCACATGTTCGCCTAGTTCTTATATCAATGCACTCATTTTTACTTTCTTTTCCATTCGCTCTTAATCGTTTGGTCATCGCATACCTACGCACACGCGTTAGATCTCGCTTAGGTGCTAAGTGAATGTGATAAGAGTTATTTCTTCAATTAGTTTATTTCTTTTAATCAATTTGTATCAAGTAATAGCAGTAAAATCCTTCTCAAGTGTTAATAATAATTGATTGCCCTAACAAAGACGTGGAAGACCGCAAGAAATGGGACTAATTCCATCCAATTCCGTTTGAGGAGCACTTATTATTGTGATCCCTTTCCAGTCTTACTAATCTGATGCTTCAAAAACTTTCTGTGTGCGTTTTATGACTTAGACTCGCCTCCGGAATTACTATAGGCACAAAGTATTCACGAATATAAATAAATGTTAGATAGAATGTGGATCAAGACAAGGTTACTTATCGCTGGATAAATGTGTAAAGAAATACAAAATAAACTTTTGATCATAAAGGTACCTACCATAAATGATGTTATAAACCACATACATGTAGTTGAGTGGACTGCTGAGGCCCTTGGCGCCCCAAATGTGTTTTTAAAATCATGTTACTCCAAAATAACTACTGCATAAGGGAGGACATAAATAAGTATTTGTAAAGAATCAAAATATGTGCGTATGGATATATAGCCCCGAACAAGTACTACACACATCTCTAAAGATTCGACACATGTAATATAACTTATACTCTAGCTATGAGTAGTATTTGTTCTGTTCGAAGAGATGAGTCTGCGATTTCGATATATTTTTTTAAGTATTTCCATAGCAGCATTAGGTCTTACGTAATATATACTACGTTTTATCTTTAAATATTCCCAATTTTTTTGGTCGAGGATTATACGTACAATTATTGTGATCACTATTACTATGCTCCCATAACTCTTTTTCTTCTTGGCACAGTATCATCTAACTAATGAATTAGTTTTCCTATTCTACTTCCGACCTATCGTTTGTACGAGTTGTGACATTTATATATTAAAACTTATTAATGTTAGATATTCCATATACAAATTTTTATTACACCAAAAAAGTATTTATTTGACATCACACCAAGAATTTTGTACATATTTACAAAAACAAAATAGTAAATACACTTTTACACATTTGTTATTGTTTTAATATATAAATGTACAAACTCGTACAAACGATAGGTCGGAAGTAGAAATACTACTAATAATAGAATTAAAATATTACTGGTGGCTACAGGTTTCATATTTCTGTTTTAAAATAATATTGATTAATGTCGACTTTTTATAATATTAATTATTATATAAAACTTTATATTTCTTGATAATGTTAAGTAAGAAAATTGATTTAGTAGCCGAACTTGTTTACGAATAGCAAACTTTCTCCGTCGAGAGTTTTCCTGAAAGTGAAAATCAAATGATGTTCATACATACCTCACCATTTCAAGTGTACATAGATCACGCACGGCGCTCACTGCCCGCCAGCCACCACATGCCATCGCGTCTGTTCAACATGATTTTCCGCTGGTTGCTCTCGACTCTTTGACAAATGCATAATACTAGAGTAGGCACCTATTAGAAAAGAGCGTACACTGAATATTCTCGTTTTGTTTGATATATAATGACAGTTTCTTATGTGTCAGTTCCGTCAAATAGTTCGGATGGTCACATGCAAGCGGAATGTTCAAGAGAAAATACGACACCGCAATCCGACACGATATGCGCGCCATTGTAAGAAAGACACTTCGTGTAGGACATAATTTAATGACTTCTTAATGTAATTTACCTCTTACCTTATTAGAAAGTAAAGGGACTCCATGAGATTATAATTTAATAAAATAACTTTTTTACAATTACAAGCTAAGTCGTACACCCACAAAGTCAAATTGTTTATCTTGTAAGTACAGAATAGTGCATTACTAGTAAAAAGCCGCTACTAGCGAGACGATGGGAAAGCCGTCGTCAAGCGAACATCGAGAGAAAGAGTGTGAAGGAGAGAGATGAGCATTTCACCGCGCGGGGTCAACGCGCTCGCTATACTGTCGCTGATTGTGCCCCAATTGCAGTATGTGGGTCTAGGCCGGCGTTCGTCGACCCGCGTGACACACTTAGCGGCGCCCGCGCACGACCGCGGTGCTTTCACGCCCCACTGCGGGGGTGGGGCATGCAGCTGCCTCTTTCATGGAAAGCTGAGAAAAATTAACACCACATCTAGGCGGGTAAACGGATCGGCGAGAAAGGTTGTTTGCGGTAGAGTGCAATACTGTTCTTGTACTTCATAAACTAACCTTTATTTTATAGTTACTATAACTTTAGATATGTTTCGCGTCAGTCTTCTCAATGTTTCCACGAGAAATAATATTTAGAATTTAATATTTTTGGCATGTAACCATATCTTGTTGCTTGCAATTGACTGTAATTGGTTCATTTTGATTCTCATTGCATGGGAACACCATCCTTATTCAGGTAACCAGGATCTGCAGTATCATTGCTTATAATGAATGGACTGTCGCGTAAAAAGGGTTTAGCTATATCTGCATGCATAGGTACAGTGAAATGAAAATTCTATAATGAAATGCCGTGTTGATGTATGTTATACTTCTATAGATGATACATCTCTAATACTGAAGAATAAGGCAGGTCTTTCTAGATTAAATTTTTGTTTTTTTTAGTTTTGGTGATATATACTTAGTAATATTTAGTGATCTAATCCATTTTCTTAGTACCATTTATGTAATTGAAATTCACAAACTTTTCATACATTTTGGTACTCGGCAGTACCAAATATTTTTGAACTTACATCGTGTCGTTTTCTCCCCAATTCATAACTTAATCATGGCCGCGTATTAAATGACTGTAATTTTATAACGTTGTTCATCATTCTGATGTTACATGAGTCAAAATTACCAACTTCGCCATTATCTTTTTATGCAACTTGTTAAAAATCATATAGGTACCACATGCATTTGTGAATTCGTGCTATAAATTTAGAGGAATAAAAATAAAGATAATTTAATTAATAAAGATTTAATTAATCCCTGACGAAAAAGTCATGTGTTTCACGGCATTGTGTGCATGGGGGTGTGTGTGTGTGAGTATCTAGCCTTTGTCCGGATGTATATCAGTAATGCGTGGTTGTGGATTTGAGTGCGGTATTTTTATATAAAAAAGACTTAACGAGGAGAAGGATTCTTAGCCATGTTTTATGGAAATCGGTTAAGTCGTTTCGAAGATATTTAATATTTTAACACTTTTGGTTCAGTCTAGATAATAATAATCATTTGTTTTCTCGCGGGTTTTCTAAATTTTCAATTTATAGTTATTAGATATTCATTTAAATATATTTTTATAATTCGCACTGTGAGCAGTTCGCTTAAAAAAATAGTAAGCATACTCGGCAGCTTCCAAAAACATCTACGGATTTATTATTATAATGAAATGAGGTAATGCGAAAAATTTGGTATTAGGGGGTCACTTTGGTGTCATCTGTACGTCCGCACACAGAACTGTCATCGATATATTGAATTTGATAAATTTTAAAGGCACGGGTCTGAACAGGACCACTGCTTTTTTAATTACAGCATTTAGAGGGGTTTACTGAAAAGTGAAAAATTTATCTATGAGATATCAAATTTATGAAATACCAACATCTGTGGATGTAGGTAATGGAGCTTTCAACTTTGACCAAATTTTGGAAAAATAACTATAAATTTGAGGCCAACATCAATACTTTTAGGGAAGAAAAAAAAATCAAACAACAAAATAACTACTCATAATTATTTGAGATAATTTGAAACGACACTCGCGTTTGGTGCGCGATGGTAGCTGAGGTAGGATAGCGGCAAAAGATTTTATGATATTTATCGATGGATGGATGATCTTGGTACTTGATTTATGAGATTCATATAAAATATCAAATCTAAATCTAGGGGGAGGCCTATGTTCAGCAATGATCGTACCTACTGTGGCTGGTATAAATGATGATACAAAAGGGATGGTAAGAAACATCCCAAACAAACATTTGGATGCTCAAAACATTGGTTTTCTTTAAACAACACACAGGATTCAAAACTTTTCTTTAACTACAACTACTCTAAAACGGAAACTATGTGCTAAGGCTATCATAAAATTTCTTACTATTTAAATAAAGATAAGAGAAATTAAATAGAAGCAATAAAACCATGGACATGAACTATATTCAGGCTGAAATATTATTTTTTCCTCGTTTGTTTGTATCAATGTTACCGTAGTTATTAAGTAGTTATAATTGAAGACCGATTGGTGCAGTAGATAGTGACCCTGTCAGCGAAACCAACGGTTGCGGGTTCGAATCCCGCGAGGAGTAAATATTTGTGTGATGGATACGAACATTTATTCCCGAGTCATGGATGTTTATATAAATATTTATGTATATTTATTCGTTATCTAGTTTCCATAGTAGCTTTGCTTAGTTTGGGACTAGATGATTGATGTAAGTGTCCGAAATATTAATTATTTATTTATTATTATAAAATTTCCGCTCACTCACAAGGTTGATTTATAGAAATTAGTTTATTTTTGCAAGTTTATATACGGTTTTGGTGTATAGTCCTTTATAGAGACTTTTTACGACACCCACGGGAAGAGACAGGTTGGTTAATTTTTTTTACGTGCCGGAGACCACATTTCGATTGTAAACTCACATATTTTGCTTGCAACTCAAAAGAATTCTGCAAGTCAATCTAAAAATCTAGAAAATAAATTATAATCAATTTGCGACTTATAAATTAAACACGCCATTTTTTTTTAATTTTTAATAAATGGGTATTGTTTTTTTTTTTTTTTATATGAGAGGGCGGCAAACGAGCAATCACCGCCGCCCATAGACACCCGCAACACCAAAGGGTCACAGATGCGTTGCCGGCCTTTGAGGAAGGTGTAGGCTCGTTTCTTGAAGGTTCCAATGTGGTTTGTTGTTATTTAATTGTTAGATAAGTCCTGTTTAAATCACAAAAATTACAATTTCCCTTGGAAAACGTTACGTATAGGTTAATGTTTTAAAGAATTGCTGCATGCACTCTGGTCAAACTAAAAATCCTTATAGATTAGTAGTGGTTATATTTTCTATCAAAAATTTTGTAAACCTAATTTTCAAAGATATTTTAATAAGGTTTCTAAGTATTTTGACTACCTGTTTGGTGTAGTGGTTAGTAACTCTGATCACTATACCAAAAGGTTGCGGGTTCGAATCCCGCTGGGGGCATATGTTTGTGTGATGAATACGGGCATGTGTACCCGGGTTATGGATGTTTTCATTTATAATAAGTATTTATTTACAAAAAAAAATGTATTTATGTAGTATATCAACCATCTGGTATCCACAACACAAGCCTATAGTTGCTTACTGTGGAACTAGTTGGCGCTGTATGTATGTTTAAGGATATTTATTATTTATTTATTATTTATTTATTATATATTTATTATTTATTTATTTTACCATAATTCATTGCTATGTAATCTCTATGTAGAAGCAAACATTTCATTAAAAATTATTTTTAGGAAAATAGAGAACAACGATTGATGGTAGACTCCGTACAAATGATCAACCACACTTAGAAATTTTTCAAGTAGACACACACCTGTATAAATTTATATACAAATTGACAGTTGTCATTTCAGTGAGAATAGATTAGGGACAATATGATTTAATAGATCAGAAGTTGCATTGCAGACTGTACCTTCACAAGTACACACACGAAATGTGAATGACATTGCATCCCTAAGAGAATGTCGCTCAATTAAGCGCAGTAGGCCAACTTAATGAATAGCTGCCCACGATAAGCGTTTGTTAGCGCGGTACGGTGAACAAGGTCGACTGTCTGAACTAGGGCAAGGTCAATTCTTCGAGTGATAGCGCGACCTCTGCAGGCGTTATCGCCGGCGAGATCACTCTACGTCAACGCCATGCATTGCTTGCATTCACGATTTCACGATGCATTGTGGCCTATCGTAAAGGGCCAAACATGATCTGAGTTCACATTACAGCATAGTACGTACTTCCAGGGTATCGAAACCATTGAAGTCTGTTTTAAACACACATTCCGGGAGACTGCACAGAAACATGTCCCCGAATATTAAATGAAATGTTAGTCAAAATTACTTTCTTGAAATTGAAAGTAATATTTCTTATGTCTTTCGGCTGATATAGTGATGGTGATTCACCATTGTTCACCTTTTGAAATATACTGAAATACAAACGGAGGTGAACCCATCGCCCTTGAAACGTGCAAGTCTATAAATGTTTTTGTGGAAAGTCCCTCGGAAAGAGATGTGTTGGTTCTATTATGACATTTAACTTTTCATAAGTTATTCGCGGCTGACTTTGGTCATTGGCATTACCATAAGGTTATCCCATTACTTTATTCACTATCGCGATCATTTTGACACTTAAATCATTGGGTATCTAACAACCTTCATGAAAAAAAAAAATTCTTGCGACCACGCGGCAACAGGCAAAATGGAAGTACAGTCAGCTGTAAAGTTTTTTGGTCGAGTAAACAGATTCTATGTCGTATCGTACCAGGAGGTAACTTCTCCACCGACAAGAGCATAGCTCATAAATTGAAGAAGAAGAAGAGATTCTGATGTAAAACTATAGGCTTCATAATGCTCAATATATACATCACCGTTTGTATTCAAACACCATAAATACATCTAATATATACTTTAAGTGTATACATATGTATAGATACATGCCGAATAATAGTAAAATCTCATTAGCTATCTCGTACAAAATGGATGAAGAACGGGGTCGCGCGATGTAGAGAAAGACGGACATTTGGAAAGTTCTTTATATTCAAAGAAATAAATTATCTATATAGAAGTATATCATAATTCATAACATTCACTTTAGAATAGTATGGTACGCATATGCAATATGCATCACAGACTGACTCATAAACGCCCACTTTATTAATATAGCTAAATGAACGATCGCAGCCGACAAGAGCTAAATTACTTGTCATTCAATTAACGACAAGCTCAAAATTACTACCAGGGTTTTTTACCTGAAATAAAAAGGATGTATGTAGATAGGGATACACGTTCATAAGTTTAAGCGGCCACCTGCATATGGAGTTGACATAAAAGAAAACTGCAAATTATCTATATCTGTGTATCTATAAAGCAATAAGTTCCATAAGATTAGAAATGGGAGTGTGGACAATTTAATTGGACTCTCAATGATAAAATACTTGAAACATTTAAAACTGTCTCTATTTTTTGTACTGGCACTCTAGCAGGTTGATAAATAGACCTTCGTTCGGCCAATTTAAACAGTGTTCGAATAGTCCCAGAGCTTTGGCCGGCGCTCTGGCGCATCGTGACAGTCATTAATCACAACCAATAAGTGAAGTGGAAACAAAAAATAGACTGCCACGATAATTGATGGCCGCGTTCGTTACACGGTCACAGTTAAATGGAGGTCCAAATAAGAGCAGGTGCGCAAAAAGTATAATTCTTGGAAGCGGGAGAGCGTTCTGAGAACCTGTTAAAGGTACACGGAGACAGTGAGTGGCTCTTGCGCATAGCAACGTGACGTCATTCAGGATATCGGAATTACTAACTCCCTATTCCGAGAAGGAATTTTAAAATGGTCGTAACCACGTCGGATGAATTCCGTGCTCGATTATTTTTCCTTTCCGTATACATACCATTTTGTTTTACAAACGCTAGCCATTCGAGCGAGATATATTGGGATTTAGATTGTTTCTTACAGATATGTAAATAAGGAAAATTAATATGTTAGCATCGTAATATATTTATGAGAATTTGCTATGAGCCAAGAACTATTTAACCTTATTCACTATCTGTTTATGTTAGCTCACTACACATACTTAGTAGATCCTTCATAAGGCAATGTACGCTTTTACATAAGGTTTGTGCTGATATCCAAAATATATCCTGTCATAATTGTATAATTATGATTTATTTAAACATATTGACATTAAAATCTTGTGCACCTGATAGCTTCCTAAACATTAAGAAAGAAAGAAAAGAAAAACATTTAAATATTTTTTAATATTTTATATTACTTCAATTCTATATTATATTTTATTATGTAATATAGAATTGAAGTTCAAGTTAATATAATTTGTTGAAGCATACCAAAAAGCGCGAAGTCCTTTTAATGCTGCTCTAGCAATTTACACATCAGACGCATAAAAAAATTTTTTAGAGATAATGCAATACTGACTTGAAGATATCTCTTTAAGCAGCACTTTAAGAAGGTTGGTTCAACTAACGTCAAGAATTTCTATATTTCCTTTTGTGAGTCAAATAAATAAACTGACATTACTATTTTTGAGCACGACCGACAATTTCACGAGGAGATAACGCGTTGAAGTCTTTTGTACGTTAATACTCTGTTAAGAGCGATTCGTTTATATGGGCACATCGAACTTCTGAGATCTGACCTCGAATGTTGAGATATTTTCACTCTCGTGAATGGTAGGTGTATGAAAAGTATGTAGTCGCCTTTAGTGGAGATTCAGCCACGCATACTCGTGAAAAGTATATAGTCACTTTCAGTAGCTATTCTTGATACTCATACTCATGGACAGTTCATAGTCGCAGCCAGTGGCAGTTCCTAGCACGTACACTCGTAAAAAGCATGTAGTCACTAGTGGCAGTTCCTGGCATGCATATTTGAGGAAAAAAATACGTAGTCACCTCCAATGGCAGTGTCTGAAGCGCATATGTGTGGAAAATGATCATCTCCAGTGCAAGTTCCTGACATGCGTAAATTGTTAAAAGTGCATCTACCACGCTAAGTCTCGAAAAATATATAGAACTCCAATGGCAATTCCTACCACGTATAATCGTGAAAAATCACTTCAATGACAGTTCTCGCCACATAGATAGTATACAGGGCGTCCCAAAGTTATGGGACATGAAGGGGAAGTACCTTAAATATTGTAGATAGTGAATTTTGCTCAAAGAAGACTTTATGTTATTTTTAAAAGTTAGTAATTCTGCATTCATAGATTTTCTAAAAATTACTTGCTTCGGCTGGGAATCGAACCGACTTAAATGTGAAAAAAAAAACACCCTACTTTTATGATGCCAATCGAAAGAATAGCTAAAAAATAATAACTCTGCCTAAGTAACATAGTATTTTAAAAGAAAGGAACAACATAAAATGATTGAGTCAAATTTCAAGAAAGTTATTTATTGCCGACGACGTTCGAAAAGTAGCGATATTATCATTCCAAAGATAGCATTGATTATTCGTAAATAAGTACCCACTTCATAAAATAGGTACTAACATAGTTTTCCTTATTATAAGTGCACGTGTAGATGAAATGATAAAACTTGTATTTCAATACGTCCTCTGTAAGCTAGACAGAAGGCAAATTAAAAACAAAAATAAATAATTTATAATTTGAAAATGGAACAGTTTATGACAGCGTTTGTTTGAATGCATACTTTTTAAGATATTTTAAAAAGAAGTGATATTTTTAAATGTTGTTCTTAAATTTGAAAATGGAACAGTATGTGCGAGCGTTTGTTTTTCGGATATTGATCTGTTTAGTCTCAATTCACTTACACAAGTGTTATTGTGTTAATTTATTGCGAACATGGCATATCAAGTAAGTTTTGATCTAATGGAAGCATATTTTTTGAACGATAAAGATATCTCTAGAAGTTTGCGGTGGTATGGCGTAAAATATCCTGATAGACAAATACCGTCTCGTAAAGTTTTGAAAAGGCTTGTGAACAATTTGAAAACTCTGGGACGTTTCGATAAACGCCCAAGAGAACCACAGCAAGAAAACCATACGATCAACGACGAAGAACTTGGTATTTTAATTTACTTTTCGGCTTTTCCGAAAGCATCGGTGAGAGAAGGAGAACATGAAATTGGAGTTTCAAAAAGTAAAATACACCGTGTATTAAAAAAACACGGTTTTAAGAGTTATGTTGAAGGACGATTGGTTCAAAAATTACTTCCGGGCGATACAGAAAGGAGAAAAAATTTCTGTCTTGATATCCAGGCACGATTGCTCGAAGATCCAAATTTTTTGGATAATATTATTTGGACAGACGAATCTAACTTTAGCAATAACGGTATGTATAACCGCAACAATAATCGTATTTGGTCTAAAGAAAATCCCCTACGAGTGACTGAAACTAATAACCAAGTGCGTTTTTCACTCAACTGTTGGTGCGGACTTTTAAAAAACCGGGTTTTCTTAATCCATTTTTACCAAGGAACCTTGAACACAGAAAAGTATTTAGGAATACTTCAAATTTTAAGGGATAAGATAAGAAACCATTCCGCGGCGGAGCAAGAAAACTTAATTTTCCAACAAGATGGAGCTCCGGCTCATAATAGTCGGAGAGCAGCAGATTTTCTAAATGAATGTTTTCCTACATGGATTGGTACAAATGGACCGATTAGATGGCCGGCCAGATCCCCGGACCTCACACCATTAGATTTCTTCTTTTGGGGATACGTGAAAGATATGCTATACAAAAAGCGATACGAGAACGTAGGCGAGTTGCAAACAGAATTGTGCCATATCACATCGAGTGTTCACCATAAAATGATTAGAAAATCAACAGGCAGCGGGCTCATTAAAAGATTGGCGATTTGCGTAAGACAAGAGGGATCACATTTTGAGCATTTAATTAATTAATTTACAAAAAAATACCTACTTAATTGACTACGGCAGTTTCATGTATGTTTTTTATTTGATTAAAATGATTAATTTCACGTTGTTCCTTTCTTTTAAAATACTATGTTACTTAGGCAGAGTTATTATTTTTTAGCTATTCTTTCGATTGGCATCATAAAAGTAGGGTGTTTTTTTTTTCACATTTGAGTCGGT
This sequence comes from Oegoconia quadripuncta, assembly GCA_949316235.1. NCBI lineage: Eukaryota > Metazoa > Arthropoda > Insecta > Lepidoptera > Autostichidae > Oegoconia > Oegoconia quadripuncta. The sequence continues at coordinate 11,179,991 of OX438752.1, forward strand.
TCGATTCCCAGCCGAAGCAAATAATTTTTAGAAAATCTATGAATGCAGAATTACTAACTTTTAAAAATAACATAAAGTCTTCTTTGAGCAAAATTCACTATCTACGATATTTAAGGTACTTCCCCTTCATGTCCCATAACTTTGGGACGCCCTGTATAGTCACTTCAGTAACTATTCTTCGCACGCATACTCATGGAAAGTACATAATCATAGTGCCGGCCAGTGGCAGTTCCTAGCATGCATACTCATGGTAACCATGTAGCCACCTCCAATGGCAATAGTTCTGGAAAAGTAAGTAGTTGCCTGTCGTGGCTGTTCCAACCACGAAAATCGTAAAAAATATGCAGTCACTTCCAATGGCAGTTCCTATGGTGCGCTTTTGTGAAAAGTACTTAATGACCTTCAGTGGAAATTCCTGACACATACATAGTTCCAAGTTCACAAACTCGTGTAAAGCGTGTAAAGCACTACTCACTTCGAGTTTCAATAACTTCATAAATTAAGATTTCGTTACAAATACGATTTAAATCCAAAATGTGTGTATGTGTGTGTACTGGGTGTACTCGAAAAACGTAATTTATAAGTAATTTCTAAATATATTCGATTCCTTTTATTTTCGTTAATTTAAAATTATAAATAAATATAGCCGTTTAGTTACAATTTTAGATGTATCTTAATTCATTACCACGCCACATAAACCGATGCATTCTAATAAGTTATCATTCTTCACATTTCACATTCACATTGAATATAAGTTTATTTCTGTGACGGGTCAATCGATTTTCGTTTCGCATTACCTGAGTTTAGGGTGTGGCATTTAGGGCAAAATCCTCAATAACAAACAAACAGCAACAACAAAATATTCTTTATTGTACAACAATAAGAAACAAAACACAACGATAAATAAAAAAAGGAATAGTACAATTTGGCGGCCTTATCACTAAACGCGATCTCTTCCAGGCAACCTTTGGGTTAGGAAGCATTACGCACATGATATGTAGGTAGCGTGCGCGGTAAACTAATTTAAATAAAATAAATAAATCCTCAAATGCTATGCAATGAAAATCGCGCAATGGGTTCTCCATGTTGGCCTGTGTCCTACAGTAGACTGATATATAGGCTGTTGATGTCTATATATTTATACACTTATTAAATACTTCGACGAAAACAACAAGGTACAAGTTTTTTCGATATTCACAGTTTTAAGGTACAAACAATATTTATTTTACAGTTCATGAAATAACCTTTGTTTCAAATGTACAAGGTTTGAAAGTCGAATATAAAGTTATTTTTGTACGTCCGACACGTTGGCTAGTTTTACAATTACTTGCAAGAGTTTCTTCACAAGAAAATCTTTAGTGATTTTTCTTAATAATCTATTTTGCAATCTAGTTTTTTCAACCTTGGTGCGAACATATAAAAACTTCGTCTTGCTATAATTGTGAGATGTAAGCAATTACTTTATTACGTTAAAACTGCGTACTTTTTAATTACAGAGACAGTAAAATGCAGCAACCATAAATTCATAGATATTATTCTACCCTTTAGATGTCTCACGCTACGTCATCGGGTAAGCGCGCATGAATCACGTGATTACTATGTATAATCCGACCGCCAAACCTACAAGTACCATATCAAGTGCTTTTTCAAATTCTTACGTCATCCACTTGTGCCGAAATGCGTTGCATTTTAACCCCCGTCGAAAAGCGACGGGTGTTATGTGTTTGACGGCGTTATCGGGGTGTGCAGTCTTCGCCAGGATCTATACCAGTAACGTCGTCAAATTGTACGTTCTACTCCTACCATTTTCTGTAAATGTATTTCCTTTTCTGTTGTGTAATAAAGTGTATTTGTATTGTATTGTAGTTTTCTAACGTATTCCGGGAATCGAACCTAGGACATTTGCGTGGCGTTACTTTTATATATTCGCTACATATGCATTACTTTATATGTTCTCTACTATGTGAGTATGTATAGCGATTAATAGTATACACTTAATTCAGCAAGGATATCCTAAATGCTTGTTTTGGGATATGTCTGACCACCCAATTCAGAATAAAAGTTGTAATTATATTGTTATGTATTTCATAAACATACAAGCCCACCACATTATTTAGGGATACTTTCGGTAGGCGCCGCGATATACATTTCAAATTATTCATAAAAACGGCCAGTTTATTTTATAATCGTGAATTGTGGAGAAAACCCCCATCAAAGCTGTTTAGGTATTATTTATAATTTGCTTTTAGACTTCTCGAGTGGTGGTCAAAGCGTTTTTTTTATTTATTTTGCATTCAAAAAGAAATCTTAATTTATCCAATGAGGGCGCCACTAGACGGAATTCCAGGGTATAATCTACCTTTATACGAAATTTCAACCAAACCCGTTCATCACAAACAAACATCCAAACTTTCGCATTTTTAATATTAGTTAAATAATATAATAATATGACGAAGTTATCTATAGTTAACTAAACGTTATTTTTATCCTTATCAATGGATCGGTACTTTACCGAACCTAATCCAGTTAAGATCCTATTATTAGTCTTGATCCATAGAACACTGTTGGTCTGAAGTATTCCAAATAATAATTATATTTATAAATATTATAAAAAATAAATAAAGTTGAATGACCGAAAAACTCGACAACATATTTTGCTTTTCACGGGCATGGAAAGGGAAACAATTAGTAGTGGGTGACTTTTATGAAATTTATTTATTTGGACCGATCGTTGTGGAGATCCTTGGTGGAGGACTTTGTCCAGCAGTGGACGTCTTTCGGCTGATATGATGATGATTTGCATTGTATATCTATTAATGTCGCATTATGAGTCAAAATCATAATCATTTAATCCACAACCATATTGAAATTTTACAACTATATCGTACTTTAACCAGTTTAATTCATTAATTAACTACACTAGGAGATCGTATCGTAGGTAATTTTACCTTACTGATGTACAAATTCTGTTTTAATAAGGGCATCTTAGTTGGGTTCACTTCCTGTATAATGGACACATTCTATAATACCTAGACAATATTGTCTCAAGCAAAGAAATGAAATCTCTTCTAACAATGTTCGTTTTATTTTAATTATTTATTAAAGTTCTTATCTAGCAAATCAAAAAGTTGAAAATAGAAACAGGCACTCTTTTGTAAATATCTATAAATAGAATTACATTATAAGTATATAAGAAACAAAAATCCAACGACACATTTTGTATTTAGCGTGCGCCATGTTGGATGTTTTACCATAAAATTTATCCTGTGACACTCCAGGGATCAAGTCGAATCTAACGACGCCATGCACTTCAATAGCCATCAAGCATTTTTTTTTTATACACGACGGGTTCGTACTTGACCTCAATCACACCTAATGTTAAGTGAAGATGAGGTCGAAGGTAGAAACTGACCCGGAAACCCCAACACATTTGGGGGACTGGCTATCTTATCTCTGACTTTAGATTTAGATAAGATGATGGTAGCTAGCCAGGCGGACATTTAAAATGTCCTACCACCAACCAAACCGAGTACTTAAACATGTACCCCGCTGGGGATCGAATCCCGCGACCTCCGAATCATAAACCCAATGTTGTTTACATTAAGCCACGGAGGCGGGTAACCATCAATTTAGGTTACAGGAGGTAACATAGAAATCTACATACATACATACACTCGAAAAACATTACCCTCTTTCCTTGGGCAGTCAGTTAAAAACACCGAAAAGTACCGTTGCAGCACTCAAATTGTAGGCGGTTCGATTTTTACCCGACAGCCGCAAAAAGAAGGGTTATATTTTTCGAGTGTTTATATGTTGATTTTTATGTTACTCCTGTAGTGCCTCGATCAATTTCGAAGTGAAAGGTGTCGTTCGATTCGCCTTGATTCCTAAAGTGTCATGGGATACTTTTTATGGTAAAAAATTCAACATAGCGCCCGCAAAATAGAAAACATACTGTCGGGTTTTTTTTTAATTTCAAATACTTATATAGTTATTACTATTCTTTTTATAAATAAAATTCCCAAAAAACTAAACACTGTGTTCAAGGGTACCAGTTGGTTTTATAAATAACTTCTACATTAAAAATACTTTTATAAGTTGAAAATTTAGGAAACCCTTTTTTAACTGCACTTTTTTTTAGCTGAACCGATTTTAATAAATCATGTCTAAGAACCACCGCTGTAAAGCTGCTTTCAATTAAAAAAAACCGTATCCAAATCGGTTCACCCGATTAAGAGCTTACCCATCAAACTTATAACATCCCTCTTTCAGCGAAGGGGATTAAAAACAAGCTTTTATTGCTCCACTATGATTATCATATTATTCTAATCTAATGGTGCAAAATTTCGTATCCGTGCTATTAACCGTTGAGGAGATCCCTCTTGGAGAGACAATACTGGGTATAGTATCAGGTCAATCAATCGTGTATGCAAAATTTCGTATCCATGCTATCAACCTCTAAGGAGCTCCCCTCGTGAGGAAACAATGCTGGCTGCGGCATCAGTTCATGTCTATCAATAAATGTATTGTCAGCAGAACTGAATGAATTTGCAAATTTCAGCTCCATGAGTAAGCGGCATTTCACAACGCTGCCCCTTTTCACAACGACATGTAAATAACTATAATCATAATGTAAAGCAGTCTTTGAGAGTGATTCTAACAATACATGAATGAACGCCGGGATATACCTAACTCTTAAACGACAGTGGCACATTTTTTTCCTTTGGAGACTAGTTATCACTATTTCAGCACATTTTTTGACGTTGTCAAAATCTGAATTGCACTGTGTATATTCTAGCATCCCGCACGTCAAATTTCATCAAAATCCGTTCGGGTGTTACAGCGTTATTGAGTGATAAAAATCCTATCTTTGCCAATTATAAATTACTAGCTACATTGAGTGTGTATACCAACTATATGCCAACTATCTTCGCTGCACCTAATAGAGCAGCAAAATTCAAATAAATAATGGAAGTTTCTACTCGGACCTCTTGATGGGATATCTACATCACGAAATAACATAATTCCTTATTAACAATTAAGTTTTATTTGAGGGTGTCTATTGACTAGTATTCATTACATCAGTTTTTTATACAATCACCCATCAGTCATTCTAGACTGAATTAAAATTCTACATTTACAAAAATGCTTTTATTGATCAGTCAGGCATAAGAAGATTCAATTTAAATTACTTAGTATGTATGTTTAGTACATTCCTGAAGGTAATTTTCCGACTTTAAGCTTCAATAAGTTTGGAGACTTTAGTTGAGTGATTCAGGAACAGAGACAGCAACATCAGGCGCTCCGGGGGTGAGGTCCTCTGGGAGGACGACAGGCTCGGGCTGGCCGGGAGCGCCGGGGAGGACGGGCTCGGGGACGATGACGGGCTCAGGCTCAACCTCAACTTCAGGGAGAACAGGCTCGGGGATCACAACGGGTTCCGGCTCGACGACGATCTCGGGAAGAGCAGGCTCGGGGAGCACCACAGGGTCGGGAATAACTTCGGGCGCTACTGGCTCGGGGATGATCACGGGTTCAGGGATGGGGACCTCAGGCTCAATAGGAGTGGGGATCTCGGGGAAAACGGGCATAGGGATTTCGATGGAGGGCTCGTCGATAATCTCGGGCTCGGGGACAACGGGGGTTGGCTCGGGGAAGACTGGAGAAGGCGCGGGGGCGCTGGGTGCGTTGATGTTCACGATGAGCTGCACCACCGGCAGAGGCACCGGGTTGGCGACCGCTACTGCTACCAGGGCGAAAAGAGCGATGAAGGACTTCATTGTTTAGCTGAAAATATAATAGGGAACTCTGTTAACATCTCATAGTTAGGATGTTTGTCAATGAAGAAGAAGTAATTCTCGCATAATAGACAATGGTGTCGATTCGGATGTACACCAACGAAACTAAAATCAGTTTTAAAGTAGTACTGTCTCTTTTCCCCTGAAACAGTATGATGCGACGGCAGCACTCCAAAACTGGTTTTAGTTTAGTTGGTGCGTACATCCGAATCAACACAAATTATTCTCTCAAGCAAAGAAATGAAAACTTTTCTTACAAACTTAATTTTTATTATTTATTGAAGCTATTCATGGGCATGCCTTATTAAATAAGTTGAAAATGGAAACAGGCACTCTTTTGATAATACCAATAATTAAAATAAATAAATAATAACAAGAATAACATTATGTTCAACAAATGTTCATCAATGGTTGTTAGCCTGCAAATAAATTATTTGTATTTGTATTTGTATTTATAAGTATACAGGGTGCTTTCGAATTCGTGTAATTGACGTTAATTGGTGACGCCACTCTTGATTACGAAAAACTTTCCCTAAGGAACGGTCAAAAAATTTTCGGTTATCCATGCAAAGCCAATGTGAAACCACCTTTAGTATGGCAGTTCAACAATTTTCGACTGGAGACTCCACTCCTGATTACGAACAAATGTTCATTTGGAACAATAGCCGAATTCAGCCGAAAATTGTTGGATTTCCATACTAAAGGTGGTCTCAGAGTGGTTTACTTTGTATGGGTAATCAATATAACCAAGTAAAGAGGAATTATACGAATTAAATTTCACCCTTTGTAAGAATCGAAAATCCAACTACACATTTAGCGTTTTGCGAGCGCCCTGTTGGAAATTTTACCATAAACATCCTGCGACGCTCTGGACTTTCAAGACGAGTCTAACAAGACTTTGCACTTCGAAATCGGTCAAGCAGGTAAAATATATATACATATATCTACATATACACTTCAAAAACATTACCCCACCTTCCTGGGTAGTCATGTAAAAACACACCAATTCCTTGCCTCTAACAAATACTTTGCACTGATTACCACTGAATCAAACAAAATGACTATTGCCCAGAACATCCAAACATGAGAATAATAATATCAAAACAGAGTAAATTACACAACAAAATACGACCTCCAGGTTAGTTAGGAATAATGTATTTTAATAAATACATATGGAGAGTAATGCACAGTTATTTACTCACCTTTTTTGACAACTATTCACTGAAAACTGTAATAAAACATATAATCGTGTCCTTTTATATAAAATTTTTGTACAATAAAGTGTCAAAATTATCTGTGTGATTATTGGAATTAGTTATTTACTAGCTACTGTTGTAAAGCCCGCCATAAATTAAGATTACTAATTCATTTCCGCTGATATTTTCTCATTAAGCTCTTGATTTTACTATCAATTTCCATCATTGATTAGATAATTTATGAATAATCAAAAACCACACTAATGTTCTTAGTGAGCAAAACAAAACAGGTAATTTATTTAATAAATTACAAAAGCTCTTTCTTGGTTTGTAAAGAAACAAACATTTAGTCTCCACCGATACGGTACAATTTTCCATGGGAGCAAAACGGAGTCAACTCGCTAATCTCGTTCCGAGAGCAATCCGAGCAGATTACCTACATCTTTCTACCCACTCATTTGAAAAGTCGGAAAAGTCAACCAACAGGCTGCATCCACATCACGTCTTTCCATCCGGCGCGTATTGGCCCTCTATTACATTAATCCCGTACATTTCCCCGCTGGACGAGTACTGTCAGTTCGTTAGTTTGCGAGTTGGAAAGCCTGCGCAGCGACAGGCGCCGGGTGGCTGCGGCGCGGGCGCACGCCTCTCGTGGAAACTGTGCCACGTCGTGCCTTCTCTCAGTAAAAGTACTTTCTTCAAGCCGCTTTCGGAAACTCGTCTAGAACAAATTTCCTCTAGTAACCTTGTACTGTGTGACATAAGGTGTTTGCCTGAGTGTGCACTATAATTAGAACTCTCGGTCGGTTTATAGCCGTTCTGGGAACTAGCAATCGATACCGAGCCACGCCTCGACGTGTATACCGTGAGAAATATACAGCTCCGCGTATGTTCAAAGAAATTTTTTGTTAAATAAGTAGATTTAAATAGAAGTGGATGTGTTTTCAAAATCAAAATATTCTGTATTGCACAACAATGATAGATATAACACAAGAAAAAAGACAATCAAGCACGATGACGGTGCAATTAGGCGGCCTTATCGCTAAAAGCGATTTCTTCCACGCAACCGTTGGTTTAGGAAGCATCAATGTAATGCCTCCCCCAGTCCACTATTGTTTTAATTTTTTACTAAAATAATTAGCAACTACTCCTAAACAGAAAATATTTCTCATTTTGAAGAAATATCTAAGAGCTATTTGTATCTAAAATAGTAAAAACGCATTTACACATTCGCTACTAGAAAATCGGTAAACATTGTAGGAGTTATAAATTTTTAGCTTTACAGCACCAATAAAAACATCCGCCAACAGATTATTTTGGAATATCGGGAATATTGCAGGTCGTTTGAAATAATGAAATAACTTGAAAAAGACGCCTTGGATAAGCAGGTACCTACTTTTGAGTAGCGAGGTGTAAAATAACTTGACGTGTTTTGGACTTAAAAAAAACAAACGGCCGAGTTGAGGGCCTCTTTCTTTTTAAAGTCTGTTAAACATTACCCAAGGCAGTTTTTCGAAGTTATCGCATTATTTCGAACAACAATGCAATATTCCCGATACTACAACAGATTAAGCACTAGTTTTTATTAGTGCTATAAGACCTTATAATTAGCCATATTTATAACTCGTACAATGTTATAAAATAATACCGTTAAAAAAATACTATACAAGTGTCTACTTTAATTTTTTATATATATAGAGTGTGGTCGAATATTTGTTTCAAAATATTCGACTATTTCAATTATTGGAGGTTGTTTAAATAATACCTTCTCGATAAAGAAAAGTAGTAAATTTTTTTAGTTAAGTATCGATATGCCATCAGATAACCGCTATTTTTGAAAAAAATAAAAGTATTTACAATATAGTAGTATAGTAAGGGTACCTATCTATATGTCGTAGGTAGATGGTTAAATTAGCCATTCACTAGAATACCTAGACGGATCGTTATTTTTGGCGAACATATCCGCTTGTACACAGAAAATTGCTCGGAGCGGATTGGTTAGATTGTGTTATATTCCTTTGAGCTCCCCTCTGAGTAGCGCGTCTATCTAACTAATATTATAAATGCGAAAGTTTGTTTGTTTATTTGTTTGTTTCACGGCGAAACGGATAAACGGATTTAGATGAAATTTGGTATAGAACATACCCTGGTTTGAAACAGGATATTTTATATCCCGTTATATAGCGAGTAGTTCAAGTAGCGGGATAAACAAATTAAACATATCCGCGTTAAAGTTATTGAACGCACGCAGGAGAAGCTAGTTTCCTGCAATGCAGGAAATATTCTATTTTATTTTGTACCGAAATTGAGAAGAAAGTCTAGTTTACGAGCAATAGTACGAGTAAACTAACTTATCCACTCAACCGTCCGGCCCGCGCAGCCAAACTTCAGTCTATTGTCCGCTCTGCGCGGCCACATTGCACTTTTGTGCTGCGCGCACGGTACCTTTATTAATCAAAACCTTCATATCTGGTAAATTACAACAGCTATAGCGACAAAAGAAATATGTGAGTATAGGTGAACGATTACAGATTTAAACAATATAAAAGACAATACAGAAAACCTTATTCTAGAGTACTAAAAATTGCGCATAACATTCGATGTCGTTAAAAAAATCCGCATCTTTTTTCTAACTCTACTCTTAGTGAAAAATATTGCCAATAATAACGAATTTAGTAATATCTATATAAATCTAGACTAATTTTTCTCTGTAATGACACCAAGATGTCTGTATTTAGTTAATTTTTTGTAGTAAAATAAATCGAAACAAACTGCCTACTCCACAATAAATTTGACACGGCCCTCAACTCGCTCAAGGACGAAAACCGGCGGAACATGTTCAAGTTTTGAGAAAAGTATATGAATATGCTGAATAACTAAATATAATACATATTCACTATTACTATTCCTTAGTCAAAACGTAAAATTATCAGCAAGATGGTAAAACTACCTCACACATGAAAAAACCATGAAAATTTATATTGAATTCAAACTCGAAATATCGCTAGAAACTGTAATAATTATGTATAATTGTAAAGTACTAATGCTCACGACCATTTTGATATATAATAATTCCAGAAAAATGTAATCAAATTATAAGTACTTACGACATAAATTTGGAACACTGTTCCCTACCGATAACTGAACGAACGATCTTATTTTGACATTTTTATTGTCTATGAGCAAAGCAGTAAGATAATTTATTAGTGGTCACTCTGATTTTTTCCCCAGGCAGTTTCAACTACAGATAATAGGAGGAATTGTTTGGAACCGCTTGAAGGTAGCGTGCTTTGGTTACTCTTCTAACCACGGACAGTCGACTGGTCTATTTTTTGGTTACAGGTGTAACATCGGACGGTTGAGTATATGGTTTATATTTTACTATTAATAATGTAACTTAAGAATGCTGAAAATCCTATAATTATTCTTCGCACAGTCTAGAATAGTAGAACTATAAAACTTTTTATAAAAAAAACCAATCGATTTCAATGAAATCTGTCGAAACATCCACTACAAAGTTAAAAGGAATATTGCTGAAACACTCGTTTTGTTTGTTAGGCTCACTGTCGTGAATATATTATTTCTATCATCGTCAGATCGTCCACTGCTGAACATAGGCCTCTCCCTTAGAAGTATTTCTATAGATATGAAATGTTAGACTATGTATTTGCATTTATCAGTTTAAAAAGTTTGCCAATAGTGATATTAGATACGAACCCTCAATATCAAGTACACTAACTTTACTAAATTTTAAGCAGCTAAAACTTGAACACGTTACGCAGGTTTTCGTCTTGCTGATTTTCAGAAATTATTACTTATTTTTGGTAAGATTAGTGAGATCCAAACAGAGCATCGATCCGACGGGATTGTACCGGATTTCAATCCCTACATATAATATCTTGAAATAGTGCAATATTTCCCCCATATCCTACTATTCATCGGGTGGTTGACATTTCTACGAACTAACCAACCGTATCGTGAGAACGTTGTCCAATACTACTTACCTATTCTTATAATTATAACTCTCACTGGGGTCTAAAGTACAATATTACGAGTACTAAGCAAAATAAAATTACCTAAATGTGAGTCAGAATTGCACATAACCACTGTCTTCCGTAGTACCTACCAATAGAACGCGTTAGATAAATGTTTAGATGACACATAATGGTGTTTATAAACATTTGAACTCTTCACTGACAGTGCATAATACGTGATGCTGACCGATACCCGCCATTCTTAACTCGTTAAGTCATCAAATTTTCTCAGCTCCTGCGAATGCTGCGGAATAGTTTTTAACACGACAAATGTAAGGCTGGTTTCAGACAATGACGTAGCGATATTCTGAATTTACGCGCGACATAGTAGAAACGGAGCCAATCTACGAAAATGTAATACCGGATCAGTTATGAGTTATTTTACAATAAGGAAAACTAGGGCAGATTAGGTAAGTGAAATAGAAGGTACTGCCGTGGGTATTTGGAGGGTCGCGTTTGTAGCCCTCTCCACATATTACACCTTTAAATTAAATAAATTTAAAAAACTTGAAGAAAATATGAGTTTCAAATAAATTTCGTATTTTAGGAACCCTACGAATTTCGCCAGGCACATATCAATCTCCGGTCGGCGCCTGCGTCGTAGATGGTTTAAAAAAAATTAAACTAACTATGCCAATAGCTCTATCGGGGCGCACGGCAGTGCCCCCGCCAAGTCGAGCGCGAAGCAAACACTGCCGTACCATCCTTTACTGGAACCATTTCGCCGCATTTTCAGGCCCCTATTTTAGAACCTCTGGATAAGACTAGAACGCAGAAATTTTCGTCATCCAGTAAGCTATAGTCACATACTTAAAATCCAAAATTTCAAGTCTGTAGGTCATTTAGTTCCGAAGTTAAGCGAAAGCAAAGTTTCGCATTTATGACACTCACTCACTCACTCACTCACTCATGATCATCAAAATAGAACTAGTACTTCCCATAAACTCAGAGAGCTGAAATTTGGTACAGAGTTGGTATATCTATGTAATGAGGGTCAAGGACTTATATAGATATCACAACCATAATATAGAGGCATAAGGGAAGTTCGTTTCCATTCACCCCGTATTTAGTAGGCTGGAGTTTTTTGTTGATTTATCAATTTAAGTTTTCCCATATCCACAGTCGTAGCGAAAGTTTGGATATTTGTTTGTTTGTTACTCGTTCACGACGAAACGGATGAAAGGATTTGAACGTAATTGGTACACAGGTAGAATTTGCCGTAGAAAAGGAACTAAATAACACTTTATTCTAATAAAAGGGTAATTCCAGAGGAATTACCAAATTATTAAATTAATTCCCCGCGGGTCCATCGTAATGCGTATGTTAATACAATGCTATAATAACTCTGAAAAAATCTGAAACATTTTCTCGAAATTATATTATAGAAGCGTGGAGAAAGAGGAGGGAAACCTTTGCCCAGCAGTGGGACAGTATGGGCACCTAATAATAATATATATATTCAATATAAATTCAAATCGGACATATGTACCCGAGTTATGAATGTTTTCAATTATAATATTATATATCAATTTACAAAAAAAAAACATACATTCGTGTAGATTAGCAATTATCTGATATTCATAATACTAGCCTAGTTACTTAGTCTGAAACTAGACGGCGCTGCATTGTATGAATGTTCAAGGATATTTTATTTATTTATAAACAGGTAGTTTTATTCGTATGACGTGGAACATTCTGACATCCAATGATTGTAAGATCTGTCCAGCATAAAAGAATCAAACGTATCGTATCGTTGCACAAAGGATTATGATTATTATTACAATAACTTGCCTGATATTGATGTAATTTATGGTCATAAATTAATTGGATTACTTATTCATTATCACACATACTCTTTTCAACGAGTTTCTTTTTTATTTACCCGTTGTCATTGAAGTATTTACTAATTGTACAAACACATACAGGTAATGTAAATACATACCTACCCATTTTTGGTTAAAACTCTTGTGGATACTAAAAGACCCGTTATTTTGAATGCTATAAAATGCGCCCTCAGATTTCGGCACTTTTTATGTGTCTGGAAGTGGACAAAGAGTCGTTTAACTGTTTCGAAGGGCAATAAAGCATTTCCAATTATTTCAGGGCATGATATTTCCGAAGTCTGCTCACACGTGTCGAAATAGGTCACGCGAAATTCGTTCCTAATAAATCATTATAAATACTCAGCAAAAAAACTGTTGTTAACCTTTATGGCGCTGGCATATTCCGATTTAAATTATATAAGATTAAACCTAAATAAAATACTGATTACATTATTAAAAAAAAATTATAAATAAAAAAAATTGTCCCAGATCTTGCACGCCGGAAGAGTCCCGAGTAAGCTGGTGGCATTGCCTCGTTGAATGACAAGGCTCACCCTTTGCGCTAAATAGAGACCTGCCTTCCGATCGTGCGAGGCTTCGACCGAACGCTCCGATAGTTTACGGTATACAAGTACACTGGGAAAATATATATTCTAAAAACTACCATATGCAATAACCGATTTTGTTACACACCAACAAATATAGTACAAAACATAGTCGCTCGTGACTGTCTGTTCGTGCGCTAAGTTGTTCTAAACAATAGATTTAGCTACGGATTTCACTGTCATTTGGAGAATTTCTTTAGAAAGGATGTGGGTAGGTATAATACAAGCGATAGTTCGTTATATTATTTCGAGACCCGTGCGGACGAAGTCGAAAACGCAAAGTATCCAATAATCTACTACAATATTCTACGACTAATAATACAATATTCTTATTTATAATGTAAGTAGAAGGTGTGAACTACCTGTAGATATTCAAAATTGATACCATGAACAGACATATAATTTCAATAGTATTGTTAATTAATTAATTTCTGATAAAAATGTCAATGTAGTTAATACTTATAATCCGTCCTTTTAGCAATTCTTAAATGGAGATAGATCGATAGTTATAAATTATAATGACACGCTTTCTTAGTGTGATTCGATTATAAAATATTGCTTTAAGCCCTGATTCGATGACCTAGGTTAATTATAATTCATTCATGTGTTTGACTTTAAAAAACGTTAGCATGAACGTTAACATATAGTATCCCTCAAACAAGGATGAAAACTATCTTACAAATTACTACATACATGTAGGTACTTAAAGTTCTCAAGAAAGTGTAACAAACCATTTACCTACATCGGTTCACATCAAAATAAATGAATCTCAACGGTATCAGTAGTAGGTACTCCAATAAATGCCATTATAAACGAATCTCCTCGTTATTTTTTGGCAGAGCTTTTTAGTAACTGTGATACCTACTCAGTTGATTTTGATTACTTATTTCCGTCTTCATAAACTGTAAACATGAGTGAGCCAGCTTGCGCTGGAGTAGCGTTTGGCGCGAACTGCGCGCGCGCAGACTCGACTCCGCGGCGAATTTTGCCGCTCTCGCCCACTGATCTACATTTCACCTCCAATATGGGTCAATAACTGCCCACGCTCAGCCCCCCCGAGCGCGGCCGTTCACCTCGCCACTCCAAATCATTGTTCGCCAAATATAAAGCGTTGCTCGAGGTCGTCGACCCGCCCCGATGGTGAGGCTGCTGTCATTAACAACTCTTCTGCGAACGACACTCGACCCGCACCTATCACGGCTAATACAAACATCCTACAGTGATGATAGCACTCACTATTTCGCGTGAAAGTAACATACGTAGCAACATAAAGACTATGGTGATGACAATTGGCCCGTGTAAATAACGATAAGGTACCGATGATTACAAGTTGTAATCTTTATTTCAGTTGCGTTAAACATTGATTATCCGATTGGAAATAAGTATCACAGCTTCCTCGAAGTACATGTGTGCACAATTATGATGATCGCTCTTTAATTTCGTAGTGAGCACAAAATACCTGCATAAAGTACTGGCCGAATATCGTTGCATCGTAAAACCACAAATAACCAAATATCGTAGAGTCGCAGGAAAGTGGCGCGCTGAACGGAGGGGCTCCGCCACTCCACTCCAAGTGTCACGTTGAACTGTTACATAAGGACTCGGTGGGCTTTCGAAAATATAATCACATATTTTTACCATTTCTTCACTGAACAATGCCTTTGTCACAAAAATGGTGCTTATGTTAAAGAAAGTCTCGTTGCGCAGGCAAGTTGTTTAAAATTGAAACCATACGGTACTTACCAGTACAAGAGATGAGATTAGTTTAAAAACTAGCCAAGTTCGTGTCGAACCATCCATAGTAAGGGTCCCGTAGTCAAAATGCAAAGTTATTTTTACAGATAATTTTTGCTATTTTATGTGAAGGTTTTATAAACTTCTTTCATTCTTTTTTACAGCAGGTCATGAGTTAGTCTGTTACTTAAAGTCAAACTAGTAAAATAGTCAATTTTACATATTTTAAGCTACTGCTTGTTCAAAATGCAATTTTCCCCTGAGAAGAACAAGCAAGAAACCCACGGTGTTGTTCTTTCAAAAACAATTTTATATTACAAAAAGGTTTTTATATTTCATTATTATGTATGTAGCATATGTATTATGTATATATGTATAGTATATATATAGCAGTATATAGTAATTATGTATAGTATATAAAAAATATGTATATAGTATATCAACCATCTGGTATCCACAACACAAGCCTATAGTTGCTTACTGTGGAACTAGATGGCGCTGTGTCTATGTCTAAGGATATTTATTATTATTTACTTATTATTATTATTAATTGTGAAATAGCCTGGCATGCGAACGAGCTAGTTAAACATATAAAGCCTACTTAGCTGTGACAATTTTAATTTCAATTTCGTTATACATCATAATTTTTAATCAGTATATTCAGTCAGTTCCATAAACATACAAGACTATTTTACATTATTTACAGCAGCTTGCTGGCTATGTAATTAAGCTAAACCGTCCACAGTTTTACTTACATTTTCTCCTCAAAAATGGATTCTTGTGATATTTAATGCCCAAGAAAATTTGGATATTAACAAAGGAAAACGCTCTGTATATAGGGTAGCTGAGGTGTTGGGAATATTTAGTTCTAATAATAACCACTTTTATGTATTTAGAAACCAAAAACCCGACAGCATATTTTGCATATTTCGGGTGTCAAGTTTTTACCATAAAATTTATCCTATGACACTCTGAGGATCAAGATAAATCGAACGACACAGTGCACTTCAAAATCGATCAAGCCGCTGAGGCTACAGGAAGTAACTTAGGAATATACATACATACAAACATACACCGGAGAAACATTATCCTCCTTCGTGGTACAGTCGGGTAATTAAAATAAATACTTTAATGCTTGAATCTTATAAACCTATATCGAAAAAATATTCAAGACAACCCCAAATATATTTAAAAGACCTATAATATATATTCTACAGTCTTGGACGACGGTGTTGGTACGCCAATAAAAAAAATCCATATAAGAGAGTTACAGTAAAATATGTTTACAAGATTTATTTCGTAATTGTGTAGTATGTTGTCTTAACACATTATCTACCACGACACATATACATTGAAAATTAATTTATTGCGGTCACCGGTGACCACGGCGGCGCGGGCGCTCAAAGACGCCTCCAAGTAAAATAACTATGGCAGACAGATAGGATGGACATGGCGAAATTATAAGGGTTTCTATTTCTTACTGCGGAACCCAAAAAAATGGAAAGTCGCTTCAAAAACCTTTCATAGTAGTTGAATAGTAACATAAATATGTAGAAAACTTAAAAACTTGGTTTTAAATCAAACTCACTTTGTGCAGATGTTGACTCTATGTACATTTTAAATGGAAACCAGCTTTTTATTTTGGCTCGGGGCGGTTATGGCACAGTGCGGACAGGTTGTACCGTGGCCCAAGGAGAAACACTCCGGTGCTCTACATTCAGCGAGTTCGGAGCCGATGACTCTTCGTGACCGTGTCCTCATTTGCAAGTGCTGCTTTATCTCGCCGAATTTCTCTCTTCTGTTCCGCATCATCACGAACAAAAAGTCGAGACCCGTTTGGTGGAAGCGCGGCCTAGTTGAGGCGACCTGCCCACATAGCATCACATCGTAGTGCCGTTCGCAATGACACTACTCAATGGCTACCCAAAGAGAGTTTACTCAAGTGATAATTGTACTGAAAGGGGACACAAAAACACTTATTTAAATAAGGTGTAGTGTTCAATGGAGTAATGTCAAAAGCAAACTTTGCGGTTCTGCCACTGTGAAACTGTACAACGATTAATAAAACAAACATTATTTACTATTCGTGAAATACAGACATTCGTTTTTGAAATTGGAAACCCGTACACAGTGGTCACGTGTCAATCTTTAGTCCAAACAACACGGATTTCGTTTATATAGTGTTCCTGGCATAATTCCTCCGCCGTTTAAACTTTTCTGTGTGATAAAGTGAAGAAGGGTACGATGAACAAATAATCCAATGGTCGATAATAATATATTTTTTTAAATTATTTCCAGGAAACAAACAACTAATACAATACAATATGCTTGTAACATAAAAGCAACATAAGGCCAAACAGTTTCCACTAATTAGTCATGAACACAACATGTTGTTTTGTTTATTCAATTATTCACACAAAACTGACAAATAGTTGTAAGGGGTTACAGGGTTGAGTTTATGTATGTCTAATTGTAACAATTAATAAGAGTATTTTTTATACAAAAAAAAAATTTGACTCTGTGACTGCGAATAATATACAATATTTCTTTTGAATTACTTGTTTGTTTATTTTGTAAACGCTTTATTGTATAAAAAGAAAATGCCTTAAATTTACGTAGGTACAGAGTTTTTATTTAAAAACTAACATTTACAATACAATACAATACAAATACACTTTATTGTACAAAAGGAGAACATACATTTTACAAAACACAATACATTTATTTGCTAATCATAATCTGTAAACTCTACTAAATATTACTATGACCATTGATGGAGGAATTAATGTACCTATACCTCCAACTCCTCGTTTATTTGACTACTTACTACTATACTAGCGACTTAAGAGAGATAAATTAAAAACGCATAACCAAAGTAAGTTTATGCATCGTAAGCATTAGCTGAAACAATTTAGTTGCTCTGAAATTTATTACAGTTTCTTGCAAGTTGTATAGTTTCCACAGAACCCACCAACTTAATCTGAAATCTTTTTTCACTTTCGGTATTTTTTCTAATATAACCAGTTAACTGCACCATATATCTGTCCCGTTGTAACATTATATTGTGTCTTTACCTACGAAATTGGTGTTTTTTTTCTTCGTTAATCATATGTACCAATGCCTGCGATTTTCAAAGCTATATCCAAATTTATTTTTTTATTTGGAAAATGGAATATTATTTCAAGGTTTCACATGAAATATTTTTAATTTCTGGGCTAAATCACATAATAAAAAAAATATGAACAGAGCTCTTTTCATGTGCTTCCCATAATCATTCCTTAGATTCGCTGAAACTTTTATAAAGCGGTTACTTTTAAAAATTAACGCTGCCTATACTTAAGTTAATGTTATCCGATAATATACACAAAGTTTGGTAAAATTTGGATTTGGCTTTCCCAAAAAAAAATCAAAGATGGAGAAAACAGTCTTAATTCTTCATACAAAACGCCATTTTCATAGATAAGGACCTAATACTTGTAGATCGTGTATTAGGGCAAAGGATGTTTTGAACCATTCGTTAAAACGAATATTATGGATCTACAGGAGTATAACGTAATTTATTTACTAAAAACACTCGTAGCGTATTCGTATATGCTAAGCTTAGCCCAGTAGGGCTAAGCTACCTTGTTGTTGTTGTTACCTCCTACCAGTAGGTAAGAGGTAACAATTTTAACGAACAAATTTTGTTATGAGTGATTTTTATTACTGACACTGGCATGCGATAAACAGAGTTCTAATGTATCTTTTGTTGGGTAGGATGGGAGATCCTAAATATTAACGTTTGGATGTTCCAAATATTAATAAAAGTTTAATGCTTGAAACAACATTCACGGTCTACCTATCGAAATATCATCAATATCATAATAAATAATGAAATATCAATATTTCTTTCGGTGTATACATATAAAACAGAATATGTCCTTATAAGTACTATGTCAGTCGTAGTCACTACAGACTCACATCAATCCTGTTAAAAGTCCGCTAGCAAGTCTGTCCCATGTATCGCTTTCGATAAGCAGGATTTGTCCTAAATCGCCACGCTGCGCAGGCGGGTCGGTGATCGCAGATTTTTGGGATCTCCGCACCCTAATGACCCTGCTGCTCAACGCTTTTCACGTTACCTTAGTTGCCTTTTACAACATCCACGAAAAGAGAAGGGTTGGTCCTATTCTAATCTAAATAAAAAAAAAATCGTTAGCCATTGGAAAGTCGCCCATACTTTCTTTGGTGGCAGCAACTACTCTGCAGGGGGGACTGAAAATCAGCAACACTGCTCAGTCCCTACCCAATTTATCACAATACTGTGGTTCTCGATTCTATGTATGCTTGTGTTTTCTTTTTTGTGATGAATAAATACCTTTTATTTATTTATTTATTTATTTAATCTGCCGGGAACCACTGGCCAATTATGGGTTTACGCAAACGTTCCTCGTTTCAAAAATAAAATTGCTACCCGGAGCACTCAATCCCCCCATGAAAAGCTAAGTAAATCAGGAGAGGCGCTTGTTCAGTAGTGGACTTTTATAGCCAATTGACAAAAACCAATTTTAGTCTCCAAATCAGGGGTAACACTAAGGGAAATCTTACCATAAAAGCCAACAAAGCGCCCTAAATGAGAGGCATTCTTTAGCAGTGAACTTTATGTGATGGACACAAATCAGTGATTGTCAAACTTTGTAGGTGGAACTTAAAGGTAATAAAAATCCCTTGTTTAGAAAAAGCCAGATAACTTTCGAACGCTATTGACATGGAAAACAAGAATTCCATTAAAATTCCTCCGATTTCTATTTTCTATACTATTCTTACAAGATTTCGAAGAGAAATTTTTAAATGGTCAAAAAGTAGACCTGCTTTATAAAAATATACGAAGATCCTGCATATAATACCAAAACTGTGCAGTATAGCGAACCAACCTGTCTCCCTCTTACCATTATCAAATGTGAAATTGCATTTACTGATAGATACCATTTCATGAAGAAAGTCGATCAAATTATCTTTAATCATCCTTTAACTTTAAGCCTGTATAAATAAGATTCAGTTACTTGTCTGTGAAATTTTATTAGAAGTTTTTGTCAAAACTTCTGTAACATGAGTCCTGCTTGAGTTCCTAACTACATCCTACTTTAACTTATTAAACTGGGACCGGCGGGGAGCGAAAAATGCTTTTTTACAACTGAATTAACTGAATTTAACCGCCTCCGTGGCTCAATGTAAACAACATTGGGTTTATAAACGTGGAACTTAAAAATATAGTACGTAACGTAATAATGAGATAATATAATGATAAAATAATAAATACAAAGGCAATATTAAAAGATAACTATAACCTTAATAAAACAATATTGTAATTATTGTAAAAAATAGTAAATACATATATCTACTAAGTAAGCGAGATTATGTAAAATAAAATTTAAAATTTCTCGATGTTAATCAATAAACAAAAAAAGAACTTCCAGATGTAAGTGATACCATCCGAAATTAACCGTTCATGCGCTACGGTTGTTTGACCCGCATTAAAAAACTTTCGTTATTCACCCCAATAACTAGAACTACCCTACATCATAAGTACATACCTACAGGTGCAACAATGTCTTTATCGTATAATATATCTCACCTACATAAGTTCGATCGCGACAAATTTGCATAATTACGTCGTCCAAAACAAAAACTCAAAATGCCCTTAAAACATTACTTCTTACAAATACAAAAAAAATCACTTGCTCTACATCAAAATAATAACGTTCTCGTTACTTATATTTAAAAACTTCCCAGCTTTTATGCATAAAATTATCAGTCAAGTAACACAACAGAATAAATAAAAACATGCGGACCTGTAGTTATACCAATTGTGAAACAGATTCCTTTTTTATAATGATGACAAAATCGACATTTTTATAATGTTTGTTTGCGTTACGTCACGTTCTCATAACAGACAAAATTTTTTCCCGCACCTAGAGCGAGCTATCTCATATGCATAAGTACCTAATCCTCAAACTTACCCGCGAAACTTTAATACAGTACGAAAGTTCAACCACATCTAAAATTAGTTTTAATGCAATGTTTTGAGTAAATAAATTTAACCAATTCTACCCACCCATTGCAAAAATATTCTGTGTATAAAATGGACAGTTATGAACACAGTCGATTACCAACATTATTTTCATTACGTCCTTAAACGTTACTATAACTCTCTCTTTTTATTTTAAAATGTTAGGCTTTAAATTGACGTAAAATTGTGGCTGATCGGTGGGCAGATCTTAAGGTGTGCAATACCGGCGGCGCAAGCGCAGCGAGGCGGGCGAGTCTAAGGCGGCGCGGGCGCGTCCAGCAGAAATGTCGCGCGGCCTCCGCACTCACAAACGGCCTTTGCAGTTCGGCGCGGTCGACGACCCGCTTAGGGTCGTTGACCGGGCCCGTATTTAGTTTTCACTTTCGTTCACTAAGGATAACTGTACCACATACGTCACGTGCATACCCACGATTCCGTCTGCGATCGCTTCGGCACCAGTTCCTGGAGCCTGTGAAGAATACGCAATACAAATGACACACATTTTAGGCAATGAGCATCGCCAAAACAGTATTTGTCCGTGTGTAGAGTAATTCAACTTATCAATACTACAGTTGCCTAAAGTTTGCAACGTTAAAAAACTTTATCTATTCAAAGCAAAATAATTTATCGCGCGTAAACGTTTTGCATATTAAATGTTAATAGAAATTAACGCACGTTTAAATCGTCAGCTCTATGTCCGTCACCTACCTAGCTAGGTAGAAGGTTGTTGCACTAATGATTGCCGATGTCGTAACGCAACACGCGCTACGAACCAGTGTCCTTTTGATACATTTTGGGTACAATTAGGTAATTTTGTGAGGTGGAGGAGTAGAGGGGTGGGGAGAGGGGAGGCGGTGCGTGGGGTTGCGGGTTCGACTATTGCGCAAGCGGCGGTCGTCGACTCGGTTATGTCAGCGATTTACGTAAGCCTCAGCTCGCAACGCTCTCGAGGCAGGCGCCAATTGTAGCCCGCGACCGTTTCGCACTTCTCGCGAACTATTTGCAGAGGGCCGAGGCTCGTTAGCGCTCCGCCGCGTACCTCTTGACCGACTCGTTGCATTGTTCAACCCTCGTCAGGTGCTAACCATAGTGGTTAGTATTAATACTCGCAGATATGCAGATGTGTTCGTGCGCAAAACTGGATAAAAGATAACGTAAAGAATCTTATTGTTTCCTATTTTTCGCAATGACTACTCGTTGTTGAATAGCAGCAAGGTTTTTCTACACCTGGTGGGGTATAGGAACAGACCTGTGGATTTGCCCTATCAACCTCTTGTCGGGTGATGGCCGAGTTGGACTTACGTGCCACTACCGACCGCACCTCGATAACACGTCTTCCAGTATATAAGCAGGTCTTTCTGTATTTACGAGTACATTTCAGCGCGTTAGTGTCGTCGCGCAGATAGCTTACACTGGTAGTGATAACACTACATTATCGTGATCGTCATGCCGTCGACTTTAGGAAATCACGCTGATGACGAACCAGATTTATATATTATTCTACAATGATAAAGGCCAAAGTATTAACTTCCCAGGAATTCCCTCTTGGAAATATTCACATGCAATTCTCTGAGCCGAGGAATATTCCCGACATACAAATTTGTGTGATAGAAGAATAATGAAGAGTTTAAGACATAATTCTAATAAAAAAAAGAAAATTCGATATGGGGACAGACTTTTCCTTTTTGGTCTGATCCAGCTCAAAGTCGCTATCTGGGGTACGTTTTGGGTGAAAATATCAATTTTGTTATTAAAACTTTACTTGTTATTGATGTGATCCGGCTCATAATCGATATCAAACTAGAACTCCGCGTAAAATTAGGATTTACTTGTCAAAATTCAAGAGGTCGAGTTTCCAAAATAATAGAGAATACTCTCTCCGAATATATTGAGAACTTACTATGGTAGGTTTAGGTATTAGATCATGTAAGTGTCCCCTTAATATAGAATTTACTGCAAAATACAAATAAAAGAAATATTTCTTTTCTCTCTATATTCCCCAATATTTCCGAAGAAGGAATATTCCCATGAACATAATAGGGAATATTTTCAACCCTGAGTAATAGTAACGGGATTGAAAATATAGCTGATGTCAAGCATTTGAAAAGTCAAATTGAAGTCAAATGATTTACTTACCTGTTGTCATGTAAATGTTTGAGGAGGATCAAGAGGAAAGGTAAAATGTGCCTATACCATCATCATCAGCCGAAAGACGTCCAGCAGTGGACCAATCCATATAATCAGTGCAATTCCCACGAATACCAACAGCCAATAACAATGTCATGAATTGATAGGTCCTCAATAATCTGGGGTCATGGGTGTGATTATGGGCAAGGCAAAACTTATGCTTGAAATTAAAATAACAGAAGTGGCTTCATATAAGAACTTTTCATTCAAAAACTATAGGACGAAGAATCACTATGCTATATATGGGCGTACTAAACATATTTTTATTTCAGATCAGACACAAAATAATACTAAGTCACACAACAAAATACAAACGTAGAATAGCGATCCTAGGTTCGAAACCCTGTTTAGTTAATTATTTAGATAAAGTACTTTTTTAATTAACTCAGGTTTGGGAATTCTTGTAGTGCTTTATGGTGCCAATTTGAGGGTAGTTGTTTTTAAATACGTATTTGTCTTTCGATATTAAAATATATATAATAGGTAAGGTACTTAATTACTTTTTGGATCGTCGAGTAATACAGTTAATCCGGGTGCAGCCGCCGAGACTGCGGAAAAAATCTAAATAAATACATATAGAGGCATCGGCTCCGAATACATTTTCCTTGCTTTCGGAGTAGAAACCTTCCTTGGTGGCCGGGCGCTCTTCAATTTTTCTTTAATATTTCAAAGCGCTTAGTCGATGTCACTGGTGACCCGAGAGCTGGCTGTTTCCTCGCTCAACGCTTAAGTACGTGCATCCAGCGAGGAAACGCTGCCAGCATTCTGGGTACCTTGTAAACGCGGTCTCAATTTTTTACATTTGTTCTAGTTTATATTTAAATTCCATCTTTTTATTTATTACTGTTTTTAAATAAATGAACATTATAGACTGTTAATTGGATAAGTACACATTTGCAGTATATTATAGTTCTTATTACCTTGTATAAGCTGCAATCTTATCTCGAAGAGAAGGGCTCTGATTCCTAAAGTTTCAGAGCATATTTAATGCATATTATGTATGTTGATAGGTAATGAATACCTATATAACCGGTGTATATAGCTACCTATAACACAACATTTGAATATCAGATTTTCGTTAACGCCCGATATTTCGACAGCATTCACCGTATACGCTGACACTTAGATATGTTGATTAGCTATATAAATCTGTCTAAATATTTCATTAGGTAAATTACATGGTAACGCATACGGATTAACGAAGAATTATGGCATATTTCTTTAAAAGGTCATCATCGCATGTTGCGTAAAGCAAAACAAACTCCCATTAATCTCAACCTTTAAATAATCTATTAGCTCTAACATCAAAATTGTTCATTGTGAGCATTCTTTAGAACAGGTGTGCCCTAAAGGAGTAATTATGCGATATGGTTGCGGTCGATGTAGAGAAGGGGCTGGAGCGGTTGCGTCAGCGTGCGGAGAGCGGCCGGGCTCAACGCACAAGGTTGCAGAGGTTCAATGATCTAGAAATACGACACCCGACCCCGGGCTACCGCACGACTGTGCGGGCGCAGGCCGGGGGCCGCGGGTAAGCTGCGGGCGCGCCCGCCACGCACCGTCCGCCCGCGTAGACTGTAGACTACGCTTCGTAGACGACCATAAACCAACAAATTATAGATGACTATTGTGTAGTTGTGATTCATAAAACAAATTAAAATATTAATTTTATTTTTATTAATTTTAATGTACTTAGTAGTAATATTAGTTTTAATGTACTTACTAATGTCGCCTTTAAAGTCCAAAACAATTGGACGCGCTGCTACTACTCAATATTTTTTTTCCCAATACTGCGTATCTAAATATTAACTAAATAGTTACATTTTAAGACCCATTATTGTATCTAGTTCTCCGCAAATGATGACAGTTTTGTTTTAACGGTACACGCACAACTTCGCGGTGTAACCTTCAAAAGAGAGAACGTAGCGTCGTAAGCACGTCCAATGTGCCAACTCTTTTTTATGTAGCCGTTTCGCAATTTTTATAAATAATTTTGCCTTCGACCTTTGTGAGCCGCCCAATTTAGCCCGATTGGTATTCCTGTGGTGGCGAGCGCGCGCTTTTCGTAACGTGTGTTCGACGCATTGCGCCCGCGCAACGTGACCGACATAGAAGTGGATGCGCCTCGCGGTGGGCCCCTACAAGCATGAAAATCATATCATAAATACATAATGTTATTAATGCAGTGTTTTTATTTGTTTTTCTTTCACGTCAATAAGAAGCGTCAGAACGACTTGATTTTCTGCACAAGGATTATAGAAGGATCGAAAATGGACATAGGCTACTTTTATCTCGGAATAGCACGAAAAAACGAGTGGAAAAGGCAATATTTTTAATATCTCATTTCATTTTTCAAAAATAGTTCAGAAGTTTTGACGCTACAATATATTTAAACAAACACTTATTTTTCTATACCTACAATTTTGTCACATTTTCTGCTGAATATCCCTGTAAGATGCAGATTGAAGACAAATGACTCAAAACCGATTTCAGTGCTTAAGCATGTTTAGTTATGTAATAGCAGATTATTTTAATACTAGCTTTCCGCCCGCGGCTTCGCCTGCTTGGAATAACTTTATCGCGGATATTTGTTTGTCCCGCGGGAACTACTCACTTTATCGGGATAAAAAATATCCTATGTCTTAATCCAGGGTATATTCTACTTATATACCAAATTTCATCTAA
This sequence comes from Oegoconia quadripuncta, assembly GCA_949316235.1. Taxonomy (NCBI): domain Eukaryota; kingdom Metazoa; phylum Arthropoda; class Insecta; order Lepidoptera; family Autostichidae; genus Oegoconia; species Oegoconia quadripuncta. Next base: position 11,206,099 of record OX438752.1, read on the forward strand.
ATCCATTGATATGTTTTGCGATGATTGAGCAGAAACAAACAAACATCCAAACTTTCGCATTTATAATATTAGTTAGATGAATTGATGGCGGGTCATCCCTATGCACAGTCTAAAAAAAACTTTTTACATTTCCCTTTGTCATTAGAAACAACTATATCAAATACTTTCCATTTAAAATTCGAAGACTTGGATCACCTTAGACCTTTTCACCTCCGTGTTTTAGATACGATTCGATTAATCGAATTTCGAATATTTTATAAACATCTGATACTCTACCGTCAATAGAGTTTAATTGCTAGAATGTAACATTGTTTTTGTTTATGTGTTCATTGTGACATAGTGCTACATTGACGTCCTTTCAATGGCACGTATTTAAAAGGACTTAGACCCATGGTCTCGGCGTCATGGTCACCTAATTGTATACCTGTCAACCGGCTCATTGTCAAACACACACAAGAATTTTCATTGAACACTATTTTCTACATTACAAAGATGACGAGCCACATAGTAATAAATTGCTTCTTCAAGGTCGTTAAATCCTGAAACACCTAATTAGTTTAGTTCACACTTTAGTATGTTCATCTTTAGTCGCATTCTAGTAGTGGTAGTCAACATGTTGTTGATTGACGTCATTTATTAAAATTGAAGGCACTATTAATTTCATATAGTTAGCAACTTAATACCTAATTTGTTTTTATGTTTTTGAAGTTAGAAAATTTTTATAAATATTATAAAAAGTTGTCTTAAGTTAACCCTTCTTAAGCATCTTTGTGACTAATTCCTTCTGCATTATAACCTGCGATTCTGTTGTCTGATCTAACTCTAAATTAATAAAAAATGAAACTCATTGCTGTCATTGTTTTCTTTTTCTGCAGAAAGAACCGTTCGTTGACAATTTCTCCGTTCACTTCTTTACTTATTCTGATTACAAGAGACGTAGAAAGCGCCACAGTGCTTATACAACTCTTTAACAGCGCACGTGAGCGACAACAACTGGGGTCCAGTTACCAAGAGCCTCTACTTATTTGCGATTGCCACCACTTCACCTCGGGTTCATCGACCCCGTTGGCCCGTTCTACGAAGATGCCCACAAACTTAAGTCAACGTTCCGCAACACTGTCAGCTGTTCGAGTTACGTTACAGGGCGTGATCTATACTGGTCCGGTCAATACAATGTCGACGTGACGGCATGCAGCGTAGTAATACGCTTAGAGGGTTTACTGGAGCAACTTTATCGCTGGATGTAGATTATCAGGAAGCATTGCCAGAGTAGCGTTACCGGAACGGCTACGCAGCCTTTCACGCACTTAATTTGGCAGGACCCCCTTCTCGCCTCGCGCCGCGCACCTCCTTGCCTCAACACCGAGAGAAAGTAGCTAGCCTACGCAATGCTAGGGTCAATGACCGAACTCGAAAATGCTTACTTCTGACAAAATGTGACACATTACTACGTGCATTTCATATTCATTATGTGTGGCCAGTTTCTTGCACGGCTGCTGAATGGTCGATGCGATTAGATTAGCCTGCACAAGTATCTATTGTTGCTACGAAGTCGTGGGCGGGCTATATTGTAGGTAGCATTATCCCAAAACATTATATTCGATGTATCTATCAAATTAGGGTGGTAAATAATGTACCGACTAACGCTATTATAAATATAAATAAATAAATATGCTTGGTCATACATACAGTGCAATTTAGTTCCACACTAAGCAACGAGGCTTGTATTATGGATACCAGATGGTTGATGTACTACACAAATACATTTTTATTTTGTATAAATACATATATAAATTAAAAACAACCATTGTTAAGACGCGGTCTCCCAATTTAGGAAGTCCTGGTTCGATTCCCAGGCAGGCCATGTACCAATGACTTTTTAAATTTAATTTAATTACTTACGTGCATTTATCCGACTGCTAGGTAAAGGAAAACATCGTGATTAAACCCGCATGCCTGAGAAATAAAAATTCTAAAGCATGTGAAGTCCCCAACCCGCATTGGGCCAACGTGGTTGACTATAGCCCACACTCCCTCACTATACGAGGGAAGGCCTATATCCCTGCAGTGGGATGTTTTATGGGCTCAGATGATGATGATGATGAATGCAGGATGACGGTAAATTAGCCATTCAATTCCACGCATGTTATGTATTCCATATTCCATGTAATATATGAGGGGCATATCCTGCATTATAGGACACTGCGCTACCCAGAGAGGCTCCTCGGTAGTATCCAAAGGAACCTAACACAATCTAACCAACCCGCTCTCAGCATTACAATTTTCTATAACACAAATGTCCGTCATACATTACGATCCGCCAATGTAGGCATTTAATTGAATGGCTTTAACCACATACATACGCTTTGAACTCACTCTAGCAACCTAGGGTCAACTGCATCAACACACAGTTGACCTATAATTATTTTAACCGCCTCCGTGGCTCAATGTAAACAACATAGGGTTTACGAAAGGTCACGGGTTCGATCTCCAGCGGGGTACATGTGTTACTCGGTTTGGTTGATGGTAGGGCATTTTATATGTCCGCCTGGCTAGCTACCACCATGGTATCTCAGTCTGCCACCAAACCAGTAATGTTAATAGCTGTGTTGTGTTCCAGTTGTCAGAGATAAGAAAGCCAGTCCTCCAAATAAGATGGGGTTTCCGTTTCACGGAACGTCAGGAGTGATTGAGGTCAAGTGCTAATCAGTTGTGCATAAAAAAATATACAACCTATCATCGCATCTCTCAGTATGTCCAAAGATCAAGGAGCTCTGCATTACATCGCGCAACAATCAGCATCACGCTACCTTCTAGATATACTCCCGCATGACAACGATCTCGAACTAGTCTTCTACCTCATTATATTCTGAAGTGAAAATCGTGTATCACCTTTTTCTTCGGGTTTTAGAAGCAATGCTGATGAACTTTTATGCGTAAAGTAAATATAAAACTGGACAAGTGCAAGTCTAACTCGGCGGTGAGGGTGTCGTCAATGATAAAACTGATAAAAAAATATAAATATCTAAAATAAAAGAATGGATCAAACCCGGCTCTTCACGTGGCTGTCGTACAAGGCGACTAAGAAACTACACCAAAAAAATGACTTGCACATTGCAACGACGGCAGTGTGTCACGTGTGTGTATTTCTGTATATTGTTTTGTTGATATTATTTCGCGCTTTATATTTTGGAATACTCAAACAGTTATATTTGGGATACCTCTGACCATTCCACTTCAGATAAAAGTCGTGACGTTATGTATATAACAACAGCATATACAGGGTGCATCTGAATTCGTGTACTTTACATTAACTGGTGAGGCCACTCTTGATTGCGAACAACTTTCCCCAAGGAACCATAGTCGAATTCGATCAAACACTTTTCGACTACCCGTCTAAACCACCTTTAGTGGAAGTCCAACAATTTTCGGCTGGTGACTCCAGTCCGGATTACGAATTTGTTGTACTTCCATACTAAAGGTGGTTTCGGAATGAATTTACTTTGTAGGTATGGGTAACCGAAAATTGTTTGATCGAATTCGGCTATGGTTAAAGAAAGTTGTTCGTAATCAGGATTGGAGTCACTAGCAATTACACGAATGAAATTTCACCCTGTTTCGTTTCTACCTTTTGATACTGAACCCTAAAAATGGCAATATCTTTTTAAACTAAAAGTGATCTAAAATTCCTCGTACATTGACGTTCAGTATCTACACACACATTTAACATAAATACTCTAAGTTCTAGTGAGCCATAGTTTTGCAGAGGTGTTAATAATTTTTCGTCACTTATGGGACCTACATCTTACTCTAAAGACACGTATATTCTAATTGTATCTATTGCCATTCCGAAAACAAACAATGTTTACTATAATTTAATCGCGTGTGTCTATTCGCAAATGTTTTGTCCTAATTTTTTGTACGATTTTATAAAAGCATAGGGCTCGGTTTCATTGTAATCAGGGGCATCAGCAAAAAATAACCGTATTAAGACATAACAGAATAGTGTTCCACTGGTCCACTAAGTTAAGCGCATAGCAACATAGGCCTGGAGGCTGTATGAATTAATACAAGTAGATTGTAACAGATTTTTTTTGTTATGGTGTGTAGTACACTCCTCTCTCCACGTCAATACAACGCTGATTATGATTTAGAATTGACCTTGTTTTGGATTTTTAACCGACTCAATCAAAAATGGAAAGGTTCTATGTTTAGCTGTGTTTTTTTAGCGTTATTTTAAGTAGGATCGCCATTGCTTTTAATAATCTACTAGCGTAGCGTACTACAGATGATTCAAAGATTATGTCGACTGTTGTACTTCTTCTACAACTTTTTATATATATATAATAAATCGGTCAACACAAGCGTTTTGTGATCATTGTAAATATTTCTAAAAACGGAATTGAAGTAATAGAATTCAATGAAGCACTCGTGGTGCAGTCTCATTCTCTATTCGTTTCTGATTGGCGAAGTTAAACAATGTCTAGCGCGGTCAGTGCTTGAATGGGTGACCACTAGTGTTTCTGTACTTCGGAGGGCGCGTTAAATAGTCGGTCTCGGTTGTTTTCAATTGAAGGAAGTCGTTAAGCCAAATAGGTGGCCTACATGGGCGGCTTGAAAACACTGACTGTCAGGTGACCACTAGTCAGACACACATCCACCAATAGGAATACACGGCGTGGTGGTTTATGGCCCATACCCTCCCATTGAGAGGAGACTGTACCTCAACAGTGGGGACGTGTAAGGTTGTTGATGAATGGAATTCAATACCTAGCACATCCTGCTGACTTTTGGATACTGCACAGTACTGCAAAAATATCAAGAAAAATTTCTTGAACGCTTTTTCAGGATTGTACAAACTCGAATTGAATGATAGGTTACAGGAGAGTAATCTGAACCGATGCTTGCTGAATAAGTCCTGGCTTGTGTTACGTGAACCTATAAATGTCCACTAATGGACTTGCCTCTCCCATTGAGCGATTTGGACGAGCACAAACGGACGAACTGATGAAGGTCGCTGGAAGTCGCTGGACGCAGGCCGCTTCCAACCGGTCGTTCTGAAAATATATCGGAGCGGTTTTGTTCAGGGGCTCTTTAACGAAAACAACTTCGGACGGCTCTAACTTCGGACTTTTTCTTCTACTAAGAATCCTTTATTTGCATAACTTCAGACGTTCCTTGCGTCCCGTCGTTACTTGTGATGACCAATTATATACAACAAAAGTAAAATAATAACGATTGGTTTATAATTGACACAGCGAACTGCAAAAGAATAAGTTCAAAGTTACGCCCGTCCGAAGCTATTTTTGTTAGAGAGTAGACCCCCAGCAGTGGACATCCTGTGGCTAACATGATGGTGATAATCATAGGTAAATCAGTTTTCCAGCAACACGTGACGCCAGAATGCTCACACTAATGTTATAAATGCGAAAGTTTGGATGTTTGTCTATTTGTTTTGTTTGTTGCTCAATCACGGCGAAACGGATCAACGGAGCTGGATAAAATTTGGTATATAGGTAGAATTATATTGGATTAAAACATAGGATACTTTTGAATCTGACTATTTTAAGTGTACCTACAAAATAAAGCATTTTTGATTTGATTTTATCCCGATAAAGCGAGTAGTTCCCGAGGGATAAAGAAATTTCCGCGATAAAGTTATTCCATATTTTGGAGGAATTGTTCGGTTTGATTCCTGCTGCTGAGTTCCATCATCGCACTACTAGGCATAAACTTAAATTCCACCAACACTACCTAGACAGTTGGAAGTCCACCACGGTGCGGTTCAGTAGACATTTCCTTCCACGTACCGTTACTTTTTGGAATAAGCTCCCGGCGGATGTCTTTCCGAACCGATACGATCTGGGAACCTTCAAGAAGCGAGCATATTCCTTCCTTAAAGGCCGGCAACGCCACTGCGGATCTTCCGTTTCCGTAGATGGTTATGGGCAGCGGTGACACTTACCATCAGGTGCGCCTCTTGCTCGTTTGCCCACCTCTTCAATAAAAAAAAAAAAAAAAAAAATATTAAATAACTCTTAAACTACAGTGGCACTATTTTATTTCCTTTGCGTACTATTTGTCACTATTTCAGCACAGTTTCTTGACATTCTCAAAATAACTAAATTCCATTGTGTATTACCAGCATCACGTACGTGATTTGTTTCGCTTTTCCAGCAAAGAATTTAACTTAGATCTAACATCAGATACAATAATATTCTACCAAACGTTAATTGCGAAATAAACGTTTTTTAGCGAAATTAGGAAATAAGGGATACATATTATTATTGTCCTAAGAAATAAATAAACCTTAAAGAACTTGTTATTTTTATAGAAATGCTTGTATGTCAAGCTTTACTTTTGTAGTTGTATCTACTCGTAATTTGAATGACTATTAAATGCGTCACGCAACCAATCAGAGGTAATAAAAGTCAATTTATTTTTATATCAGTCAATTTATTCTGTTGTATAGCAAATCCAATATTCATGAATCCCATTCTGTATGTAAATATTTAACCCACAATAAAGGAAAAGCTCATAAGGAAAATTCATCCCTCAGTCTGCAATGCGCCAACGCGAGCCTTGTGGGGTTAAGATGAGTAGACAAAATGTGAGCGGAATATCAAGAAATTAAACAAAGTAATGTCGGACCGGTTGGCCCGGGTGGTCCTACTTACGTTACCAAAAAGGTGGAGTCTTGCTTGGCTAGGCAAAATTAAAATAATGTCAAATCTATGCTCCTAGTTTGTGAACTAAATCGCAGACGACCAAATCGATAAAATTTTTGCAGACGTCCACAATCGCAGAGCTGTCGCATTATTTTACATATCTGCATCCATATCCTCGGCTCATTCGGAGCTATGTGTCTATATACGAGTCTTGACATATAAGTGTCATCGAGGGAAAAAGAGATTGCTGGATATATTCCTCATCATCTCAGCCCGTAAACATCCCACAGCAGGGATATAGGCATTCCCTCTTATAATGAGGGAGTATGGGCCATAGTCCGTCACGCTGGCCCAACGCGGGCTAAGGACTATTAAATACTGGACTGGATATATTGCTTAGGCAATATACCAAATTCAAAAACATAACACATTTTCTTACATCAAATCAATCAATTAAGTAAACTTTATTGCACAAAAATTCTACAATACACTTAATAAATATAGCTTCAATAAATATATATTTGTACAACCAGGCGGTCTAAATCATAATTTTTAAGTTAGATTTTATTGTGAGACTTTTCAAATTAATCAATACTTCGCCTTCTTCTAATCAGGCACCGGAAGTTTATTAAACAATTTGTTTGTTTGTTTGTTGCTCAATCAAGGCGAAACGAATGAGCGGATTTAGATGAAATGGTATATAGGTAGAAAATACCCTGGATTAAAACATAGGGTATTTTTTATTCCGATTAAGCAGTAGTTCCCGCGGGATAAACAAATTTCCGCGATAAATATATTCCACGCAGGCGAAGCCGCGGGCGGAAAGCTAGTTTATAATGTTAGTTAGATAAAAATAACAGCGTCGCAAATATGACTTAACTTCATTATATCAATCATAAGACGTCAACTACTGAACATAAGCCTCCTTGATAGATTTCCAGATCAACTGGTTGGAAGCGGCCGGTATCACATCCTCCGTCCACATTGTGGGTAACGTCCCACGCTGCGCTTGCCAGTGAACTTTTATGCCTCATCGGCAGCAACGTATGTTGTAGACAAGTACGTGAACCTAGGACAACTGTAATCCAATTAGGTAAGTCCAAATTCGAGAAGAGGCCAACGCCGAATCCATAGGCAGTGTTCGGGAAATTGAGCAACGTCTTTTTATCCAAAATACCTTAGCGCTAGAAGTCGAAGATTTGTAACCAATCCTAACTTATGGCACTAAAACGTGGTCTCTATATGCCTCTGAGAAAGCTCCTGTTAACAACAAGTTATGGCGAAGCAATGCTCGTTTTCTCACCACGAGATCGAATCAAGAATGAACAAATCCTTAAGCGAATAATGGACTGCACTAACTCCCACCGCCAACGGCAGGGTGTCGATTCTGTAAGTTTGTTTGCGTGTCTAGTAACCATGTACTTTCAGCTATGACTGTAAAGTTCGTAGTCTTTTGGGGTCTAACAGCGAATTTCGACGCGAGCCGCACAAATAAGCTTTCAAAATCGATAACCTGCTGTCGTTAATTTTAAACGTAGTGTACAACTGCAACCACAATTCATTCATCTACAATTACAGCTATGCAAAATCTACTTAATTGATTTAAGGACTGCATAAACCGGGTACATGCATTTGCGCAGTTGTTCGACTTGTCGTGTTCAATCCAGTGTTAATTTATGGTGTTGGCTTGCATGAAGAATGAGACGTCCGTAGGACACGTGAGGTGTACTCACTTAAGGCAAGGAGCGGCCGCGCCAGAGCACGTGCCGCAGCTCTCTGGCATGGAAAATCACAGAAAACAAGGACGCAATGCAATGGTTCATTCAACCGAACGTTGTTATTCAACAAGCGCACTGTGATGAAATGATACTACGTAGATCTTCATTATTATTAACAAAGCCCGGGATTCCGAAATTTTGGACACCAGTTGACGGCATCGTAAGACGTGCCGGCCCCTTAAGATACAACTGAAATACAAAAAAATCTAATAACAGAACCCAATTACTTACTAGTTAATAATTTTAAACATGCAAAAGTGCTACTGCTGTTGTTTTGTCGTCCTTTGTATTAGAGCCAACATCGACTAGATATTGTAACGGTCTCCAACTTATCGTACCTGGAACCGTAGGGACGTAGCTTATTTCAGTTATGAAGAAATAATCATTATTCCATTAATTCATTACGTATATTTTTTGTATTTCTTTATCATATGACTGCACATTCTCTTGATTGCTAACATCAACTTGGATCTCTATCTTTTTTATATAATTAAAGCATTTCCCTTTTGCGTCGTTCTTCAGCTCTAAATACAAACCACTGTAACTTTTCTCATGGTTTGATTGTCAAAATCGTTAAAATTTTAAAGAATTATTAATTCGCGCGGCCTATGCAATTAATCTTCATGAATATTCAACTAGAAATATGCAACCTTAGAATACCTATTATCTTGTGTTATGTGTAGGTAGGCACCAAGAATTAAATATACTTCCATTAAATTCAAAAGTGTTTGATGAAATCTAAATCATTTGAGCTGGGACTATGACTACAAGCCACTAAAGATCTACTACCTCAATTATGTTGCCGACTGTACCTACTTCAGCAAAGTTGGGGATTAGAACAAGTTTCATTATAAGCACATTTATAAATACCGATAACTATTCTAAATTTGATAAAACATTGCAATGTAGCAACAAACACAGATCACACTATACTTGATAGTGTGTCTTATTTATGCGTTTATTACGAGTACACTATCCTATTTATAGGACATCTAATTGGGAAATAGGAAGGTGTAATCGAAGTTAGAACAGTTAGATTTCGATTTAGTGCGATTGGAAGGTCGAGGACTAAAACCCTATCCTAAATGCAGAGACTAATTCGGCATAGATTGTTGGGAGGTTTGGTTCTTTGACTTCAACCAGCAATGTATGCCGAATTAGTCTCTGCATTTAGGACGGTATAAGCACTTCTTAGATTTCTTAATTGCAGTGTTCCTGATTAAATTTCCATACAAATAGTATAGTGTAATAAACGCTTTACGACTAACAGTTTAAACCATTTATAATCAATAAAAATACCTTGTTACGAGTACATTATCAACAAACAAAACAGGTAAAATTTCCGTTGTTTATAGACAGACCTAATAGATTACATATCGAAATCAAGAAAAAAAATATGAATTCATTAGCATTACGCATTTATACTAGGTTATAAATAAATATATTCAATCCATATGCGACCAACTTATCGGGTACTTTATTGTTAACAATTTTATTAGTTCCACTAAGCCCCGGAAAACCGTTTGAATAAAAATTATGAAAGCGCCTCCATCTATACGGACAGACGCGAACAAAAGTCGAAAAGCCTAAAAATGTAACGGTTAGGCCATCATCAAAATGCACCTTAAACCCAGATGAAAAACGTATATCATCGTTATAGCACCATATTAACATTCGTGATGCTAGAATAGACTGTAGAATTCAGCTATTTGGATAATTGTGTTCAAATAGTGCTTAAAGGAAGAAATAGTACCAATAGTATTTTTAGTGAGCTTTTTGCAGTGCTTCTGGGATATTCGCAGAGACCTAAAGCGACGACTGTGCGGCGGTTATAAGGAAACGGTGTGCCTTCTTACTGAGTCGCGTATGCAGTAGCCCCAAGAGTATCCTGAGGGTGTGGCTGGGCGATGGGACTCTCCGTTAAATTAAGGATGGCTGCGTATGCATGGCTCGGGGCAGAGCTTAGAAGATAAGTTTAATGAAATTATGATGAATTTGTATGACATATTGGTTTTTATTATTATTCTTGTCACTATCACAATTTTTATGTACTAACACTAGGAAGTAAGAACATTGTCACTAACATTTATGGACTACTCCGTATGACATAAACAATTTGAATTGAATTGAATTCTGGCGTCATGTGATGCTGAAATCTTCATTTCTCATACGCAGATATTGTTTTACCCTTGATTACAATTTGTATCTCAAAAAACTATGCCAACACTGTGCTTTCGAAATAAACAAGTCCCATAAATAGTAATTCATTTACCACTAAATTAAAAAACGACCCGACAGAGTAAAAAGCCAACAAAACGCTCTTCACAAGTTTGCTGCTTAGTGTGTATTATAGGGCGTCCCAAAGTTATGGGACATGAAGGGGAAGTACCTTAAATATTGTAGATAGTGAATTTTGCTCAAAGAAGACTTTATGTTATTTTTAAAAGTTAGTAATTCTGCATTCATAGATTTTCTAAAAATTACTTGCTTCGGCTGGGAATCGAACCGACTTAAATGTGAAAAAAAAAACACCCTACTTTTATGATGCCAATCGAAAGAATAGCTAAAAAATAATAACTCTGCCTAAGTAACATAGTGTTTTAAAAGAAAGGAACAACATAAAATGATTGAGTCAAATTTCAAGAAAGTTATTTATTGCCGACGCCTTCAAATTTTAAGGGATAAGATAAGAAACCATTCCGCGGCGGAGCAAGAAAACTTAATTTTCCAACAAGATGGAGCTCCGGCTCATAATAGTCGGAGAGCAGCAGATTTTCTAAATGAATGTTTTCCTACATGGATTGGTACAAATGGACCGATTAGATGGCCGGCCAGATCCCCGGACCTCACACCATTAGATTTCTTCTTTTGGGGATACGTGAAAGATATGCTATACAAAAAGCGATACGAGAACGTAGGCGAGTTGCAAACAGAATTGTGCCATATCACATCGAGTGTTCACCATAAAATGATTAGAAAATCAACAGGCAGCGGGCTCATTAAAAGATTGGCGATTTGCGTAAGACAAGAGGGATCACATTTTGAGCATTTAATTAATTAATTTACAAAAAAATACCTACTTAATTGACTACGGCAGTTTCATGTATGTTTTTTATTTGATTAAAATGATTAATTTCACGTTGTTCCTTTCTTTTAAAATACTATGTTACTTAGGCAGAGTTATTATTTTTTAGCTATTCTTTCGATTGGCATCATAAAAGTAGGGTGTTTTTTTTTTCACATTTGAGTCGGTTCGATTCCCAGCCGAAGCAAATAATTTTTAGAAAATCTATGAATGCAGAATTACTAACTTTTAAAAATAACATAAAGTCTTCTTTGAGCAAAATTCACTATCTACGATATTTAAGGTACTTCCCCTTCATGTCCCATAACTTTGGGACGCCCTGTATAGAAACATGCTACAAACATTAACCCTCTCTTCAGTCGAGTAAAAACAACAAAGTTATTTAGATACGAGAATGTACAGCGCAGAAGATAGACTTTTTGTCCTTAAAAAGAATTATAGGAGTAAGTTTTTCCATTACATGAAATTGAAACCTCTGATTATTGGTGTATTGTGATATGTCTGCGTACAGTCTGAAACAGAGAAACCTATACAGGTCAAGTTCAATTTCCTCAGGGAATCATGAAAATTTTTGCATAATATTTTATTAAATTACTGACTTCAACAATATACTAAAAGATGTTTTGCAAAACATCTATGATTTCCCTTACTTAGATTGTATTACGCCCGGCTGTAAACGTTTATCTGTTTCAGACTGTACCACTATTTACAGGCTCACCAGCGCACTTGGGGTGCTTCACTATCGATCTTGTAACGCGGAGTCCTGCTTTTATTTCTGGTCTATGGTAATAGCTGATCGTTTTCGCAATTGCACGCTTCCGATAAATAAAATACGAATCAATTTGCGACATAACCTTAAAGATTTTAATGACAATTTTAATAAATTCGTAATCGAAGCCTTCTTCATTTCACAATTTCGATAATAAATTATAATCCGCCGTTTTGAAAGTAATTAAAATTGTGAAATAGTTCTATATCTTAAGTAGATTTTTGAAATAAATGGAAAAATCTAAAGTCTGTTTTCACCACTGGTATCTAGCATATTTGACGAAACTGTTTGATGCAGTATACCCGCTAGGGGCACATAATTATTTAAAAGATGAATTATGGATGTTTTCATGTATAATACGTATGTTTATATTTACATAAATAAAATGTATTTGTGTGATCAATCAAACCATATTACAAGCCTAGTTGCTTAGTGTTAAATTAGATGGCGCTGTGTATAATGTCCAAGAATATTTATTAAGGTTCTCACAGACAAATAGATTCGTAGCCTATCTTCCTCCATCTATTGTCATTAACTTAAACTGTCGACTTAGTATTGCATTAAATAATTATTATAATTATTATGCCACAAATCCATTTTCACACGAAAAACTATAAAGCAAACAAAAATTAATATATCAGATTATGGCTAGTTTATTAATGAAATGAAATTAGATTAAGAAATTAATATACTTAAAATTAATATTAGTAATAATGTAATATAATAGTTAAAAAGGTTTATACGCAGATAGATAATAAAATTAATTTTAATACTTACGCAATAAAAACACGACAGTGTGGAAATCAAGTATTGTCAAATCAATTGAATGTAAGGAGCATTGCAAAATTGGAATAAGCTCTTCGATTTATATAGAAATTATATTATTACAAATAATTAATATAATAATTGCACCTTTGTTATCCAGTCAGCGAGGATCTGCATACTAAATTTAACCGGTAAAAATTTACAAAACAACCGACGTCAGTAATGTTCCGTTATCTATCTCAAGAGTACACCAGCAGATCCTCTCCAAATTTATATGGGAACACCTTATAAAACAAAAAATAATCATCAAAATCGGTTAACAATTGAAAAAGACATCGCGTAACAAACATATTCACCTTAACCGCCTTCGTGGCTCAATATAAACGACATAGGGTTTACGATTCGGAGGTCGCAGGTTCGATCCCCAGCGAGGTACATGTTTAGTACTCGAATTGGTTGATGGTAGGGGATTTTAAATGTCCGCCTGGCTAGCTACCACCATCTTATCTAAATCTGCCGCCAAACAGCAATGTTAATAGCATTGTTCTGTTCCGGTTGTCAGAGATAAGATAGCCAGTGCTCTAAATAGGATGTGGTTTCCAGGTCAGTACGCTTCCACCTTCAGCGTCATCTTCATTTAACATTAGGTGTGATTGAGGTCAAGTGCTAACCCATTGTGCATAAAAAAAAACGGTCGAATTGAGAACCTCCGACTTTTATTTAGGTCTGTTAAAAATAGCTACTTTCAATAGGTTCACATAACAATGACAGTACCTATTACAATATTTTCTAAGTAATCGAAGGGTCACTGTTGGTAAGAGTATAGTGTAGGAATAAAGTTTTTTTTGATAGATTTGTATGGACAAAGCGAAATAACACGCAAAAATAACTTAATTTTGGCTAAATTCGAAAAGTCGCCAAAAACCAGAACTTAGTATTTTGATATGTATATTCTGACTACAGGATCGTGGGTACCTATTGCGCATGGTACGTTACGCTCTTTACCAGTTTTAGAAAATAGTTTTAACAGTTTTAATGTCTGCTGCGACTCAATGAATTCGCAGTAATTTTATTGTCGCAAACTTTAAAAAGTGGACGTCTTAGACGATCATGAATACCTTAAACTTAAAGACGATAGTCTATTTTCAATGCGTTGTACTAGCAATTATGAAATAATAGCACTGAAGCGTGACCTCTGACTTTGGGGCTCCTAAGAAAGCTCCGTCACACGAGCTATGGAGAAGGCGATGCTCGGTGTTACCCTACGAGATCGAATCAATAATGAAGAGATCCGTGATCCGTAGAAGAATGAAAATTACCGACATAACCCTGCGGATTAGTAAGTTAAATTGAAGTTGGCAGTGGGCAGGGAACATACCTAACGCGTAAGTCTGATGGCCATTGGGAGTGAAGACAATGCACCGCTAAGCGCAGCGTGGGACGTCCCATAACGTGGACAGCTGACCGGATAAAAGCCACTGCAAACGCTTCCAACCGGTCGCTCTTGAAATATATGCAACTCTATAAACGGTCTTACTCAGATTAGGAAAGAACGGTTTTCCTTAACATATATCAACTTACATAATTTCAAGCTTATTTACTTTCGAGTTGGATGAATCATCGTGGGTACTCTATCTACATAATGCAAATGAACTTCAATAGGTACCTCAACATCTACAAACGAAGTGTCGTGGTGAAATCTAAGCACTACGTACAACCCTAAACTACAAATTGCCATTAGTATGCATACCGGAGCGACAAAACGCAGCCAAAACCATAGCGGTGTAGTGTATGTAATGCGTGAGTGCGATAGTAATGGGCCGGGTTCGTTCGCCGATAAAAGCGAAAGTGCTACGTTCACTGGGACAATGACCGGCTCCTGCGGACTGCCCTACCGGCTTCTTACATGGCCTACATCAACCACTAACTTAGCTTGGGGTGTCTATTTCATTCCCCCAATTTCAATTGATCCCAAACACCCACTCAGCAGCATTGCAGGTGATAGCATATTAATAATTTTCTACCCCATACAATATCTCTTGAAAGCAAACAGACAGGTGGGCCACCTAAAGGAAAGTGGTCACCCACCACCGTCATGAACATTTGAAACACTATGGAGGCTGCGCACGCTTTGCCAACTTTAGAGGGTTTTGTTCACCCGTTTCTCGAAAGACTGTGTCTTCGACATCTCGAAAATGTCACAACTTTCAGGATAAAATTCAAAGGATATTATTCTACAACTATACACGTACGTACAAGGAAGGTTTGTAAAAAATTTATAGTAGTGGTTAAAGAGCAGGTTTTGAAGTAGTGTGAATGTTGCTTTTCTCCATGGCGAGTAGTAGGGTAAACCCCATGCATGTCTGGTAAGGACGGTCTTAAAAATAATTAAAACACAAAAATAATTAAAGTAAAGCTTAGTTCTATCCTTCTGGTATAGTCTACTTCATTATCAATCTCCTCTATCAGCCGTTATCTCATCATTCCCGCCCTTTTCGTTCTTATCACCCTTAACACAATCCATCCATCTTTTCCGTGGTCTTCCTCTTCTTTTGCAACCATCGACATCCATATTCATCACTCTCTTAATAACATGCGTTTCATCCCTCCTCATGACGTGTCCATATCAAGCCTTTTCTGTCACGGATGCCACTTTTAAACTCCCTTTTACATACTCATTCCTTATTTTAGCCATTCTCGTCACTGCACTCATCCATCTCAACATACTTTGCATAGTCTACGTTATCAATTTACTATAAAAAATTAAAACAAAATAGGTTTTTTTAAATCTACTAGAATATAATAGTCGCTTTTGACCACATATTTACAACTCATTGACATTTCTGAAAATAATTGGTACGTTTGGTAGAGTCGAACCACAAAGCACTCTACTCCCTTGTATTTTACCAATCTCCTACCTACCGTCTCCTTATCTTCTTAGATCTTTCGCGTCATTGACACATTACACTAGTGTCACTGAATTAATATAGTACTAACGTAGTGTGACAAATTGGCGAGTCGACAAACTCGTCATCGGGCGGGCGTCATCAAGCACCCAAAAGTAACCAATCACGGACAGAGTTAATAGTCCGACTAAGGACATCCTAATGATCGAGTTTACCGGTAAAATTACCAACGACAGACAGAAGCTCTAAGAAAACTGAAATGCTAATGTGTGACAAATTGGCGAGTCGACAAACTCGGGCGGGCGTCATCAAGCACCCAAAAGTAACCAATCACGGACAGGATTAATAGTCCGGTTAAGGACATGCTAATTACCGAGTTTACTGGTACAATTACCAACGACAGACAGAAGATCTAAGAAAACTCAAATGCTAATTGATGGGTACAAATTTGAGACAAATTGGCGAGTCGAAAAACTCCGTTAATAGTCCGGTTAAGAGCATGCTAATTACCAAGTTTACCTGTAAAATTACCAATGTCGAACAGAAGCTCTAAGAAAACTCAAATGATAATTGATGGGTACAAATGTGTGACAAATTGGCGAGACGAAAAACTCGGGCGGGCGTCATCAAGCACCCAAAAGTAACCAATCACGGACAAGGTTAATAGTCCGGTTAAGGACATGCTAATTACCGAGTTTACCGGTAAAATTACCAACGACAGACAGAAGCTCTAAGAAAACTCAAATGATAATTGATGGGTACCTGAGCTTAAATAATGTGGGCGCCTGTAATGTCATTCTGATATCACACTCCTCGGGTGAGGTAATGATTATTAATTTTTATTTTTGGTACTTAGAATATATTGTAAATAGATAGATAAGTGCATACACAGACCGTCAAGTTCTATTTAATAAACAGAGAAAAAAAATTGTGCTAACTTGTTACCTGACCTTTATGAAAATAGTTATCATAAATTATTTGATTTAAAAAAAAAATCATATCATGATCATCAAAATCATCACATTACCTTTCGAACTTTGCATCGTTAGACACGAATAGCACGCGTCACGGCAAATTCAATTTTTATCGATCAAAGTAAAAAGGAAAAAAAATGTTATGTTCCACATATAAATATTCAAGAATGGGTATAAATATAATTTTGAAGCTGAAGCGCTGATCATTGGGAGGGCACTGAAAATGAAGCTGGACATGAAAGAATTGATAATATTATTATCCCTACATAAAGTGCTAATGATGTTATTAGCATAGGCAGTGGCTGAAATTCATTGTGTCAACGCATTGGTCTCTATTTAGCGCAAAGGGTGAGTCTCGCTATTCAACGAGGCAATGCCGCCAGTCTACTCAGGACCCTTCCGGCCGTGCAAGACCTGGGACAAATTATTTATTTATTATTAGCTATATTTTGTTATTAGCCATAGGTTTTTATTAACATATTTAACAATAAATATTTCGTCAACGCAAGTGTGCACTTAATTTTTAGGCTCAAGGCAGCGTAGACATTACTTGGTAATGTATTACTGCTAACCTCTGGGCCAGCGTGGTGAACTACGGTCCATACTCCCTCATTATACGATGGGGAGGCCTATATCCCTGCAGTGGGATGTTTACCGGCTGATGATGATGCATGCTAACCTTCAGTATAGACGTTGAGCTATACCGCTGTTAATCCCTGCTGCACAAGAGTATCGATGGGAGGGTGTGGAGGTACCTACGTTAGGTTAAATGAGCAATAAATGTTAATAATTCTTCAAGAAAAGCACGTGTTTGATCCCTAAATATGGAAAGAAAAAATAATACAACTAGACTCCTTAGATACTTCACTTGCCGAGTGTTTATTTTTGTTTGTTGCCTCTTATCTATAAAAATGACTGTCATCCGCGAGTAGGACTCGAAACCCGAGGATTCCGTTCATAATATCACCATTGACAAGCGACCCTTTTGCTCAGAAACGAGCAGAGCTCTATAGAGTTGAAATTAATTAGGTCTGCGGTCTCTTGGAGTTGAAAAAAATCAAACCAGTAAGCGAACGTCATCAAAAAAAAATACGGCTGTTTAATAAATCATAAATAAATGCCTCATATTATAGATAGATTGATAGAAAAAATCGTTTATTTGTGACTCCATGCAGTAACACACATACAATAAGCTCCAATACAATTCAACAAAAAAATTTACCACATTCGAAGAAAATAAGATCAGGATTCATTTGAGTATGTGTGTGCTACAGCCGCACAAATGGGTCATGGCTCAATGTATAGGTATGATTACTCACAGAGCAAAACACTGGTTTACAGCTATTACCCACAAGGAGGCCCTAGTAAAATTAACCATTTTACAGATCGTCTATGTACAAAATTAACGATGGATGATCAATTCCCTTTTGCGGTTCTTTAGCCTCATGGGTATAGAAATTTTGTATATAAATTTGCCACCAACTACATGCACCAATAGCTTAAACTCACTACACTGTTGGGGCACATCCTGCTTTGACAAGCTGAGTGTGATTAAGATCAAGTATAAGCGATAATCCATTATACGAGTAGTCCTTAAAGAATTGGTCCACATTCTCCACCACCGAATTTCCGTAAAATATTGCATAAATGTGCGGTAGCAAGCGGCTTATAGCTATGTATTATTGCTTGTGCTGATAAGCTGCTAAATACATCACAGTAAACCAAAGAAGTGAATAGTGCATTTTAAAACATAAATTAATAGCATTAGGTATACTCAGTTCTGTGTAGGTTTAGGTATCTAATGATTTTGTTTTCCAATTCTCAAATATGCTTATCAACGTTATCTATCTTCAAATTCAATAGGTCACTGTACGATAAGATAGCTTGTAAAATACAAAGCGTCATGATGTTGTTAGGATTTAAGCTAAAATCATAATACATATTCATCTCAACTAGGTAGTCACATAAGCTGAATACCAAAAATCACCGAACGGTGATCAATGATCCTGAAATTCTGTAAAAATGCTCAACCGACTGCTAGATATAAGAGATACAATGCTGGCTCTAACCCTGCAGAGGGTCATTGTTGCCAGAGCAAATTCTGAACACATCGGCAGAGTTAGCAATCTATTACTATTTATATGCACCCCTGGAGAGGAATTGTTTTTATAGTCTCTGGATAAGCAAGGCTATTGAAGGTAACATTTGTCAGTCACCTTTACCATCGGCCCATGAAGCAGAAGACACTGTGCACTCTTTTTGCTATGAACTCAACTCTTGACGACGGCAAAAACACACCCCCTAACATCTCGCAGTGTGAAAGCCCAAAGATGAACATTCCGTAGCCTTCGTAACCGCGGCACCTAAGACTGGGTAACCGCACCAATCCGTCTAATTACAGACCTCTTGTAAAATACCTCCTTGTTCATCAATCAATACTCAGCTCTTTAGCTAGGCACCTACCTAGGCGGACGCCGGTTAATCAGCTACCGTCAATACGATTTCCGTAATTGCTGTGGTGACCTTTTTCTTCTTATTATAGTTCAGCCAATAGGTTAGTACGTCATTAACATTGACATTAAACTTTAACATACTAAGGAAAATAGATCTACCTACTCAGATTTGTGGTCATTAAGCTCTGTCATCGTTAACGTTGACCAATGAGAAAACGTCAAATTGCCGAGAGAGCGATGAGCCAACCGATCATACATTAGAACGTATTGACGTTACCGATGAAATTATATAATAGAATCCCTAAACACAGCAGAGCCGCTGTGATAAGCTCATTAATACTTCCGGGCCGCGCCGGGAAATTGCATATCGGGGCACTCATCTACAATAATATATAGACAACCATCTACTTCCGCGCACCCCAGTCGCATGCCGGTGAGTTTTAAAGCCCCAGGTATTGGTTACAGAAAAATAGCCAGATCCTGATCTTCTTGTGTATCTTACCCAACGTATTGGGAAAGCTTTGGTTGTCAGCCTAGGTATTACAAAGGCCTTTACATTAAATACATTCCCGATCTTTAACACTCTCGTATTGAGAGTTACCATTACAGCGCCATTTACTAAACTAACTAAATAAAATAAAAAAAAGTTATGAATGTTTTTCAAATAAAAAACATCCATAACTCGGGTACACGTGTCCGTATTCAACATACAAGCGTATACCCCTAGCGGGATTCGAACCCGCCGCCTTTTGCTATAGCAGTCACGTTTCTAACCACTGCACCAAACAGGTCGTCAAATATAAGTGACCGCTATTTACGATGAAGCATCAAAGTCGTTATCGATGGACTTTGCTGAGACACTATATATAAATACTAGCTCAAGGGTCATTGCTGTCGCCTATTCTATTCATCTGGCATATCAATGATTATAATTTTACGTTGCGAGTTAGGAACATCCTACTATGCGGATGATAGCGCGGATGACTCCCAGTATGCTGGCCATACAAGACTCTCTCGTGAAGTGCTTAGCAATATGGAATAACCGGCTCATTATGTATTGGTACTGAGAGAAGCGGCATAATAAGAAGTGCTCGTCGGTGTGTGTCTAGCACCTATATGGATGAACAGTTATAGTACTACTACTAGCACATATAGTCGTCATAGGCCGGCACGATGCAAATGATTTTTAACCCTTCCAGCTACGAAAATGTTAACGCCGCGAGACTGGCGGGCGTTGTACGTCCACCGTGAAGCGCGCGTACATTATAAAAATGATTGATTTTCGAATTGTTTCCTCTAGTTGGGCTATGTTTGAGACCTTCCTTGATGCCTTTAAAGATTATTGGAGAATGGCAAGTACCTAGCTTAGAAGATAAGATGATCAGTTAGTGCGCAAGTTAATATTCAATATGACTTACGTGTGTAAAAGGCACACTTTTATAGTACTACTACTTTTATAGTATTTGATATTAAATTCAGATTGATACATAGCCGTTCCTGAGCCGTCTTGATGGACAAATGAACAACAAATTATCCTTGAAAGCTCCCGTTTTTTTCTGAAAATTAAAAATTTGTTTGCTGGGAGTACAAAAATCTCGCCTAGTAAAAATTTACTGAAGATACATTTTTAGACGCTCGTGCTATTATAGTAATGACAGGCGTTTTCATCGTCTTAGTTTCTAGATTACGAATAGTATTATGTACGTATCTATCTATACGACAAATTATTATGTTTAATGAAAACAATTAGAAATGTATATAATTTCTTTTTATATTACTATTTTTTATTTTTGACGAACGCTTTTGAAAGAAAATTGCATACAGCAGAGATGAGAATGTTGAGAGCAATGAGTGGAGTGACGAGGATGGATAAAATAAGGAATGAGTATGTAAGAGGGAGTTCAAAAGTGGCACCTATGACAGAAAAGTTGAAAGGAAACCTTTTAACTCGGTATGGATATGTTATGAGGAGGGATGAAACGCATGTTACTAAGAAGTGATGACAATGGATGTCGATGGTAAGAAGAGTAAAAGCACAGGAAAGATGGACGGATTGTGTAAGGGGTGATATAAACGAAAAGGGCGTGAATGATGAGGTAACGGCTGATAGAGGAGATTGAAAGAAAAAGACGGGTACTGCGCTAACCCCAAATATATTGGGACTAGTGCAAGGAGATGATGATGCTTTGTACGTACCTAATAAGCGGCAAATTTTTACTACTTAGGTACCTATAATATTTGTTTTCATAGATTTTACAGATATATATGTATCTAATTGTGCAATAATAAAAACTAAACTATGGTCGTTCGGTTCAATAATTATAGCCAATATCGTGTAACTTATAAGTATAATAATAATAAATATTTCAGACACACCATTTATCTAGTCCCAAACTAGGCAGAGCCTGTATTATGGTTACTAGATATGAGATAGGTATTTATTTATATTAATATCCACGATTCGGGAATAATTGTTCGTATTCATCACACAAATATTTACCCCTAGCGGAATTCGTACCCGCAACCGTTGATTTGGACACAAGGTCAATACCCACTACAATCGGTAGCCATCAGTTGAATGCAGGGACTGAATGCGGTTACGGTATAAGGTTAAGGTACTTTAAAATCATAACGATACCCTTGTTTTATAGAGGTAGGGCCATACCGTTATTTAACCTTTTCGCGATTTCGGTACCGAAATATGGAGAAACGCGGGTGGGTTCGGGCGGGGGTATGCGCGCGAGGCCCGCGGAGAGGCGCGCGGGCGCGGGGCGGGGCGCGGCCGCAGCGCAGAGACACGTACAAAGTTTAGAAATTAATTTTCTATTTTCTGATATGTAATATTATTTTGTTTTTTCTTTTGTGCTCTAAAGTTAAATGAACTAAAGTACCTAGCTTATTAGTACAGGTACTTTTATGAAAACAAGGTCAGATAAGTTGTATAATATATGCATATAATAAGTTTTCATTTCACTGAGGATTTGAAGTGAATTCTTACAGAATAGCACAGCTGTTCCCGTGGGAATTACGGAAAAAAGTATCCTTGAAATAAGTCCAGAAGTTTTATATTATAATTTTCATTCAGATTGTAATTGTTTAAATTTATATAATCCTAACCTTAATCATCTCCGAAAATGATTATAATATATTCAGCGGTTTTTGCGAGATTGAGTTACAAAATACAGATGTACACTTTCATATTTTATAATAATACATAGTATTGTAATAAATTGGATAGGTATACTCACTCATTATCTCTTGTTTTGCCAAAATATGACTTACGATAGTAGACAACTCCCTCGCTCGACACGTGCAAACACGAAAATAATAAATAAAACTAGAAAATCACCGTGTGGGTCAGAATGTACCTACAATGTACTAGTATGTACCTTTAATGAAGGTAATGTACCTCAATGAAACGGGAGCAATTATAATAATAAAGTGAGCCGCGGTCCTGACGGTCAGAATCGCGGGTGTATGTTGAAAATTAATGTAATAGAATAGCCATGGGTATGTACTATTTACCAAACGAATGTACCTTCAATGTACCTCACGAAAATAATCTAAATCAAATTGAATGAGTAATTAATGAGGAAATCAAGAAAACAAACTTTTGACGCCTACAATTTTTTTATAGCAATATGAATAGAGTTCTATTTTGCTCGTATTAAGAATGTAAAGCCAGTCATAAGAGAAATATTTATGGATTTGTATATATGCTTCGATAAAGTAAAGAAACATGGATAAGACATAATCATTTACTCAACGTTTATCAAAAGTTACAAAGAAAAAACAAAAAGCGTGATTACTTTTGTCCATATAATATACAATGCACAATTATGTTTTTACGGCTTCTTGTAGTTCGATTACATAGGTCATCATAACACACCCACTTATTTTGTCTGTAGCAATGGGCCTTGCAATGACCGATTTTGTCAAAAGTATTTGATATCGGCGGTAAGAATTCAATAATCCCTATGATCGTGTATGTTTTTGATTCTAGATTAATTTCCAGTGGCACTTCATCTATGCACACCAAGTCACTTTGACTTATCTCAAAATTTATAACATTTTGCAAGACATATGTAAATGTTCGTATTCCATTGCAGTTATTACGACGACACAATACTACGTTATCGCTTACCAGCATAGATGCTGCGAAATCATTTAATTCTGAAACTTCCTTTTTGTTCATATCAATTAGCAGAAAAACAATCTTTCTGGTTACATTATTGAAAACACAAGATTCGTTTGTACAATTTTCTTTAATATCAGCGCTATAAATTGCATCAATCAAGAATTCATCAAATATTTTTGTCACGCTACATTCACAGTGTATTTCGGTGATTCCTTTTGAAAAATTCGTTTTAAAATATTGTTCTGCAATTTGAGCACGAATTCTGTACAAGTCTTGTTTTGTTTTTTAAACATACAAAAATTATTGCCAGTGTTAGTTAATAGTTGTAGTCACGGCAAAACCATCAAGCACAAGCCGCTGCAATTACTTGAGCCGCAGCATCAAATGCGCATGTGTTCTTTAGTACCACCTTTTTTTTTTTTTTTTTTTTTTTTATTAAAAACTGGATTCGCGTTTGGCCACAATCTCACCTGATGGAAAGTGACGATGTAGCCGAAGATGTATCACGCGCACCCAGTAAATGCCTATTCACTCTAGACTTGAAGATCCCAATGTTGTAAGTGTCGGGAAAAACCGACGCGGGCAGTGAGTTCCATACCTTAGCAGTCCGCATTATAAATGACGAAGCAAAGAGCTTAGTGCGGATGTTCGGTATGTTGACAACATATGGATGGAAACCCCCCCCGCGCCTGGTTGTCCGAAGATGGAAAGGGGACGGTGGAATAAGATCATGCAATTCCATCGCACACTCCCCGAAATGTATCCTGTAAAACACTGAAAGGCAAGCGACCCTACGGCGGTGTTCAAGGCTTTGCAATTTGCCGGTGACCGTTGAGTCATCGCCTATGAGTCTTATGGCGCGTCGTTCCACAGAATCGAGTGCAGCCAGTTGGTACTTGGCTGATCCGTCCCAGAGGTGACAGCAGTATTCCATGCACGCATTTTCCACACCAGATCTAGTTTTGAGACCGTTTAATAGAAGAGGAACGTCCCTAATAGGTCTTTTCTTTTTAGGCAATTCCTTGCTTCCGAGGCCTCTCCAATTTTCTATTAGCGTAGGGTTTTCTGCGAAAATCGAGTCATCTAAATATATTTCTTTTCTTTTTCTTGTGTTTACAGATTGTTACACACACTACTTCATCTTTATAATAAAAGTTTCCTACGGAACCCTCAAATTATTATTTTATTTAAAAAGGGTCTCACCACGGTATTGCGGTACGCTAATTTGTCCGGTTGCGATGACGTCGTTAAGACGATTTCTAATTAGAGTGGGGGAACCCGAATCGTCCTCTGTTTGACCGCGACCTTGCTACCGGGAGAACACTGCTTCGGTTGCCACCTGAACCCTCTTAAGTAAACTACGGAAGATCCCTCCAGGCTGAGTTTCCATAATAGTCTGGCTATTTTTAATGTAAGTTGTTTCTGATTTTGTGTCTGTCAACTGCGTGGTGTTCGTTATGGTTGCTGAGCCGTGAATACCAGCAGTGGACGAGGATATATGTGGGCACTAACTAATGCCTGCCTGTGCTCTTCAGGATCAAGGTCCGAAGTGACTAATTGTCGGCGTCGACATCCAGGTCTGCACCTGGGAGACCTTCGGGGTTGATCTACCCTCCCCCAAAAACCGCTCATCCAGCATCCACCTCGTCGTCATCTACGAGAGGACTCGAAGGCTACGTCCACTGCAGCTCCAAGACCTTCAAGCCAGTGACCGTACGGGGAGATTTGCCGAGGGGTTCAGGGGAATGAGCTGAATGTACAATAAACCCACTAAATCCAAATGAAATTGGTATTCTTTTCTTCTATACCTACCTGCTGGCGGCTAAACGGGCGCTAAACGTCCTAAGACAACCCCTAACCGCCGCACGAACATTTACATATGTCTTGCAAAATGTTATAAATTTTGAGATAAGTCAAAGTGACTTGGTGTGCGTGCATAGATGAAGTGCCACTGAAATAAATCTAGAATCAAAAACATACGAGATCATAGGGATTATTGAATTCTTACCGCCGATATCAAATACTTTTGACAAAATCGGTCATTACAAGGCCCATTGCTACAGACAGAATAAGTGGGTGTGTTATGATAACCTATGTAATCGAACTACATGAAGACATATAAACATAATTGCACATTGTATATTATATGGACAAAAGTAATCACGCTTTTTGTTTTTTCTTTGTAACTTTTGATAAACGATGAGTAAATGATTATGTCTTATTCATGTTTCTTTACTTTATCTAAGCACATATACAAACCCATAAATATTTCTCTTATGACTGGCTTTACATTCTTAATACGAGCAAAATAGAACTCTATTCATATTGCTATAAAAAAATTGTAGGCGTCAAAAGTTTGTTTTCTTGATTTCCTCATTAATTACTCATTCAATTTGATTTAGATTATATTTTCGTGAGGTACATTGAAGGTACATTCGTTTGGTAAATAGTACATACCCATAGCTATTCTATTACATTCATTTTCAACATACACCCGCGATTCTGACCGTCAGGACCGCGGCTCACTTTATTATTATAATTGCTCCCGTTTCATTGAGGTACATTGACCTTCATTAAAGGTACATACTAGTACATTGTAGGTACTTTTCTGTCGTATATAACATAATCATTTCTGAAACAATACACCCGCCATTCTGACCCGCACAAATCACCGACAAGGACGCACGGCGCGCTGCGGCGGCGATTCATCAAAGGAACCGTTTTCATAAAGGTTTAGGTACCAGAAAATTTCGGTACCGTTATTTCGTTTCGGTATCGTTTTTTATCGATATGGAAATATTCCAATAGCCGAATTTTACGGTATGACGTCATACCGTTAACCTTTATTACCTTTACTTTTCGGTTATTCAGTCCCTGGTTGAATGTTCCTCATTTTCCTAGAAATAGTACACTGTAGTATAGAGAAATCTATACAATTTATTTTATTTAAATTATGGACGTCTCGTAACTCTGAGGTCTGAGTGAATGCGTTTATTACTTCCGCCTCAAAATGCAATTAAATCAGGTGTGATTGGGCTCAAGTGCTAAATGCATAAAACAGCATCAGAACCGTACCGTTTTTGAAGCCCTTACGGCTATGACATTATTAGATAACAATCGGAATCTTGCTATGTAATGCAATGTTACCTAACTCAACCGTTAAATTAGTGTTTAACATAGAATAAATAGTCATACAATAGTGCGTCATTTTTGCTATTCACACAGGTCGCTATCGGAATGACAATAGTTGATTGCCTGCGCAAAAATAGCTGACACAAAACAAACAAACACATAGATTTGATGGATGGTGGGTGACGAATTCATGCTCGCTTACTGCATACCGCCTTAACTCTCTTGCCAGTGGAGACAGCTAGTCGCGTATCTGTCTGGTGAGCGCAATCGTTAGCCGGGCGCGACGGTCTGCATCGGCGAGCATGCGCACATCAGCTGTGCGAACGGTGAGGCTAAGTGGGAAGTGAGGAGGAACTGCGTTGCACGACGGTGACGGCGAGTGGTCGCCGCGCCACCGCTCGTACCGCGCCGCCCGCACCCGCAGTCCTCCCGTCGCGCCGGTTCTGCGCGCTCCACGCTAACCGCAACATGGTGAGTCATTACTATTATGTGCGAATTAACATGAGCTCTACCGTACAAATAAATTTAAGAGATATTGCTCTGATAATATCACATCCATCTGATATTATCCATTTAATCGTACGATGTATTTGAGCCGCAATCCAGTGACATAATGTAGATACCAACATAGCGGTGGCCACTTATCAGTGTGTTATAACCCAATTAACTTCATTGTAAAAGATAAAAAAGATGATACATTCAGTGTGCGAAAGTCAGATCAGACTACTAAAGCAACAAAAATTTCAGGTAATGGACAACCGCACGAATGAGGAAAACAAAAATGAACAATACTCTTCAATTTTCGTAACTAATTTTCAAAATGGAGAAGTAGTGAATTACTCACTTGTTTTAATAAAAGGGATAATAACGAGAGGTAACTCTAGTAACCAGAACAAGCTACTATGCACTGTAACCAGTTCCGGAAATCAACACAAATCCCAATGGAGCGTCCATAATGGTGAATTTAAGATAATAGTTGAATTAAAAAGAGGTGACAATGTAGTGAAATTAGAGTATCTCGAACAACAACCAAAAACCCTCTTGCTTGATTACACACCAAGGAGAACGAATCTCAGAGTCACTCCCGTTTACATTATATGTCAAGGACATGATGGGCATTTTCAAAGTCCTGCTGATGTTGATAGTTCAATAGAAAGCGCCTGTTCTCGAATAGCTATCGGTTCCAAACTCATTCAGAGTTTAACAGCCGAAAAATTGTTTGAAAGCGGAGTTGGTAGGAAAACATTTCAGCTTGAAAATGAAGTCAATCCCAAAAAACCTGAGTGCATCGTATTTAAAAGCAGTCTCAACGTAAATAAAGCAAGAAAAATGAAACAAGCTGAACTTTGGTCGCATTTTGGAAGAGAGCTAATGCTTTCGGAACTAGGGAGTAACGAAAGAAAGTTTTTAGGCTTCATTTCTTGTACTAGATTTAAAGGCACTGATATTGATAAGCCAATGACACATGATGAAATTGTTTCTCTAACTGAAGCCTACGCGGCGTTAGGTGGTGGTGGTTTAGCGTTATTTGGAACTGCGTGTCTATATACATGGCCAACAATAGTGGAAGAAATTGTCCCAAAATTTGAAGATTTCACCTCTGTAAACACACATAGATTCATGGATGATAGCGGATATCGTGGAACTTTAGGAGGATGTTTTGCAACTACGTTAGGTTCAGTATTCCATGAACTTGGGCACACTTTTGATCTTGGCCATACTAAAGATGGTATAATGGGAAGAGGCTTTGATAATATTGATCGTGTCTTCATTGTCGGCGAAAAAAGAGCAGCTATAGTAAAAGATAATATGAATAATTACAGTGGAAAACCTGTGCAACACTCTACTGTTTCCCTTCAGCGAAATATTAGTGTTACTATGAATGTAGCAGAACCACTAAGAGTTTTAGGACCCAGAAGCAAAACCACCTTGGGAAACTTCGCTTCAATGTCGAAGTCTGACATTGTCAGGCGAGGTCCAAATGTTACTCCGATAACTAGACCATCAAGCGTTTATTCTAACATAACGAATAGGCTCTCCAATTCTAAAAAAAATATAAACAAAACAAATAATAATGATTCCATCTACTGGACCAGGAATTGTGCTGTGCTACTGTCATACCACAGATGGTTCAATAACGAATATGGAAGAGAGCGACAGGCTATCACAAGATATTTGAAATTTGATAAAAACAAAATGATGATAATATCTACCGCCGGAATACGAATAGTTGAAGTAAGAGACGATTCAAATGGAATGGTCCTGGATTCGTACGAGTTCACAGATGTTTTACCAGAGAAACGATTTTTAGTACCTTTTACGTTTTCACCGAAAACAAAAGTTTTAACTATTGTCGTAGAAGACGATTTAGGAAATGTGTTAAAGCAGGTATTTTCCTATTGAATCAATTAGGTAGATACCTACTTTACTTATATGGTGAAGTGAAATATTGACAATAAGTGAGAAAAATAATAAATAGTTCTCTAATACCTACAGAAACAAATTAATGAAAAGGCAAAAATAATTGTAAATAAAGTAAGATAAAATTAGGTGTAGTAAATGTGAAACAATAACGATAGGTCGATGCGACAACCACTTCGTTCTATAGCTGCTGGCAAAAGGCTGTAATCTGAAACTGCGTTCACAACTTTCATAGTGCAACTTATCACCCTAGCGAGCGCCCCGTTCCGAATCTCGATGTAACGTTCGGTTGCACCAATCGATGGCGGAAAACACTTTGAAGCTTGTAATGTCAATTGTGTATTGATAGATTAGAAGAACGAAACTTATAATTAAAATGTCGTTGAAATGTAATGAATAATAATGATTTCTTTTCCCCTTTTTGCAAAACGAAGGAATTCCCCATTACAGTTGGAGGCGGTATAAAGCATCCCAGAAACTGAGAAAAAGTCTCGAATGTCTTTTAAATGAAGTTACAAAACAACGTGGGGCGTTATCGAGCGGACTTATCGAGATGAAAATAATTAAACAACCACTGCGAGGTTGTGAACGCACCGTAAAGCCAGCAATTGATGTCACCAAAATGTCAAACTTTCTGTCAGTGTTATGTCAAAATGCAAAGAGTTCAAAATGTATTTATTTGAATTTTGATAGTTTTTTGTTGTTTTGTTTTGATTTTCTGAATTTTCAATTTTTTGTGATAGCTAAAACATAGTGATATAAATACATCCTCCCTCATTGCTAGCTTCCATAATTATTTACAAGTTAAAGTAACTAATGTGGTGTGTGAACGTCGATTACAAAATTAAATAAAGAGCTGCATATTGGGGCATATATTTCAATGGCCAGCACATCAGATATCCGCGCCGAAATAAAACAGAAACCTTTCTTCGAAACAATAAGACATTTTCCACCAGTTATTAATGGAAGAATAAACATATTGACATTTTTGGATGCATCTGCGGATTTAGTGACTCTAATAGGTACGTAAACTGTATTAATAATAGTATATACATAGTTTTTGATAACGTGATAAGCGCACCCTAGATCTTGGGAGTGGCTTATGTCGTCGGCTGGTAAAGAGTTACACAGATAGTCATTTGAAATTATATGGGGCATGCATAGCTAAGGGGGTACTCAAAGCACTCATGTGAAATTGTTTCCACCTTTCGACACCTCTTTCGGTCACGGTGTAGCCTTCGGGGCGGGTTGATCTTGATCTTTTACACTGCATACATTTTTTATGGACTACATTTTATCAAAAATTGATGGTCCAAATAGCTTATTACAACAAATATTTTAACCTCATAACTTCTTTTCATCATCAACAGACTTATACATCCGCACTGTTGGGGCACAGCCTACACCACACAGGCCCCGTGTGGATGGTGGATTTCTGTCAGACTAGTGGCCACCTGACAGTGTTTTAAACCGCGACTTGGCTTAAAGACTGCCTTCAATTGAAAACAACCGGTACTGACTAACGAACCCTCCGAAGCATGGAAACACTCATATTAAAATTCCACTAGTGGTCACCCATTCAAAGACTAACCGCTCCAGACATTCTTAACTTCGTTAATCTAAAACAAAGATTGAATGCGACTATGCCACGTTTTATGTTTATTACACCAATAATATAATTACATAAAATCTTTAATAACATATTTATTTTGAATCGTGAAAGGCTGAAGCTAGGCATGGAGGTTATGCTTTCAAAAATATAGGGGTTTGTGTTAAATACTTATTCGATTCAGATAACCATTTATAAAATATTAAGATTTTCGTTAAGAGTTGCGTGTGTCCACCCCCTCCCTACCAGCTGGACCGCTAGTTTCAAAAAAGTTAAATGTATTTTAAATAATAGTACCTACTCATAAAATTACCACAACTAAATGGTCTCTCCCCGCACATATTTTCCCAGGGAAGAAGTAGCCGACTATATCCTTCTCCAACTCTTCCGGCATTCTGTGTTTTTACTGTTATATTACTGAATAAGTGATTTAATCCTGTTTATTATTTTTACAGATCGCCTTGGGAAGGTATTTGCACCTGTAAAGTATGATATGCAAGGAAACATTGATGTAAGTGCTATTACTTTTATGTAACTTAAATTTTACTAGTTTTACCATTTATGAATAAGGATCAATAGCCAAATGGAAAAAACCTAACCCTTATAATTTAGGTGCGTATTACAGAATATCTCTGCAAAAATATGAATTTATATCTCTTTTCAACTAGTTGTATTTAAGAGATCATGACATCCATATGTCAAAATATTATTAGTCCATTACGAAAAAAGTTTACTGAGATTCAGGCTCCTTTTATAGAAAAGGACATATAGACAGGTGACATATACAGGGTGTCCCTGGAAGTATGGATCAAATCGAACAGGGGCATGGGGAAGGTCATTCCCAAACTTAAGCTGAAAAAAAAAAAATAAAAAAAAATAAAAAAAAAAAAAAATAAAAAAAAATTAATTAATTATTTTTAATTAAAAAATTAACCTGATAGCTTTGCTAGTTTTCTTTTAAAAAAATTTTTTGTATAAGCACTATTCGATAATATGAAAATGTAAAAAATTGATCATAACTTTTGAACCGTCAAAAATGGCACCGACATTCATAGGGTTAAAAAGTTTGGGAATGACCTTCCCCATGCCCCTGTTCGATTTGATCCATACTTCCAGGGACACCCTGTAGATGTCACCTGTGTTTCATTCTTGCTTCATGAAAGTATCTGTCAACTTCAACAGTTTCGAACCAGTTTCTAAAGAAAGGCAGGACAAAACTTCATAGCAAAACTAAAGGAAACAAAATCCAAAAATCTAAATGTACCTAGGTTATTATGTAAACAAGAGACCTGCTTCTGTATAGAAAGAAACCCGAACACAATCTACTCTTGATATAATTAATATTGTCTGGGTGACTAACTAAACATTGTGTTTTGTCAGATTATTAAATAGCATGTAAATGCTGGTTAAAGACTCAGTCACAAGTTCAAGTAGTTAATTTCGAAAAAACCCGATTTGGCTCTCTCCACTGACAAAAGGAAAAGGTCTGTGCCACAATTGAGGTTGTTAACTGTACTGTTCTATCCCATTGGAATTATAATAGGTTACATCAAGACGAACACAATATCCATTTTAATGAAGCAGCACAAATTTTGTGAGCTTAATCGGCTCGCTCCACATTATATGGTTTTATCACAGAAGTTGATTCTGCCTCCTTCACAATATAGGAGTTAGGTAAAGAACCCCCAGGGCACAAATTCTACTTCTATCTTTTTAGAGTTCTGTACCTCAAAAGATAAGACCCTTATTGGATAACTTTGTTGTTGTCAGTGCATCCATCAAGGCCCAGATTGGCTAGAGGTATCTTGCTAATTAAATATAAACTTACCCATTAAATATTTTTTGTTATAGAAAATAAAAAAATATTATAAATACAATGAAAATTCCTGCTTGCTTGAATTAATGCTTGACGAAATTACCAATGGAAAATTGGCAGCAGCTGAGGGTGTATTATGGCTGAACAGGTGAGTTACTATACTTTTAACCTCAATGCTTGAGTAAAAAGCTTTAGTCTGTGTGTTATCTGTGTCATAATAAAACATATGAATGGCTGAAATAATTCAATGCACTTTTTGGTGATGTGCTCAATTATACAACATGTTAAAGAGTAAACCACAAAGCTCACATAGTTAACTAAAGAATCTATTTTTATAATTAACAAATTACTGAAATGTAACTTTCTATGGACTCAGTCTGTGTGTGAGCTTCTGATCTAACTTAATGCGGTTTATTACGCAAAATTTCACTTATTGAAAGTCAACACAATAAATTCAGTTAATTATTCTAAACAAAGTAGTTTCTACTTAATGCTGTTGCATGTTGTAAAGTCTCATTTGTTGGTAATCAGTCCAACCACTTATTAGTCTTTGTCCAGACGTATCTCAGTAATGGTGGTCCGAAGTTCTTTTTATATGAAAGACTAAACGAAGGGACAGGTTCGTAGCCATGTTTGATGGAAATCGGTTTAGCCGTTACAGAGATAGTTAGCTTTTAAACTGTTTATTTTAAATTGGTTTTAATTGATCCTTAGATACTGTCACTGGCAAAACTGATTAATTAGTCTTATTTGTATACATTAGCATGTGCCCCATATACATTTATCTAAAAGGTTATTTACTTAAATGATTCCAGGGCACTTAAGTTCTCTGAACTGGTTTTTCAAGAACTTATAATATGTCTTCAAAACAATTACTGTGAAGGAAGCATGAAAAAGATTTTCACACTAGCTTATGAAGGATCTGTGAAACGTTATCACAATTGGGTCACTCAGCAAATATTCTCAGTAAGTGTCTTTATATTATTCAAAATAGGTACTTAATTTACATAAATTATGAGGGTATTACTAAGGTGGATTAAGGTAGTCACAAAGTGCTGGCCAAGAGGAACGACAAGGTCAGTAGACAGACCACCACTGGCCTCTTGGTTCAATGATATAGTACAGTTGGTGGGATCTCATTGGATGCGACTAGCACAGGATCATGAGATTTGGCATAATGGAGAGAGGACCCATCAGTGGGTGGATGTACAGATTTATTGATTGATATTATTCTTATTATTAGACATAATCGGCTCCATAATTAGTCATACAGGGCTATTTTAAATCATTAATGGTAGCATGCTACATGTTTAAGCTATTTCATCTGCAGTTCTCTAAAATTAAGACTATCAGTAGACCAGGGGAGGCACACTTCAAATGTCATCAATTTTCATAGCAGACTGCGACCTCTGAACTGCGGTTGACGAACTAACCGTTATTAGTGTTCTGTGGCAGCAGCCGCCATCTTACCGGTGGGTGATGTCATGTCGAGCTCTCAGTCAACGTCGATTTCCTTTTGAAAGTTTTTGTAAAAGTTCAGATTTTTGTTAATTTGTTGTTTGTTTTTGTTATACTTGTTTTTCATAGCTAATTTAAAGAAATTAGTTATGAGAAATAAAAATTTCCTCATAAACAACAATAACTATTTCTAAACCCAGTTTCTACCTATATAATCAGTGTACGTAGGTATGTATAGATAGATTTAATTCCTCAACCAATTGCTGGCAGCAGCACTGTCTATACATGCAAATTTAACCACGGAGTTGCCACTCTTTCTCGGTAAATAGTTACTATACTCTTTGCAGTAGACTAAAAATGTCTAGACAGACAAGAGGGTAATTTTAGAGAGCTATGGTTGGTATAGCGTTACTTTGACCGTTGTGTAATTTCAATTTATGGTAATATTGTTTTTATATATTTCAGCTCGTCTGTCAAATGTCCCCCACTATTCCTCAAGTTCTTAAGTCTATGGAAGCTGACAGTGATTTTAAGATTGTTCTGTCAACTTTAATTAATGCAAACATAAAATTGCATTTAGTGAGATGCAAAATTGATGATTTCTTTAGAGAACACAATATGTTTGAAGATAATAAATAACAGACACTCTTTTTAAGGTGCAGAATGTCCTATTTGCAGAATGTTCCATTCATATGAAGTTGCTCTTAATTTAACTATATGTAATGTATGAGAGCTTATTCCAAATATCCACATGATGGGTAAGATTTTGGAGTCTTTTTCATTTGAATATGCAATTTACAGAATCACCTTCGTGAATTTGTAGTTTTGTGTGCGCTTTCAACCGGTGAAAGTTCAAAAATCGCACTCCGGACATTAAGGTATGGATCCTTGTTCAATTGTTGTGGGTATTATAAAGACAATTTACTTACGGATGTAGGTACCTACTAAAGTACCTACTTAACAAAATATTTTTTGTTTTCGAAGATGGCAGTGATGCTATGGTAAAGTTATTATTATGTTAATGTTATTCTAATTTACGTGTATAATTTTACATGCTTATTTTACTGTAACATATTCAAGGGAAGAAAGAAATATAAATAAAAATAATGTTGGAGCCTAGTTTGTTGGATATAGGGAATAAGCCTTTATATGCATTGCTACATACATACTTTATCCCAAATGGGGTGGTCAGAGTTATCCCAAACAAGAATGAGTGTTCCAAACATTAAAAGTTTCATGATTGAAACAAGATCCACGGTTCACCTTATGAAATATACAGAAATGCACACGTGACAGGGGTGAGCCAATCACTGTTGCAATGCGCAAAACGTTTTTTGGGGTAAAATCCCTTAGTCGCCTTTTACGACACCCACGGGAAGACACGGTTGGTTATATTCTATTTGAGTGCCAAAAACCCTTACCGACTCATAGTCACACCAAGTTATCACACCAGTGTTACAAACAGGATTCTTTTTCTTGTTAGTCACACTACTAATTTTTCCACACCATTTATACTAGTGCTGTACCTGTTGAAAATTTAGGTTTAACAGGAACAAACTAATATATAATAATGTCAACCTAACACGAAGGGTATGGCGGAAGCGAGCTGGGCGAGCAGAGCGAGCCATACCCTTCGAACCTAACCTATCCATGTCGGGGTGCCAAAAACTCCAGTGCTCGCTTCGCTCGCACTCGTCCGGCTCGCTTGCGCCAGTTAAATATAGATGACATCCCAGATGACATTCCATTTTACAGGACAGGACAGGCTAGGACAGCACTAGTTAGGGAATAAATACAATAAATGGTGTGGAAAAATTAGTAGTGTGACTAACAAGAAAAAGAATCCTGCTTGTAACACTGGTGTGATAACTTGGTGTGAGTGTGACTATGAGTCGGTAACTCCAAAAACCACACAGCACTTAAATTGCATTGTTGTTAAGCAACATTTAATGTTGCCTGAATTGCCAATACGAAGGATTATTTTTCAAAAGAACAATTTCGTAAATGGAACATTTTGAATCTGCATTTGAAATTTTTTGAATTTCTGATACTAATTGGTACATAATATTGTTATTCACATTAGTGAAATTTTAACATGGTTTTGTAAATATTAATAATGTGACGGAGACCAATGAAGTTATATTACGTAAGACTTTTTGTTGAAAAATGAACGTACGTACGTAGGTTTTTACCTTCGCCAGACATTTTATTTTAAATAAGTATGAGTTGGTCTGTGTGCAAAAACAAAATGATATTGCTCATTTTTATTTAAGAATTAATTTCTGGTGGCAGAGTAGGTGTAAGTACTGTTTGCTCTGGGACTAAACATTTGGTTCTAGTTATAAGTATGGCATTTTTTTGTAATGCATACCTACACCTAATCAATTCATGATTCTTTGACCTTTGCATTTAGATTAGTGATTTACATCTCACAATTAACATCAAGGAAATCAAGTTGTGACACCTTTGTAAAAACCATAGGTTCGTAATAAATTATTGCTTATGTGAGAACGACCTGTGATCGTCTTGTAAGAATTATCTTTTTGGTTGAAAGAGTGCTATCTTTTAAGAGGCTATTTATTATTCATAGGTTAGTTATTGTTGCATGTTCAGTCATTGACAAAACAGTTATGATTAAATTATGATCGAATCAGCTATACAGATACCTATCTACATAATATATGTAATTTCTGATAAAATATGAAATTATTTTTATATTCTACATAATTTTAAGAATAATAACTCATAAAAATTTCAGTGCCTTGAAAATCAAATGGCATAATTTTTATTTTTTTCGATCAGGTAAATTAAATAAGTAAAGGTAAATTAAGGTATAAGTACTGCATTTCTTCTATGTATACTGTTTTATCACAAAATTATATTTGATAGAAACTATTATACAGCATCGTATAATGATATGTAACCGTCATTAGAACTTAATTCGGAGTCGCAAAAATGACATATATATTTGTTATTTTCTTTTAAAGTATTAAGAGAATGAAAGTTGGTGTGAATATGTTAAGGCTTAGACACGGGCCAGAATCAAAAAGTGCATCAACCATCCTCCCAACCAATGCTATCGTATGCACGTACAAATCGGCCGACTTATTTTACGTGCTTGACTTTTGGTCTTAGATTGCGGAGTCCTTTTTTTCTGGTTCCGATGTCATATTTTAAAATGAATTAGTTCCACTTCAGTATTAATTAATCAATAACTATGCAATCATTTTTAGTAAAACAAGTATTACTTATGTGTTAGTAGTATGCGTACAGATTGAACATTGATTCCTAATACCAACCAAAGATCCCAAATGTTCTAGTAAGTGGTAAAGATATTAAAGCAGAGATATAATTCGTTAAAGACAGATGTAAATTAGCAGTACTAATTTATTTTAATGAAATTGTACTTACAATTTACCTCTACATGGCTCCTTTCCCTCGTGATAATGTTATCCTGCATTTTGTAAAGTACTGCTAATTAACTATAGGTAGGTATGTCTCTGAATAGTAATGGAATGGAAAAATTAAAAATGAAAAAAAAGTAAGGTTACAAGTTGTATAATGAAATGACAATATATTATGTGCTTTTATTTGATGTTATTTAATGATAATAGAGCTTTATAAACTGAATACTTTGCAGTATAAGAAAATATTGAGAGTGAAGTACAGATGTTGCTTAACAAGTTAATAACAAAATTAACAATAAAGAGTTTTTTATTAATAATTTGTTTGGATTTCTTTCCGTTTATTTTGATATCAAATCGTCATTAAGATAAAAGGATATGCTTAAGTACTAATCTAAAAACAATGTGTACCGAGAAAGATATCAGAGTTGTAAATGTTTGTGTGATGAATACGAACAGTATTTCCGAAGTCACGGATATCTATGTATCCGTTATCTAGCATCCATGTACAGGTTTTGCCTATTTTGGAACTAGATATTGGTGTAAGGGTTCCATATATTATATCATTTTATTATTTACTATTATCTTTCGGTGATAAATAAATGCTTTTTGCAAGAGCAGATGCCTGTTTCAGTGCTAAATAACTGAATCCTATTTCTGAGCAACTGAGTAACCATAAGATGGTGTGAAGAGTAATTTCAGTAGGGGTACTTAATAAGTATGGATTGAACAAAAAGAAACTAACTAATGGCAACTGCATTAACATAGTCAACATGAGAAATCCTGCTAACTCTGGCACCTGAAATCAAAGATATTTAAAAAGGTTAAAAGAAATGATCACCTGAAACACAAGAGCACCGTCTGAAGCAGATAAACCTCAACAGACCTGCATAATATAAATAGAGATGATAGCCAGTCCTCCGAATAAGATGGGGTTTCCGGGTCAGTAGGCTACCACCTTCGGCCTCATCTTCACTTAACATCAGGTGTGATTGAGGTGAAGTGCTAACCCAATGTGGATAAAAAAAAACATTTTATCGGAGAATAAAGTAAATTTTTATTTAGTTACAGCAATTACAGAGCTTAAGGCCCGTATTAATAAACCATTCTCAAGATTGAGAACAGTCTTGTAACCGATCTCAAGTAAACGTGTTGATTAATAAACTGACTTGAGACCTGAAGAGCACGTACATACTCGAGCAGTACTCACTTGAGAGGTGCGATTAATAAACGAAACTCAAGAGTGGCGTCGATTCGGATGTACACCAACTAAACTAAAACCAGTTTTGGAGTGGTGCCGTCGCATCGTACTGCTCCAGGAAGAAAGAGACAGTACTACTTTAAAACTGGTTTTAGTTTAGGTTAGTTGGTGTACATCCGAATCGACACCACTATCATTCATTCGCTACTTGAGAAGTGATGTCAGCTGAGTAGACCTCAAGATTGGTTTATAAATTAGCACGGAGCTTGAGATAGCGTCAACTTCTTAAGACGCATCTCGGGTAATACAGCCTCAAGATTTGTATTGAGATTGGTTTATTAATACGGGTCTAAGAGTAAAGTATTAATTATGATTTCCGAGGAAACTTTATTTGTATAATGCCGGGCTGTAAAGGTATTGTATTGTTAGCCCCCGTAGCATGACATCGTTTGTGGCGCGTGACGGTGGTATAGTTGTATATTATCGTCCAAGCAAATGAGCAGGGCAAATATTATCTCGCGTGACATAAACATTTATCGCACCTGACATGCTACTAGTGCTGGTTCAGACAACGGTACCCAAATATCGCTTGCACCTACCCTGCACAACAAATTTCCATAGTGACCGAGGTAGAGTTTAAAAGATTCGATAACTACCAGCAACGCAAAAACAGTTAACGACAGATATTTCGTGAGGTGTCCAAGCTTATCAACCTGAAACGAAAAATTGTACCTAAATCATTTTACAGGTAACTACGTAGGTAGGTATTTAGTGCAAATAAAAGTACATATTACATTTCAATTCAATGAGTTAATAAAGATATTCTTGTTTTTAAAAACATTACTAACTTCCGCCCTGTTTTTATTTCCCTCTCTGGTTAAAAAGTGGTAAACCAGCCTCTCAATCTCAACTATCCTTGTGCTAAACGTTATGATATTCGGTTAGTGTCGGTAAAGTGTACAAACGATTTTTTTGCTGTGACGTGAAATAAAGACAAACAAACTCAATCGTATTTTTATAATATTAACTTCAACACAGCACTCGTGAGTTGCATAAACTGCACATAACTACCTACATACTATTCTATAGATGAGTAGATACCTAGGGACAGTTTTTGAACGGTTGTTGAGTATAAAAACTAGCATTTTTTGTGTATAAAAGTTACAAAGAGTTTGGTACAGTTTGAAACAGGCAGATGTACACCTTTACAGTAAAGTCTTTAGAGTAAAATCCTGGACGTTTTTCAATAATAATAGGTAGTACCTACCTATTTTAGGATTACCAACAAGATTGGCGCATACCAATCCAATGTAACAAAAACGCTTTTTATTTAGTTTTACTGAATTACTGAGTTCAATATTAACCTTTCGAGAAATATTCATAACTAGTTTTCCGCCCGCGGCTTCGCCTGCGTGGAATAAACTTTATTGCGGAAACTTGTTTATCCCGCGAGAACTAGGTACTCACTTTATCGGGATAAAAAATATCCTATGTCTTAATCCAGGGTATTTTCTAATTATATAGGTACCAAATTTCATCCAACTCCGTTCATCCGTTTCGCCGAGATTGAGCAATAAACAAACAAATAAACAAACAAGCAAACATACATCCAAATTTTAGTATTTATAATATTAGTCAGATTTGGTGACACAAAGGTGAGACAGCATAATTTGTATTATGCAGCAGGACTCCAGATTTTTCTTGTTTCAGATTGTACATTGGGTAGTACCTACCTTTATATAAAGAAAAAATGCCACGGTAATCGCCCAGATTACATACGTGTAGATATTGATATACAGACATTTTTGTAAACATAACATATTTCGATAACCCATTTCTCGCTGTCTGACCAAATAAATACAGACTGATAATTGTATCCCATGACAACCACGGCAACAAACAAACAAACAAATTGAAAATTTTTTTACCGTCATCGCCAGTGTTTCCAGATTCAGGCCAATTGACGCAAATTCGCATTCGGCAACGAACTAAGTGATTATTGGAGATAAAGGGTAGTGATAACCACCGATACTCGAATCTAGAAATATTAAGTGTGAGCGAAAAAGGCAGTGGAAGTTGTGGATGTTATAACTGCAAAGCTACGAGAATAAAGTACACTTGCTGAAACTATAAGTGTGGTTTATTGTAGCGACTAGTAAATAGAAATATATATAAGAAAAGATAAAAACAGTAATGTAGGACAATTTTCATATTAGTGTCAGACAACTAATTTCAAATTATAAACAAGAAACGTTGCTAAGCAACCAATCATCTTTATGGTATGGTATGCATACTTCACATCCTCGGAAATTTACAAGAATTTTAAGTTAAATTCTTTAGTCCCATTCTGGAACTCAACTCTTGCAGCCTAGGGCCGAACAGGGGCTTCGTTAGGATGTCAGCCAGTTGCAGCTCCGAGGGAACTTGTTTCACATTGAAATCTCCATTGCTTACACATTCTCTTACGAAGAAATGTTTTAACTTTATGTGTTTGGTGCGCTTATGATATTCGTGCTTTGGGTTATGTGTAAGTTTTACAGCTGATTCGTTATCAAGATATAATATTGGTGTTTCAGTTTTAATCAGGTCTTGGAAAAGTCGATTCAACCATAAAATCTCTTGCGCACATTCGCTAGCTGCTATAATCTCAGCTTCGGTCGAGGACATCGCTACAGTCGTTTGTATCTTACTTCTCCAGCTAATAGCAGCTCCAGAGAATAGGCACACCATTCCAGATCCAGTAGTCTGGTCTCCTCCATGATCTGCGTCGCTGTAGCAAACCACGTGTGGAAGCGACTTATTTGTAAATATCAGTCCGTTTTGTTGGGTTCCTTTCAAATATCGAAAGATGCGTTTGACTAGCAAGACATCTCTATTGGTAGGTGCTCCGAGGCTTCTGGATGCAACTCCAACAGCATATGAAATATCAGGCCTTGTGCCTACTGATAAATATGCTAAAGCACCCACGGCTTGTCTGTATAGGAAGTTCGCATTGGCATTCACATCATATTCTGTCTCATTTTCTTTGATAATGGGCGTTGGTGATGATTTACAGTTACACATTCCATATTTTTCTAAAACTTTCTTTGTGTAGGCCTTTTGACATAGCGTAATGGTCTTGTTCTTGTTCACGTTTATTTCCATTCCAAGAAAGTATGAAGCTGGTTTGGTAGTTATCCTAAATCTGGATTTCAATTCCTTGATGAACTCATCACCTGCTTCTAACGTGTTATAAGCTACAAGTCCATCGTCAACATAAAGACCAATAAAAAGTTTTGATTGTCCTCTAACTCTAATATACAAGCAAGGATCCGCTTCGCTCTGTTGGAAACCAGTTTGTACTAAGAATTCAGTAATGCAGGTGTTCCAGCAACGGGGTGCTTGTTTTAGTCCATAGAGGCTGCGTTTTAATTTGCAGACCCGTTTTGTGCCATCGTGATAGCCTTCAGGCTGTTTCATGTAAATATCTTCCTTTACTGTTCCATTTAGGAAGGCGGTTGACACATCGAATTGACGTAATTTTAAATTTTCTCGAGCAGCTATGGCAAGCAGTGCTCTGACGGTGCTCAGACGAACCACTGGGCTAAACGTTTTATCGTAGTCTACTCCAGGTTGTTGGGAGAAACCCTTGATAACCATTCTGGCTTTATACCTTTCAACAGAACCGTCAGGATTCATTTTGACTTTATAGACCCATTTACAGGGCAGAGCTTTTCGTCCTTTAGGTAGATCAACCAGATCCCAGGTTTGGTTGTCTTTTAGTGATTTTACTTCACTGAGCATCGCTTCTAACCATTTCTCTTTGTCAACTGATTCCATCGCTTCTCTTAGAGTAGCAGGTTCTTTCGGCTTGTAAAGATTTTCAATTTCTTCAGCTGCTGTCAAAATAAAATCATCGTAGCACTTTGGAGCTGTGATTTTCGACCTGTCTCTCAAGTACCTTGTTGTATTACCTTCAACACCAGCATTGTGCACGGGTTCATCATCATCGACAACATTATAAGAACCGGAAAGGGATTCGTAGTCGCTTTCATTATTTGCTGGTTCCACTTGTTGAACATCTTCAGTGCTCTCGACAAAATTTTGTTGCAACAATTCATCATTGTCTAGATTATCTGGATCACAATCACTGTCATGTTGTTCATCGTCGCTATTATTATCAAGGGCAATAACAACTTGCTTGCGTGTTGTTGGTTGTGATAGTGGTTGATTAGGTTCTTTTTGTCGAATATCTATATCTTTAAAAAGATTTGAAAGTCCATTTTCATTCAGTTTATCATAGAACATTATCTTCATTACTCGAATATCTTTTGATATTATGATTTTGTTCTTGGA
Organism: Oegoconia quadripuncta; assembly: GCA_949316235.1. Classification (NCBI taxonomy): domain Eukaryota; kingdom Metazoa; phylum Arthropoda; class Insecta; order Lepidoptera; family Autostichidae; genus Oegoconia; species Oegoconia quadripuncta. Next base: position 11,249,011 of record OX438752.1, read on the forward strand.
AGGTACGAAGATTCTGAAAGCTTTGGACGTTTCAGAGTATCCAGCAAACATTCCAGAAAGTGCCTTTGGTGCAAATTTGTTACCGTTAGAACCTTTCATCAGAACATAAGTCTTGCAACCGAACACGTACAAATGATTAATGCAGGGCTTTCTCCCAACCCATCGTTCAAATGGAGTTTGGTTCTGAATGGCGCTATTAATACTTCTGTTTGACAAGTAATTTGCAGTAAGCACTGCTTCGCCCCAGAATTTTAATGGTGCCTTTGCATCTATCAACATTGCTCTCGCTTTCTCCACGAGGGTACGGTTCTTCCGTTCAGCAACTCCGTTTTGGTTCGGTGTGTAGGGAGCGGTAAGTCTCCGCTGTATCCCACAATTTTTTAAATAAGTATTGAACGCTTTGTTGACGTATTCAGAGCCATTATCTGTTTGTAAGAACTTGATTTTGTTCCCAGTGTACGTTTCTGCCAATTCCTTGAACTCTTTAAATTTTTCTAAGACTTCACTCTTGCTTTTCATCATATACACTCTACAGTATCGGCTGTAATCATCAATAAAAGTGACTATGTATTTATTTCCGCTGACTGTGGGTGTTCCGATGGGTCCACACACATCACTGTGAACGATTTCTAAGCGTTCTCTCGTTCGTGGAGTCGTTTTCTCACGGGGAGCAGGTATTCGATGCAGTTTTGCTTGAATACAGCTCTCACATTCAGCTAAGGTTTCAGAGGCATCAAAGTTCATGCCAAGTAAGCTCTCGTTTTTAAGTGCCAATTTTAAATCTTTGGCGTTCATGTGACCAAGCTTTCTATGCCAATCGTTGATGTTCAATATGTTCACTTTCTTTGTGGTAGTTGGAACAATATCATCGTTATCATTGGCCAGATTGTTCCGTTCATGTTTCGTTGGTTTGATATAGTACAGACCATCTGCTTGTTTAAATGCAGTGAGAGTTATTCCATCTTTTGGATTAGTGACCATCGCTTTCTTTTTAGTAAAGAGGACAGAGCAGCCTGCATCTGTAATCTTACCGACGGACATTAAGTTTGTGCAAAGATTTGGTACGTACAGCGTATTTTGTAGGTGTGTGAGTGCAGTACCATCACCATTTCTTGATTCAAAGGAGACTGTACCTTTTCCTTTAATCTCTGCAGTGTGATCTTCAGTTGCGAAGTTTAGTTTTCTTGAGGTACTCTCTATGGTCTTGAATAAGTCTCGTTGATAAGTCATGTGAGACGTACAACCACTGTCTAAGACCCAAATGCTGTTTTCAGGCTTATTCTTTAATGTGAAGAGGCACTGCGTAGCAAAATTATTCTTATGAGAACCGTTGGAATGTTTATTAGGCTTCTCACTGTTTTTCTTCCAGCAGTTAGTACATATTTTGTGATTCTTGCGTTTGAAGATGTTACCTCTCCGTTTGCAAATTTTACAGGACGCATATAGTGCTTCTTCTGGCAAAGAGGATTCAGGTTCGTCGTTGTTGGTCATATTTTGGTTATGACGTGCTTCACATTCTTCAATTATTTTAGTTTTAAGCTCTTCAGGCTTCGGAAGATTGTCTCGCGATTCAATTGCGACTCTGAAGTTCTCATATTCAGATGACAGACTGTATAACATCATGATTGTTAACAAGTCTTCATTGATAGCTACATCCATGTCTGCTAACTTGTCAACTATGTCCATAAATTTGTTTAGATGACCACGTACATCATGTCCATCTAGTTTTGTTAGGATCAGCTGCTTTAATAAAGATGCTTTTCGTGCAGGTCCTTTACTGGCATATGTATCTTTTAATTTGTCCCATAATGCTTGAGCTGTAGCGCAATGTTTGATCTGTTTAAGTTCAGAAGGAGCGATTATAAGGATGAGTTCAGATCTTGCCTGTCTGTCTCCTTCTTTATCAGCGGCAGTAGCATCAGCATTCAAGGGAGTCTCAATGTATTTCCACAATTTATGTCGCACAAGAACGGCTTCAGCCTGTATCACCCAAGTATCGTAGTTCTCTCTTGTAAGAGGTTCAATCTTGATGTTCGACATGTTTTGACTAGGGTACTCACGTAATCTCGTAACTTTATAACGTTATGCTACCATATTAAGTGTGAGCGAAAAAGGCAGTGGAAGTTGTGGATGTTATAACTGCAAAGCTACGAGAATAAAGTACACTTGCTGAAACTATAAGTGTGGTTTATTGTAGCGACTAGTAAATAGAAATATATATAAGAAAAGATAAAAACAGTACCGTAAAACTAGGCAACTTTACCAAACCTGTGGCAAAATTACCATATCATAGGTATTTGATTTAAAGACAGTTACTGAGAAAACTTGTGCATATACAAGCTTTATTTTAATGGTAGGATAATTTGAACTGATTTTGGAAACATTTCACAATAATTATCAACTGGCAACACTTAACGTTATGTCAATATGGCAGCCCCAGGGGGGGCACACTTCAAATGTCATCAATTTTCATAGCAGACTGCGACCTCTGAACTGCGGTTGACGAACTAACCGTTATTAGTGTTCTGTGGCAGCAGCCGCCATCTTACCGGTGGGTGATGTCATGTCGAGCTCTCAGTCAACGTCGATTTCCTTTTGAAAGTTTTTGTAAAATTTCAGATTTTTGTTAATTTGTTGTTTGTTTTTGTTATACTTGTTTTTCATAGCTAATTTAAAGAAATTAGTTATGAGAAATAAAAATTTCCTCATAAACAACAATACCTATTTCTAAACCCAGTTTCTACCTATATAATCAGTGTACGTAGGTATGTATAGATAGATTTAATTCCTCAACCAATCGCTGGCAGCAGCACTGTCTATACATGCAAATTTAAACACGGAGTTGCCACTCTTTCTCGGTAAATAGTTACTATACTCTTTGGGCAGCCCAAACTGGACAGGTGTGAGGACGTAAAAAATATTTATGGATAAATTGTGGTTGCAGCGTTGTCCCAACTTATGACAGGTAAACTATTTTAACATATTATGTGTAAAACATAGTCAGGATTACAGTGATAATAGTAGTAACTGCTATTATCTATTTTTATTCAAATTATTTCCGTGGGTAATGTTACTTGGATTTAGGTAAAGTTGCCAGTGACTACTTTGTGGTAAGTTTACCTGTGGTTAGGGTTGCCATCAAGCTAAACTTGGAAAATTAGGTACCTATGTAGGTACTTATCTACCTACATCTCGTTTGAGTGTAAATATGTAGGTACATAGGTTTTCTTTTTGTGTTTATTTTGAGGATATTACAATCGGGATAAGAAGTTAGTTGTTTAAAAATACTTACTTATCTATCTATTATTACTTGACTGCGCCAGAAAGAGGGTAATGTTTTTCAAGAGTGTATATGTAAACTTATGTCTTAAGGTGGTACGATTTCCATACAAAAAAATAATTCACTTTGGTCGAGAAACATTCGAAAGTGTGAATATTTACTGCTTGTATTATGATTTATACTGATGACAAATGTACCCAAAATTGCGCGAATTTGGTTTCTAAACGTTAATAATGTAAAATAAACCAATGAAAATTAAAAATTATAAAATCTCGTAACAACGCCATCTAATTCCTAATAGTTTTAAGTTTAAAGTAACACTTGTTGCAATTTTAAAGATTTATTACGTGTTTTTGTTACTATTCTATTTCATAGTTCTTTAATTAGATAGGTACCTAGGTACTAAAATAACCTTACCTTATATTTTGAGAGAATTGTGATATTGACAATTAATAAGGACCTAATTTAGGTACCTATTTCTTTTTTTTTGTAAGCAAAACTTTCTTTAATATAAATATGATAAAAAAAATAAACTGTCTTTCATTTTTTTGACAACCCTAAGCCAAAAATATTTTTGTATGAAAATTGCAATAATTCCTTGGCAACTTTACCTACAGTCAGTATTGCCATTTTATTAAATGGTTTCCTCCGCATTTTTCTTATTTTATAAAAAAAGGCCCCATAATCTACACCAACTTTACCAGAATTTGCATTACAATGCAGTTTAACATGAAAAAAATCGCGTAGGTAATCTTGCCAAATTTGAGTTATCTTTACCCATGACCTATATCACTCTGTAGGATTGTTATTATAAAGTTTTATTGAAGAATAAATTAATGATATGATAGCCAAATGTCTAATAAAGCATATAAAAAAAAATACAGTTCTGTATGTCCCAAAACAAAAAAAATACATTGATTTTTGACGAAAAATATGGTAAAGTTGCCTAGTTTTACGGTAATGTAGGACAATTTTCATATTAGTGTCAGACAACTAATTTCAAATTATAAACAAGAAACGTTGCTAAGCAACCAATCATCTTTATGGTATGGTATGCATACTTCACAAGAAACTAATAAGAACACTACATATACAATCACATAGATAAATAGGTATATTCAAAATAATAAAGATAATTATAAACAGTAATAGGCACTCAATTTGACATAACGTTTTTCACAACATTCTAAATCTGAATACATTTTTAAACTACATAAAAATGTATCTTGCCTGCCTGTATTAGTTTACCTGCCAAATGAATACTCCTTTATTCTGACAGTGATCATTTTTTTTCATTCTTATGTCCAAATTGTATACAATACCTGTTATGTCTCATTATTGCACAAAAGGTAAATTTGATTTTTGCAAGGTAAAAATTGCACAAAAAATACATTAGTAGGTATCGTTCAGTCACAGAAATTATTATAGTAAGTACTGTACTTTCAGTTAAGGCGCAATTGCGATTAGTCAGAATGAAGGAGTTTTCATTTGGTAGGTAAAGTACCTAATACAGGCAGGCAAGACACATTATAGTTAAATGTACTCAGAATGTTGTGAAAAACGTCAAGTCAGAAAACCTGTTTCTTAGTGTTTACTTTATAAATATCTTTATTATTCTGAATATACCTATTTATGTGATTGTATTGTGTTCTTCTTAGTCATGTACTAGATTGAGTATCACTACTTTTATTTCCGATACATTTAGGACCCTTTACAGTTTTTTCTATAATTCGCTGCATGCGTGTTATGCGTCAACGTTGTTGGAGAATAATCAAAAAAAAAATAGATAGCTTTTTGGCGGGAACTCATGGAGTGAAGTTGCATTTTTGTTTATTTCTTATAATTTCTACATTCTGAGTTTTGAAGATAGCAGAATACTATTGTGCAGCAAAAGTCAATGATGGTGTGCGTGCAAGTGAAGGGAAGTGTAAATTAAAGTGCTTGACTTTGACTTTTGACTTTTTGACCCACAAGAAGCCGCCAAAATCTTTTGTAAAGCCTTCTGCCACTTTACTGAAGAATGACTTGACCGTGACTAGACTCCGTATACGCCAAGTATACGACGAATTACTTGTTTTGACTGAGATTGACTTACAAGCTGAAGAAATAAGATATGGCTGTTATGGGCTAGATCCCTTTGCCTTCTCCTAGAGGAGAGAATGAAACGAAAAAAAAAATGATATTTTTAGGTTAAGTTGCACTTTGTTATTTTTCTTACATTGTTGATTTATTTTGTGCATTTTGGTGGAGTGGATGGAGGAATCCAATTCTATTTCCTACAAATATTCTGCGAAAACAAACACAATCCGCCTACGAAAATTCTGTCGGTTGTCTACTGCATCTACTAAATAGTGTAGTGGAAGAAAATATCTCCGGCATTGGTTACGAAACTGATCTTCTTTCTACAGCCTAATGTTTCCTATTCGGAATTTTTTATGTAAGAATTAGTGCAATTTATAAATATAAAAAAAAAACCTACCTACCTGTTGCCTAAAGTACTTTTATATGTAATTTTTGTCTGTCTTCTTTCAGCTCTCCTAAGGCCAGGTGGTTTTCAATTAACATGTATCTCAGGAATAAAATATTTTCCTCCTCCTAAGAATTATGATGGTGAGCATAAATTTTCTAAAACTGTTAATGCAATTTTTCCTGTAAATAATAAATAAGCTTTAGGAAATATAACTACTACTATATTCCAGATATTATAATACCTGATCGTCAGAGGTTGCGAGTTTATGAGAAGGTGCCTCAGTATCCCTCAAACTTAAAACCACCAAAAATGCAGAAGCGCCTCAGATATATGCGTGGTCCTGAGCCTTTACACACCACATTACAATTGAAGCAGTACGGTGTTGTTGTGAGTATCTGAAATGTTGAAAAAGAAATGGCATGGCGTGTAAGGAATTTTATGACCATTATTGTATATAAGCTGTCTTGGTAACATAGTCTATTTCTCATTAGTGAAAGACCTTGCAGTTCATAATTATTAATACATTCTGTCTGTTCAATCATGTTGTATAATAAATAAATAAAATTTAGATTTGTTTTTGCAGGCTACAGGAGGTGGCAGGATGAGGCATGAACATTTTGAAATGGCACGTCTTGTTGTGGCCCGCAGATTGGACCAGAAGAGAATGTTTGCCATTTGGCGAATTGATCCACCGTGGCAGCCTGTCACTAAGAAAGGACAGGGGCAACGTATGGGTGGAGGCAAAGGAGCAATAGACCATTATGTCACACCAATCAAAGCTGGCAGGATTATTCTTGAAGTTGGAGGCAAATGCGAATATGAGGAGGTATGATTTTAGAAAATAAATCTGAGGTTTAATACGGGTAAATAACTGCTTAATTGAACAAATACAGGTGTATTTTTTACTTGTTATATTAATGTATAATAATACCTCATAATATATTATTATATATTTTGACGTATCTGACATATTAGTCAGATCTGCTCTACTGATTATGTTGTTTCTTTTTCTAGAGGTTGAATTTGGCTTTGATTAAAACTGCATCAACCCTATGGGCTCGTAGTGTCGCAATTTCGTAAATTTTTCCAGCGTGTTCTAAAATTCTACATGAATATTATTAAATTGGTACAATTAAACTGTAGTTACAATAATTGAACTTCATTTTTAATTGTTTTTACTAATTAACTAAGGCTAGTTTAACCTTTAGACGGACGCGGACACTGATCGGTGCCAGAAAAATTTTTATTCCGACAACACTCGCGGACACCGATCGGTGCCCACGGACACCTGACTTTCAACTCTCAATTGTAGCCATCTACCCAAATAAGATGGGGTTTCCATGTCAGTACGCTTCCACCGTCAACCTCATCTTCACTTCACATTAGGTGTGATTGAGGTCAAATGCTAACCCCCTTGTGCATAAAAAAAAACAAGGAGTGATAGTGACAAGTAAGAAGCACATTAATGAAAGAAATGAATACATTTCATATTGTCTCGGAAATTCCAGAAATTGGCACAATGCCAGTTTAGTAGAGATTTTCCATTAGATGTTGATAACTTAATATATAGAAAATGTATGATGTAATGAGAAGTAGTTAAAATTACATTATATTGTTGTCCAAAGACAACAATTACATTTTAAAGATTCGCGCCTTTGTGTTGAGTTGTGGGTATAGTATATTACACAAACACATATTTTTTTTGTATACATATGCGATCATGTCATACAAACATATGCGGGATTCGAACCCCCGACCTTTTGGTATAGTGGTCAAAGTTAATAACAACTACTCCAAACAGGATGTGATAAAATGCTAGAAATGTGGGCAAACTTTTTTCATGAGAGAGCCATAAAAACGTAATGCAGTTCTTGGGGAGCAATAACTATTATTAAAAAATACATTTTGTTTGGAATTTTTAAAGTTTTCTTATAAATGTTGAAGTCTGAAAGTTATAAAGAAATTAATTTACCTTTTGTTTGAATTGCCATGACAAGACAGTTGAACCTACATTATGAAGACTTCATGACCAATTCTTTTATTTCTGTGTGAAATATAGCTGCTTTTCATTGGTCATGAAGTCTTCATAATGTAGGTTCAACTGTTACTTTTAACAGTGAGAAAGTCCACTTCTGAGGCAGTTATTCCGTGTATTCATAGTGGAGAATACGAAATACTCTTACTTTTTAAGGAATATTAGCAGGCCGGATTGTACTCCTTAGGCCCGTGCCGGAATTGGCATGCAGCCCGTATTTTGCCCACCCCTTTGTTAGATCATAAAAATTCAATGAATTTCTTATTTTCAGGTACATACTATGCTAAGAATAATAGCAGAGAGGTTACCCTTCAAAGCGGAAGCTGTTTCAGAGCAGAGTATGAAAAGGAAAGCAAAGAAAGAGAGGTGGGAAGAAGCAAATAACGAGAACATGTACACTATGAAATATATAATACAGAACAATATGGGTGGGTGCCATAAATTTTTATCTCCAGTTGATCACGTCTGGCACGGGAAATATCTGTAAATAGTATAAGTAGGTCAATTTAAATATAGTGCACATACATAAAGTTTCCTTTATTGACTTGGATACCAACTACCTTACACCGCCCCATTATTGGGACATAGCCTCCTCTCACTGGAAGAGGTTATGGCCCAGTGCGGATTGGAGGATCTGTGGCAGACATTATTGGCCACGTGACAGCTAGCTACTAGTATTTCAGGGCTGTCTCTATAGGTTATTGACTTAAACGACTGCTTTCAAAAATAACCTGGACCGACTATTTAAAGTGCCCTCTGAGGCACACAAAAAGTCGCATTAAAGTGCTACTAGTGGATACCTATCCAAGGACCGCTTCAGACATTGCTTAACTTCGCTAATCGAAAATTGTTCTATTATTGGCTTAGTGATGTAAGTAACTCAGTCAATTGCAGATTTTATTTTATCCACATACAGAACATTCACTTTAAAACACTTGTGGCGCCGTTTAATCGCTTTCGAGGTGCAATAGGTTCAGAGGCGCCCTTATTTGATAAATTAAGATTTCTATATATAACTAGCTGTTGCCCGCGACTTCGTTCGCATGGAACATTTCATCAAAATCGGTTCAAAAAAAAGTAGCCTATATGTTAATCCAGGTCCTAATCTAACAACCAAATTTCATCCAAATCGGTCCAGCCATTTAAGCGTGAAGAGGTAATATTTTTTTTTTTTTTTTATATGAGAGAGCGGCAAACGAGCATGCGGGTCACCTGATGGAAAGTAATCACCGCCGCCCATGGACACCCGCAACACCAAAAGTGTCACAGATGCGTTGCCGGCCTTTGAGGAAGGTGTAGGCTCGTTTCTTGAAGGTTCCAATGTCGTACTCGTTCGGGAACACCGCTGCCGGAAGTCCGTTCCACAGGGTGGTCGTACGTTTTACACATACAATACACACAAACTTTTGCATTTATAATATTTTTACGGGACAATCACATTTATTTATAATTAGTTGGGACTAGCTGTTGCCCGCGACACAGCACCTGAAATACTGGTTCAATTTAAATGATGGTATTAATTTAAAGTTTTTAAAATGGTACCATTTTCATTAATTTGGTTCTTAAGATCGCTCGTAGCAAATTACAAGTAGGTGATTCCGTAGTTATGATCGCAAGTATAGTCGGTTCCGATCGTTTTCAATAGACGGCAGTCGTTACGCCAACTCGGTGGCCACACAAAACCTACAGCAGTGGCCTACGTGGTGGCCATTTCCCCTTCAAGTAAGATGACGCTATGACCACAACAGTGTATATAGTGTTGTTGTAAACATCAAAAATATACGTTCGAGTGGATGTAGCACATTTAGGCCCGTATTAATAAACCAATCGCAATACAAGTCTTGAGGCTGTATCAACCGAGATGCGTCTTAAGCAGTTGACGCTACCTCAAGCTCCGTGCTAATTTATAAACAAATCTTGAGGTCTACTCAGCTGAGATCACTTCTCAAGAATTCGACGCTGACAGTCTTGAGTTTCGTTTATTAAGCGCACCTCTCAAGTGAGTACTGCTTGAGTATGCACGTGCTTTTCCGGTCTCAAGTTAGGTTTATTAATCAACATGTTTACTTGAGACCGGTCACAAGATTGTTCTCAGTCTTGAGAATGGTTTATTAATACGGGCCTTAGAGCATCACACGAAGATACTCAGGTGTTTGCTTCTTGGCCACCATTGATATGTTGGAGTTGGGATAGCACATAATGCCCGTATTACAGAATGTTACTCAAGCTGAGATCTCCGCTGGAGGACAATTAAAAGGGAACAGCTTTATGTAACTTGTATAGCGGCATTCTTTCTAACTATGCTCAAGCGCAGATCTACGCTTGAACAATATTCTGAAATACTGGCCAGACAATCGCACGATGGTACTCAGGTTTTTACTTCTCGGCCACCATTAATACTTTGGAGTGGGGGTAGCACATTTAGAGAATCGCACCACAGAGTACTTTTTATATACCATCGCACGAAGAAGCTCAGGTTTATGCTCTCGGCCACCATTGGTACGTTGGAGCGGGGGTAGCACATTTTAGAGCATCGCACGAAGATACTCAGGCTTTTGCTTCTCGGCCACCTCCTAGACCACGTAGCCGACAGTTTAATTACAAGTCAGAAATCGGTCATTTGTAATTTTTTTAATGTAATGTAAAAAATAATAAACAAAAGTAAGAAACCTAATAAATAAACAACGTGCTAAGGAAACATTTTAAAATTGACTATAAGAGTGAAATATCAAGACTTTGAAAGCAAACAATTACTTTTTAATTGTTTCTGCGCTGGGGCAGTTAACGTCTTTGTAGTTGATATTTGTATAATTTGTAGTACAGTTGGCTAGCTTGCAAGCTATTTAAGCTGTACCATCCGAAGTTCTCTAAAATGATAGTCTAGACAAGAGGGTCATTTTGGAGAAATAACTACATCTTTTCCAAATAAGTTTATTACGTTCATTATTATCATATCAGTCACAGAACGTTCACTGCTGAACATAATGCTTCCCCCAAAGATTTCCAGCTTCTTATCTTTATTAGATCACCTGTTTGGTGTAGTGGTTAGAAACTCTGCTGCTATACCAAAAGGTCGCGGGTTCGAATCCCGCTAGGGACATATGTTTGTATGATGAATACAGACATGTGCTCCCGAGTTATGGATGTTTTTCATTTATATATGTATTTATTTACAAAAAAATGTCTTTGTGTAGTTTATCAACCATCTGGTATCTATAATACAAGTCTAGTTGCTTAGTGTGGAACTAGACGGCGCTGTGTGTATGTGCAAAGAATATTATTTATTTATTTTATTTTTATTATTTATTTTATCTATCCACCTTGAGGATCCATCTTGTGGGTTTATTGGGTCAGTTCTTAGAGCTACTTCAACTTACTAATCCGCTAGGCTGTCGTCGACGCTCTTCGTCTACGCATATCTTCATAATCCGTCATAATTGTTGAAATTTCTTGTAAATCTAATAATAAGTATCTGTCACAGTAATATTGAAGATTTTATTTAACCGTGGTACGTGACCATAATTGAAATAAAATACAATATTACTGTACAACCACAACGCACTATATACGTCACTCACAACGGTTTATGGATCGTCGTCGTCGTCGTCGTCGTCGTAAGGCTGTTGATGTTGCTAAATAAAATGAAACTACACAAAATATTTTCATAATGGTTTATTAAATTTGACATTTTTATGAAAGGATTTCCGTGACAAGCCTCAGATTGCATACATGTATGTTTACCTTGTAGCAATAATTATTTATAAACTTTATATATTATGGCAAAAACTCAACAAAAACAAATGTTTACAGTAACAAATACTACAGTGTAGAGTACTTAGTATCCTGTGAATCATCCCTAGCCTAACGACAAAAGCCAAACAACACGCTATCAGTATTTTAGAGAGTATATCATGATTTACAAACAATACTAGTTTCAGTGGAGCCGCTCGTACTCCAAATTTATGAACGGTACATTTCCGAACAGATACATAGTTGACTCCTCAACTCCGTGCTAAATTATGTTATAATTGCGGACATCATTTCATTACATATTTTATTTTCATATAGTCACAATACACAATTACATGATCATACATTTACTATTTATTATTGAACAACTGTAACAGACATGAAACATTCGTCATTTGTGTGCAACTCTACTCTGCCATTAAGCGTCTCTACCACATATATTTCCTATTTCTGCAATATCATTTCTGCATAAGTACCACCTATAAATTATATAACGTCATAACAATATTTACAAAGCCTAAAGAGCTAACTTACCATTAAATGCAATTTACATCTTCAATAAATTAATATAGTGTTTACAATATCATACAAGCGCTAGATTTTTGTATATGATATGGCTTTTTTTATTTATAAAATTGACTGCCTATAAAATAAATCCGAGCAGTCAATTATTTTATCACAAGTTAAACTATTTTTTAGTTTTAAAACTTGTAAGAGTAGCTAATATTATATATAAATCATCCATCTAACTGTACCAGATACAATAGGCACATCTAAATCTTACAGACAAAGACCAGATAAAAAAAATGTTCAACGCATGATATAATAAAATTGTAGGTTTAGTATGTAAAGAATGAGTAATGAATGACTAATGAGTACCCATACCAAAATATAATAGTTAATGGGGGTATTAACGAAAGTGATAGATAAGCCAGAGTACCGAAGATTTACTCATTGAACCCAAACTCTTCAAGGAAGTAAAGAATATTTTGAGCAAATAAATAGCTCAATTTGACTAGTTCTGTGTCTTATGCTATACTTATATAACTACATATATGTTTAATTCCCTAAACACTGGCATTTTTGCAGTCTTAAAATCTATTAACATATAATTAATATGTATTCAAACTAATATAGATATTGCGTAATATTCAACTCAAATATTTGCAGTCTAATTGGAATGAAATAAATTAGTATTATAATACCTAGTACTTTATCGCTTGCAGAGTATAATAATATCATATCATAATGTATAAGCTAAGCTATTAATAAGTTAAGACAAGTGTGAGGTAGCGTTTTTACCTTCTAGTGGAAAAATATGTACAGACCCTAGAACAAATGCAAATTTTCTACTGTATTTGGTTTGAGATTTTTATAGTATACAGTAACAAACAATTGGAGGTTTCAAGTATTGCCTTCGATCTGGAAGATCGAAGAGTATTTGCAGACATTATTCTGTCTCGTATTTAAATTAATTAGCCCGTTATCGTGAGAGGATATAACAATATACAGACATCGCGTGTATATATTATGTATAAATAACCTAATATGACATTCATTGACATAATGAGTATTAATTAGCTACACGCACACAATTATTATTAGGTACTTAAATATGTGCTGCTTTGTAGATGACTAGAGTAAATACGTTTAACGATATATGTATAAAACAGTTACAATTTGTATTATTTTCATTTTCGATCACTGCAAGGATCCACTTTTGGACACATATTGTACGAGGATAACACTTGACCGCAAACAACAACTTACTCGTAAGATTCACTCAAGTGCTCCAATAAGAATTTCAGTTGCGTTTGCATGAAATTATTTTTGTTTGCGATTGAATCACAGAGCATTTTAGTGGGTGGTCCGATGTTACCGTTGCTAACGTTCTCGTAAGCGTTGTTGTTGTGTGTGTCAATAGTGCTAGCCTCGAGCCCGGCTGCCCCGGACGTATCAGTGGGTGCATTGTATACGTCGATTGGAGGAGCTTTGATGATATGCTGATATTTAAACGTTGACAATATCTGCCGGATCTTTGCAATGATCTGCTCTACTCAGGCGTTTGATTCCTGCGAAAAATTTGAAAATAGACATGAGTCAGATCAGATGTCTGCAGCAAAACGTGGATTGCTAGGTATAGTGAAATTCACATTCAACTACTATGCTAGTGATAATACGATAGCTGCCTTCTCTACGTTGATGGTAAACAGGTGAAGTAGGACATGAGAAAGTAAAGTGGTATATCGTGTACAGGCATTAGTTTTGGATTTTAAAGTTTGCTGCAGGGCTGTGACAATGGAATACTTATCGCGCGTAATACTATTCAATATAAGGTATCTATAGCATATAATACTGCATGGTATTATTTTGTATACTTGTATAAAACGTAGGTACTCATATAAAATTCTATGCTAAAGTTCCGTTTTAAATGCATCAAAATTTAGGCTCTATCATTCATAAGAGAGTACATCGAACATCGAGATAGTACAAGTATGCGAACCGCGCCGACACCGGTGCCCGAGGTATCGGTGCAAGCGACACAGCAACATCTACACTAGAAGCGTGGTGGGACGGTGGGTGGTTTATACCTTGAGGTTGTGGAAATAGTGCATGATCTGATCGTAGTCCATGTGGAGATCGTCGAGGCCGAGGCACTCTGCAGGCGGGTCGCCGGCCCCGCGAGAGTACATGGGGTTGCCGACTATCGTCGCGCGCTTCACCTCCGGAGAACTGCTGTCTGTTGACGCGAAATTCACATTGAAATACATTTCTGGCGCGAAATCGGCGGGTGACATCGCATTATTCTTTTTTTTAATTTCCGAAATTTGTATATTTCGAGTTTTGATGAGTAATAAAGGCAGAATATTGTACAGCAAAAGTCACTGATTGTACATAAGTGAAGGAAAGTGTAATATGTTACGATTGTGGCTTCGTGTTCACCTTATAGAAGATTAATGGAAATATGAATAATTTCTAACTGGAATTATCAGAAATGTCGCCCGAATTGGCTGATGATTGCTACTAGTAAGAAGAAAGGAGGAATCAGGGTGGCCAAGCCGTCGGTATTTTTGGAAGTACAATGACAGTAAAAAATTCTCAATAAACAAAAATTACAAATTTGTTAAATTTCAAATTATATTCGGAATTGAACTCGAAAGCTTTGCGTGGCAATCGAGCCAATCACACGACCGCAGAGGACTTATCTGCTCACCTTTGCTCTGGTTGGTGGCCTCAACGAAATCACCTTTAGCGCTGGAGTCTTTGGATTTATTCTTGTGCCTCATCTGTACTTCGGGTATGCCTGTGAAAATTACGATTTTTATTAAATCTAATAAAAAAATATACCTTGCTGGGAATCTAACTCATGACCTTCATTTTGTAATCTTTTGTTGTTCACGTAAGTTTACTTAGGTTGTGTGATTTTCAGCGGGGTACATGTTTAGCACTCGGATTACTTTGTGGTGAAGCATTTCAAAAATGTCCGCTGGCCAGCTAACACTACCTATTATATCGAAGCAGATATTTTTTTATGCACAATAATAATAATAAATATCCTTAGACATCACACAGCGCCATCTAGTTCCACAGTAAGCAATAGGCAATAACAATTTTTTTTGTATAAGTTCTTATTATGAAAACATCCATAACTCGGCATAACATACAGCACAATGGGTTAGCTCTTAACCTCAATCACACCTGATGTTAAGTGAAGATGAGGCTTATCTAAACTAACATGTGATTGGAGGTGAAGTGCAACCCGTTGCGCATAAAAAAAAGAAAGTCGCCCTTCAGAATATGAATATACACATTTTCTTCAAACACATACCTATTCCGGAGTCATGCATATAGTCAGGGCTTTGTGGTTTGGCGAAGGTGCGTCGGGAGTCATCAGTGCCTCTATTGAGGCCCACGATCTCGCGGTAATCTTTGTTCTCCAGGATAAGGGGAGCGTCGTTGTCGAACTCGAAGAGCCTAGCGCAGTCATCCTTGCTCAGCTTCTCCACTGGATTGTCTTCTAACTCGCGTGCGGCGTTAGACTCGCGCTTGTACTGCTCTCTCATGTCTCGGCTCGATATGTATGGGGCGTCGGTTTTATTCAAATCAATAATTCTGTAATGCAATATACTGTGTTTCATATCGAATCCACTGCTGGACAAAGGTTTCTGTCGAGGTACGGTTTGCATCGTTTTCCATGGAACGATTTGCCCAAATCTTTTATTTATAAATCAACATTTCACCACCATTGGGAAGAGTTTAATCCTTCCAATTTAATAAAATATAAATAAATATAGGGTGAAATTGAATTGGTGTAATGCCTGTTTAGTGGTGACTCCACTCCTGATTACGAATAACTTTCTCCAGGGAACCATAGTCGAATTCGATTAAAAATATTTAGGTTCCCAAACAAAGCAAACCATTCTGAAACCAACTTTAGTATGGAAGTCCAACAATTTTTGGCTGGTGACTCTACTCTTGATTACGAACAATTTTCCATTAGGAACCTAAGCCAAATACAGCCGAAAATGATTCGACTTCCATACCAAAGCGGCTTCAGAATGGTTACTTTTATTTCGAATATTTTTATTTTTTAATTACTTTTATTTAGAATTCGTCTATGGTTCCTTGGGGAAAGTTGTTCGTAATCAAGAGTGAAGTCACCAGTAATGAGGAATTACACGAATTCAAATTCACCTTGTATAATAATAAACAGTATGATTAAAATGTCGACCCATTAGGCTAGTTGCCACTCCTGCCTTCGAAACTGGACGGTTGGGGGTTTTAATTCCGCTAAGGGTAAGTTTGTGTGCGGTACGAACAAACACCGGAATCACGGATGTTTACAATATTCATGTAAATTAGTTATTCTATACCAACATCCATAGTACAGGCATCGCCTATTTTCAAACTAGATATTGATATGATCAGAACTTACTAGATGTCGCGCACATGAAGTTACATGTATCGTTTAGCAAAAATTACTTGAAATTTTATGATATTTATCATAAAATATCATGTGATATTTCTGTTTATAATCCCACTAGTGTACCAAATTTCATTAAAAAAAGATAGAACAGCAACTTTCTCATTTTGTAATTTGTTTAAAGTCTCATTGGAGAACAATGTAACGTGCACAATAATTACCAACTTTGTGGTACGACGACCGATTACTTTTATCGCCGCATCCAATTTCACTGTGTTCATTGATTATTTTTGCATTTATGCATGTATAGGTGTGTCGCTAAATGGGTCAAATAAACGATTCTTATTCTAACTGATCAGCAGCAGAAATCTCTTTCCGGACTTCAGGATTGAGTCAATAAATGACACTATTAGCTTTGCTCTGAATGACCCCAAAACTCTTTGCAATTTTTTTCCCTCGTACTTATAGCGTATAGGAGACCTAAAATGCTCTAAGGTAATTATAAGATTTGCAATAGGCTCAAAACCAGCTGTGTTTAGGCCATTAATGATGATCTAACTTACCGGTCCGGGCGGCGGATATTTTCCGGAGACCTCCTGGAAGACTCGTGATCTCGGTCGTGTTTTTTGTGGTGGCTCCGGGAGTGACTCCGCCTTGTTGGTGGCATAACGGTCTCGGGCAAAATCTGTGAAAAACGAAACGTTACACATTTATCGTTTGGTTTTTATTCCTAGAATTCCTAGTTTTTTTTTTTTTTATGAAACATCTAATATGGAATCACATTGATCCACCAATAAGCTTAAAGTATTTACTTAGCAGTTGTTTTCCTAAATACCCACTTATACCTCATCTTTAGCTTAAGTGTGCCCGCCCACGACTGACTTTTTGTAGGACCGATAATCGGCCGATTTGTTCGTCAATACTTTTATCACCGATATTGTGGCCGATTTTTTGTAGGACGTGAGCGTTGAAATATTGCAATCAGTACGTTCCATCTTTCTCCTACAAAAATTGGTCACCGATTGTTGGCCGTGGGCGAGAAGTCTAAAACGGTATCAATAAAAATTAATGCTAGTTACTTTGTTGTTGTTGCGTGGTGGAACTGGCTCTTGTGGTTGGGGTGTTGAGGAGTTCCTGTGGGGTGGGACCGGTGGCCGATAGTCGTCTTGACTCCCGGCGTCCACCCTGAAAACCAAAAGAATTAAATTATACCTTACAAAGAATTTTCATTAACATTCAAGTAACATAAAACTTAATACCAAACATATAATTAATAATCTCACAATTTTGCAAAACCGCTTATTTTTTAAGATCGCACACACTATCTCCTCCTTTTAATTTCAAAGATTACGTTAGCGTTAGAATATCTCAGAAAACCGTGCATTACACTTACTATACATATACGGTTGAAAAGCAGAATCTTCCTTTTTTGAAAGGCAACAAACATTACTCACACGTTTCAAGTCAGATGTTTTATGTCCCTTTGTCTGGAGGCCCTGAGTACCAATCTGTTATAATCTAAGGCAATAAGCAATCATTCACCACAGGGTGACAAAATAACTGTGATCCATGTCCCTCTGTCCAATGTGTCATCGAACCTATCTCTGGCAGGTTAGGTAACTGGTATGTCATACCATGAATTTTTGGCGGAATCTCAGCAAGTGATGTTGCATTTTTGTTTTTATTTCTTAAAATTTGAGCATTCTGAGTTATGAAGCTTTTGGTAGAATATTTTGTAGCAAAAGTCAATGGTGGTGTGCAAATGAAGGGAAGTGTAAATTAAAGTGCGTAACAAATCTTTCGGTTTCCGACAAGAAGCCGCAAAATCTTCCGTAAAGCATTCTGCCATTTTACTGAAGAATTACTATAGAATGTTTTGGTGTTTAGGCTGATGGCTTTACTGTGAAGCCATAATTAATAATAATACCATAACAAGAAAAAAACTATATTCCAGGCCAAGCGAATCTATAGAAAAAGACTATTTGGCCATATTATAGTCAATACGTAAGACATCTGCCGCATATTTGATTTCACAACTAATCTAAAGAGGGGAAACTTGACCACACCTGTAGTTTTCTATACATCTGAACTATCATTCTACAGGAAAGTCGATCCAGACAACGCAGTAATCATATTACTTACTGCCAATGCCCATCACCGGACTGCTGCCGCGTATGCCGATTCGACTTCTTGCAGTACGTGGTGGAATCAATCACTCTCTCACGACGGTCGTTCTGCGACGGCAGCTCAATTGAGTTGGGGTTGTCGAAGCTGGTCACCATCACGTTCCCGTTGTCTTTTATAGCATCGTCGGGGTCCACGTAGTTGTAGTTGAGAGGGTTAGCCGTGATCCGCATCTCGTGGGCGTTGTCTGGAGGTTGGGACGAGCTGCGGTTGGCTGGATGACGGTTGCCATTCCTTTCGATTGTTGCTCGCCCTGAAATTATTCACGAACAATCAACTAATTGTTACCTCGAATCGATAACCCGTTGTACGTAAACTGCTGTTTTATGTAGAACGGATTAGCGCTTGACTACAATAACATTTGATGCGAAGTAAAGATAAGGTTGAAGGAGGAAGTGCGCTCTTACGGAACCCCCAACTTATTAGCGCTACTATGCTCTAAACATTGCTGCATGGTGGCAGACTCAGATGAGATGATGGTAGACGGCCAGGCGGACATTTAAAAAATACTCTACCACGAACCAAATCGAGTACTAGCATGTACCCCGCTAGGAATCGAACGCGGTTTTGTAAATTAGCAGAATACTGAATGGACAGCTGGCAATTTTTTCCGGATTGTAACAAAAAATAGACCTAATGAACCTAATCGTCTGATTTTTCTGACCCGCCAATCTCGAAAAGTGTCTTTCACCGATTCTGATGAATTCGATATAATTGTAGCTCTAGTAAAAGTGTTTTATTTGTATCGTTTCATACTTTACCGGGTCTCTTAATGGCATTCTATACAATTCCTACTTACATTACCAAGGCACAGATAAAATATTTCACACATTTCCTGGACGAACTTGGTATTACTAGGTATTCTATACAATACACACTTTGTCGGTGACTGTATACTATATTGTTCTAGGGAAGCTTGCCTGGAGCCACATGGTCTACTGCTTATAATGAACCCTGCATCGAAGTTACACTTTATCGCGCTAGGTAAATAAATAAATCGCTTCGGTCATGTTTGCGCACACTATTCGGAGCGCTAAAATATGCTACTTGTCAATATTTTTTTTTTAAATAACGAAAAATTCTATGCAGCACTATTTTATATCAGCAGTAGACCATGTGATTTCAGTGAAGTACATTATTTTTTTTATATAAAAATATTTCGGAAACGGACACCAATCATCTAGTCCCAAACTAAGTAAAGCTTGTACTTGGATACTAGATAACGGATAAACATACGTAAATATGAATTTAACTCGAGAATAAATGTTCGTATTCATTACATAAAGATTTACCCGATTCGAACTTGCAACCGTTGGTTTCGCTGCCCGGTTCACTATCAATCGGTCGTCAATTTAAGTATACGCTATAATACATAGTGTATCTGAGGATTTTTCATTAGTGGAATATAAATTCAGTCCTACCTAGCCACACCCAGTCGTGGGCGTTGGTGGTGGACTCCCGGCTGGGCTTCTCCCTGGCGAGGCCGAGCGTGGTGCCGACCAGACCGGCCACCTGGAGCCGCCCCCCGTCCGCCACCCCTGTCAGGCCTCTTCCTCCACCATTACCGGCTTCAACGCCTGCCGGCTTCAGACGGGATGCGTACACCACGCAGGATACCACGAACACCTGGTGTAATGCGGATTTAGGTATAGCGCCGTCTCGCCAATGAATTCCTGCCTTGCTTCTAGATTGGGATCTTGTGAATGATATAGTGAAAGTATAAATCATATTGTAATTAAAGTGTTTTTACAAGCTTTTATTTAGCTTGCAATGTTCGTATGTAAGTTGTCTGTTTCAAAATTTACAAAGCATTTTTCAACCACTTGCTGTTCAAGTTGGCATATTTATATATGTTCGCTGACAATGCAATACTATGGTACCAGCGAGCTTTTCTGATGATGGAGCCGGTTTGTAGGGACTGGACCTCCCTGATGGAATATGGCAAGATAGTCGAATTTTCGATTTTTTTATGCACCACAGGTTGGTACTTGACCTCAATCACACTTGATGTTAAGTGAAGATGAGGTCGAAGGTGGAAGCGGACTGACCCGAAAACCCCAACACATTTGGGGGACTGGCTATCTTATCTCTGACAACGGGGACACAACAATGCTATTAACATTCCTCTTTCAATTAACGTTTCCGAAATTTGTTTTGTTGCCATAAGCAGGGTCTGAAGATGGAACCAGAAGATTGCCACTGGAACTCCTTGATGGACTTTATATAACTCGTCTTTGTACTAGAATAATATGTGATATTCATGATAGAGCATTAAAAGCTTGTTTTTAAACATATTTTTTAATGTAGAAAATTTTTTTTTTATGCATAACGGGTTGGTACTTGACCTCAATCACACCTGATGTTAAGTGAAGATGAGGTCGAAGATGGAAGCGTACTGACCCGGAAACCCCAACACATTTGGGGGACTGGCTATCTTATCTCTGACAACCGGAACACGACAATGCTATTAACATTGC
Source organism: Oegoconia quadripuncta (assembly GCA_949316235.1). NCBI lineage: Eukaryota > Metazoa > Arthropoda > Insecta > Lepidoptera > Autostichidae > Oegoconia > Oegoconia quadripuncta. The sequence goes on from OX438752.1 coordinate 11,270,131, forward strand.
TGCTTGGCGGCAGATTTAGATAAGATGGTGGTAGCTAGCCAGGCGGACATTTAAAATGCCCTACCACCAACCAAACCAAAATAAACCAAACCGAGTACTTAAACATGTACCCCGCTGGGGATCGAACCCGCGACCTCGGAATCGTAAACCCAACGTTGTTTACATTGAGCCACGGAGGCGGTTATTTTTTATTGCATTGGTATGTAATATTTTTATGCACAATAAATATGGTAGAAAGATAGATAAAGCATTTATTTACGCCGCTACGTTCACACAATTACACAATTTTTAAATTACAAATAAAAGTAAAGAATAGAAAATACAAAGTGGCACATCACTCAAAGAGCGAAACACTGGTTTTCAGTTATAACCCCTACAAGTACGAGTGCATAAAGTAAGTTAAATGAATGATAATGATGTGACAAAAGGAAAAAAGAGAAGTGCATAGGAAGTTCCACTACAAGTCTTATCCTATTCTTATTTTTGCTTTTAATTTTATAAGTGAGGCACAGAATTGACGTTCTTGTTCAACTGTTTTGTTATGGATAATTTTGGATGTTTGTAGCTGAAACAGGAAGCAAATAGATTTTTTACGGCTATGTTATTTTGCTATCTACGCAAAGTGGCATGCGATATAGTAATTACGCGACTTAGGTGTTTTGCTACTTGAACATTCTGAGATTTGGACGATTGTGGTTCTTGTGCAGATAATAGTCGTTCTATTACCAACCGAAATAAAGGGATTATGGAAGTTCCAATAGAATAATAACACATTGGTTACTGCGTTTATGTAGAAATGTTTAGTGAAGCTAGTTCGTAATTTTAAAGATCACTTAATATTATGAACAATAGATAAATTATTTGAAATGGAAAATCCAATTGTCTTCCATATACTCGTTCAGGTAGTTTGTTAGGAACCCCTCATTCCCTCAACTTCGTCATTCCTTGGGTATCTCATATCAATATCATATGAAATTTGATACCTTTCATGTACAACATAGGATGGCAACAAAAAAAGAAATATATTTTTGATAGGAGGTACCTACTCAAGGAATATCGAAGCAGAGCGCATGAGGTAAAAAATCAGTAACAATAACCGTAACTATTAGGTACTCACCACAATTGCAAAACAGAATGCTCCGAGTAAAACGTACATTCCTGCAATTAACAAAAGTCAATTGAAACACTTTGTAATTTTTTTTAGTTCTAGTACTTAGTCTATTGCTCTGATTCTAAGGAAGGAACGGTTTCTTACCCGCCTGACAGAGAAATCTAAATTACATCTTGTGTATTTGGGGTGCTTTGTCTAAGTAACTGCCAATTCGTACTGGGTCCGCGTGGTAGACTACACCCCATAACCATTGATTTTTCAAAAATAATGGCTACATTTTCAGGCATTAATGTTATATATTACGGTGTATGGACCGGGTCGTTGACTCAGTGTTAATTTGAACTCAGCCACACGCCTATTTCGTTCACGAACTGTCATTGCATCAAAAGCCGAGATGTATGGTGAAAAACTGCACCAATTATGATAGAAAAGTGTCAAAAAGAAGCGTGGAGTATCTTTTAAGTAGTAACATAATGTATTACTCGTTAAAGTACTTAGGTAACAGCGAAAGAGATTTGTTCGCGCGACCATATCCATAATTAATAAATAGATCTTGAGATTGAGATCGCGTCTCAGTTTCATATTAAATGCAACAGATACTCAAGCGTCAACTTAAGGTCATCTCAATCTTGAGAACGCTTTATTAGTACGGGCCTAGGACTTAATATAAACTTTTATTTAGTTTACAATGTTCGTATGTAAGTAAGTTGTCCGTTTTTTACTGACCAATTTCCACCGGTGATAGGCTGTTGTGGGGCTGACCATGTCGTGGTCGGAGCGCTGAGTTGGTGTGAAAGATCGAGCCGTACTGCTGCGCTTGCACCGTTGGCTCGTGGTTATTTTCGTCCTTGAACGGTGATATAGCTGGAAAAGATACAGGTAACAATAAAAGAACAGACCAACCCGTCTTTTAACAATGGGTGTCGTAAAACGTGCTCAGAGGGCCATATAGTGTGTTCCAGTGGTTCATGCTACATTTTAGAATTAACAGATTTCTAGTTTTATAAAAGCGTTTGTCACATTACAGCGTGCATCTTATTAGAAGATTGGACCTAATCGCTACGCTGCTTTGGACAACGACACTGCTATCCACAGGTCATAACTGTTTTGGTCATGCTCGGTCTCACCTGGCGTTTAATTTGTGGCTGACTGTCAGCTGGTTAATGAAGGAATGTGTTGGACAGAGAAGAGAACAAATGAAGAGGTATTAATGATGGTAAAGGAGAAGAGATGCTTGTTGGCCACAGTTGAGAAGCAAAGAGGATAGACAGGTCACTTGATAAGGCGCGCCATTTTTTTCAAGGACATAATTGAGGGAAAGATTGAAGGAAAGAGAGGAAGGGGAAGATCTAGGCGCAATTAGGTTGACCAAGTAAAAGAAAAGGTGAATGTCGTGTCATACCAACAGGTTAAATCGAGGGCGGAAAGCAGAGAGGCGTGGTCATTACTTAATTAAATTATCTTTTAATTTGAAGAAGAAGTCTGCTGGTCAATTCTGTGCTGAAAATTAGAGGCTACTCAGCACGACACGTTGTCTTAGTCAATTCAGTATTTTAGTCTTTAGAAAAATTGCCGTTAACTGCCGGAGAGCGAAAAAAGAGATTGTTCTTAATTTGAATTACTTCAGACGAGTGCCTACGAGTTTTCTACTTTTTAATGGATTTTTGAATACAATTTGCTCTGAAAAATACTGAGAACAGTAAAGTACCGCTTTCTAATGGCCATATTAATATTTCAAATCAAATATATATTTATTCATCGAAATGGTACATTACAACAAATAAAACCAACTGGTGTCTCAACTGTAAAATTTGTGTTTCAGGCATTATTAGGATATCTTATTTCTTTCTATTTGAAAAGTCTCTTAAAGTTATGACAAAAGTTGGAAGAAATATAGTTGTTTCAGTCGCCTCTCACCTTTCAACACATCACTAAGATCCGCCAGTCCGTTCCTGACTCCACCCCTCGCCATGATGTCATCGTTCTGTGGGGTATCAGGTCTCTGCGGTGCGTCCCCACCGCTGAAGTCCACATCTACGCTGGCCGCGGCGCTGGCCAGAGCTCCGGGAATATTCTTTATGTTCGCAGGAGTTTTAGTATCTCCTTTGCCGGGGAGCGCGACCCGACGGAGGGGGCCTGAGCGACACTGTTCCGGGGTCAAGAGGGTTACACGGAGGAGTTCGCCAGTTCCTGCAATGGGTTTTACATTGGATTTACGTCTCGGAGGTCGCGGTTTCGATCCCCAGCGGGGTACATATTTAGTGCTCGGTTTGGTTGGTGGTAGGGCTTATTAAATGTACACCTGGCTAGCTACCACCATCTTATCTAAGTCTATCGTCAAACAGCAATCTGAATAGCACTGTTGTGTTCCGTTTATCAGAGATAAGTTAGCCAGTCGCCCAATGGCTTCCGGATCTGTACACTTCCACCTTCGGCGTCAACTTCAAATCAGGTCTGATATCTATGTTGGGAATCTTTATATCCAGTGTGTAAACATTTAATGGGATCGCGTGTCAGTGGCGGTACCTTCATATAAGTCCAAAAAACCGGCTTGCCTTACTAAACACTCCATCAGGACCATTAACTATTTAAACAGTATAGGAAATTTTTTATTTAAACTGTCGCACTTGTCAAATTTCACTAACTGCGTAAAAACCACAAAAACATTGTCGGGCTTGCCCTATTTTGAAACCTTAGGCACCATTGAATAGATGAATCCTACATACCTTCTCCGACAGCAATGACCCTGGGATGCTTGGAGGCTAGCATCGGGGCGAACGCGACTACCTCCGGGTCGAGGCTCTCCACCAATAAGAAGTAGTCCGATACAGCGACATCGCGCAACGCCGTGCGACTGCTGTCGGAGAACTCCATGTCAATGTCTAGAAGACCCTCCTGGAATGACAAGCATCTTGGTTATCACAAGATTTTCGGCGGGAATTTTCCTCTAGTATCAGTAGTTTGATGATTTAGGGAATTTCTCATAGCATTTGTCAGTTTTGAGTTTTGGTGAATCATAAAACAGAATTTATTGTACAGCAAGTCATTGAATATGTACGAGTGAAGGGAATAAATTAAGAAATTAATCCGATCTGGAATCTAACCAACCTTCTCCTGTATAAATAGTTTCAAATATAATTATTCCAATAAATAGAAGATATTAAACCGCCTCCGTGGCTCAATGTTAACAACACAGAGTTTACGAGTCGGAGTTGCAGGTTCGATACCCAGGGGGGGGTACATGTTAAGTACTCGGTTTGGTTGGTAGGGCATTTTAAAAATGTCTGCCTAGCTAGCTACTACCATCTTATCTAAGTCTGCCGCCAAACAGCAATGTTAATAGCATTGTTGTGTTCCAGTTATCAAAGAAAATCTTTGGATATCTAGCCAGGCCCCGAGTCAGTACGCTTACACCTTCGGCCTCATCGTCACTTAAATCAGTTGTGATTGGGGTCAAATGCTAACCAGTTATATATAAAAAAAAAACAATTTGATAGTAAGTTGATAATTTTTAATGCTTCAATCGAAGCATATTTTTTTGGTATAGTCGCTAACCTGATATTGCGCCGTGAGTCGCCTAGTGACCGTAGTTTCGGACACATATCCGTTTTCGATGGCCGTATCCGGTGAAATGTTGAGTTGAAGTCCGGAAATGACGCGCACCAGCAGACGGGAAATGGACACTTTATCGTTGACTACGCGCACCTCACGGAGCCCGATCACACGACCTGAAAGAAAGAGAAAGAGTTTAATTTCCAAATCCTTTGTTTTCGTTCTCTAACATGGAGCACACATCTTTACAATAATGTACAAAATGATATCACTAAGTCGAAATAAATGCGAAATTGAAATGCAAGCGTTTTATTAATCATAAATGCCTCATGTAGCTCTCTTATTGTTTCGGTGTGAGCAATACGAAAGCTAGAGAAATTACCGGCTTACAAGATATAAAAGTTTTAGGGATCTTGAGATTGAGATCGATTGAGAGAGATTTTTGATGCTGTTTTAATATATGCAATAGATTCTTAAGGTCATCTCAATCTTGAGAACGGTTTATTAAAACGGGCGTTAGAGTTACAACGCATTTTGAACCTCTGTATTTGATCGAAGACAAGATACGTCGGTTTGATGCAGGGTCGTCAATTAACATTATACAATGAGTATACATGTTTTCAATAAGGTTCGCGTTGGTTTCCTTTCTTCCTTTCAATAAATTTAAAAATACAGAAATCTGTTAAGAACGCATTTAACTAATATTATAAAGGCGAAAGTTTGGATGTTTGGTTATTGCTCAATCACGGCGAAACAGATGAATTTGCTTTGGATGAAATTTGGTATACATGAAGAATATACCCTGGATCAAGACATAGGATATTTTTTATCCTGATAAAGTGATAAGTACGTTTTCGCGAGATAAATTAGTCCACGCAGGCGAAGCCGCGGGCGGGAAGCTAGTATTATAATATACCGCATTATTTGGATGATAATCATCTCGTTCGCATGCCAGGCATATACCATTTCACAATTAACAACGACATAAATAGTATATTTTCTAAAATAAAAATCCTTTTTAAAGAGCATTCTTGCGAATTTCTTGCTTTTTCTCTGTGGAAATTGCCTCTTGATCATGCGATAGCTTAAAAATTGTAAAAACTGACTATTTTAACCTTAACTTTGACTAATAGACACTCACCAGTGATAGGAGAGAGTACTTGCACCTCGGTGCGGCCGGTGCTCCGCCCTTGAAGAACGCGGCCTCTCAGCGTGGCGATGCGTGGGTCTGACACTCGCATCAGCGACAACACTAGCTCCGTCACCTTGAGCCACGTGCGACGCGACACAAAGTACGACACGCGGCCTGAGTCGTGGTCTTTGGCTAGGAAGCGTGCGTATACCTAAATAGAAGATTGACATGTATCAATAATTGTGTACTACATAATAAGACACGAAACACTCTTGGCGCAGTCGCATCCGCAGGTGGACGACTTGTTTGGTGTAGTGGTTAGGAACCCTATCTGTTAATACTAAAAGGTGGCGGGTTCGAATCCCGTTGGGGGTTTGTATGATAAATATGGACACGTGTACCCGAGTTATGGATGTTTCCATTTATATACCTTGTTTTAGGTACCTATGAAATTGGAGATGTTTTTCTTCGTTAATCATATGTACCAACTCATACGATTCTATAATTATTTCCAAGTTTGTTTTTAATTTGGAAAATGGAATATATTTGCAAGGTTTCACATGAAATATTTTTTTATGTCTGTGCTACAAAAACTTGAACACAGCTCTTTTCATGTTCTTCCCATATTATTTCTTAGATTCGCTGAAGCGGTTACTTTTAAAAATTACCACCTCCTATACTTAACTTAATGTCATCCGATAATACACACAAAGTTAAGCTAGATTTGGATTTGCCGTTCCCAAAAAAATTTCAAAAATGTTCGTATGGAGAGGTACAGTCTTAATGAAATTCTTTATACAAAACGCATATTTACGGACCTAATTATATGTATTTGTGTAGTTTATCAGCTAGATGGCTGATAATACTAATATAGTATTCATTATACAAGCCTAGTTGCTTAGTGTGAAACTACATGGAGCTATGTGCATGTCTAAGGATATTAATTTATTTATAATTCGCATGTCTGGCGCGGTCAGTACACTAGTGGCATTTTATTACGAGTGTTTTTGTGCTTCGGAGGTTCGGAGGTGCTTCTTCCCGGATGTTTTTAATTGAAGGTAGTCGTTCAGCCAAGTCGGTGGCCTACAGGGGCGGCTTAAAAACAAGTGGCGACTCTCAGGTGGCCACTAATCTGACACAAAACCACCAATCCCCACTGGGCCCGCGTGTTGGATTACGGCCCATATCAGTGAGAGGAGGCTGTGCCCCAACAGTGGACCAGGTAAGGCTGTTGATAACATATTATGAAATGATTCATACTTCATGTCCAATTAATTTAAATGTTTTGAACGCCATCGTAAAAGTGTTAGAATACTTGGACCACAACGCCGTCTAGCTCCACTATAAGCAATTGGGCTTGTTTTATGGATACCATATGGTTGATATACTACACGAATACGTTTGTGAATATACGTATACTCGTACATATTATAAATGTACTCATCCATAACTTTGGTACACATGTCCGTATTCATCATACAAGCATGTGCTCCCAGTGGGATTCGAACCTCCAGACATAACTAAAAGGTTTGACATAGTATGTTGATTTTAATCTTGTTGGCAGTCCGATTTTTATTGATAAAGTTCTACATTCATTTCTTCCAAATATTTTATTATTTATCATGCCATGTTTTTTTATTGATAAAGTTCTACATTCATTTCTTCGAAATATTTTATTATTTATCATGCCATGTTTTTTTTTATTTAATTGGTAAGGGATGAATTTTGAATAAGTGTTCTGAATCATCATAAATCACAAACCTACTAAAAGCCATGATTTAATTAAACTAATACTTAATTTAGTAAAAATCACGTGTATTTTATCATATAAATAATAAGAAATCCACCTATAGCTAGGGAAATTCCTCGTCATCGCTATGTAAGTTCTGACGTGCGTTAGGTAGTTAACCAACTTCTTTCATGACAAGGGTTGGCCCTTTGGAAGACTTCACACCCCTTTCACAAGTTAGAGAACTTAATATCGATTATTGCTTAAGACATGTCTAGGTTTTACATCTGTCTGAGACATATATCACACACAAAACACATAGAAGCGCGAGAAAAATTATTAGTACGGAGCTCCTAGGCCATCGGTGACCTTCCGTCAATCTCGGGCCTAATCGTAAATATTACATCTTACATAGTAGACAGTGATATTTCCTAATAAAAATGAGAAATTTGACATTCAATATCGAATTAGAATTCCTCGGAATCTTCCCGATATCGAATCAATCATTACATAACAGCACAAATACGCACACACACACGACCTACTTTCTTCTTTTTCTTTTATTTAGTATAATATTCTGTCTGTGAAGTTTTTGATATATTCAATGTTGTTCAAGTTCATTCCAAATTTTTTTATAGTCTTTCTTCTAGGTTTATCCTTTTTCAGACACCAGTTTCTCACAAATAAGTGTTTTACAAAAATTTCTGCTTTTAATTATATTCTACATTGTATTGATGTAATTGCTCACAATAAGAATGAAATAAACACGTTAAATTAAATTGTTAATAAGGGCTTTCAAAGGCCCGATATTATTGTATTGTCATCAGAAATGTAATTTTTCTTTCTAAACGATACAAACAAATATGTAGATCGACTTCCTAGATATGTTTACATACATGAAAGCCAATCTAGTAAAAGCGTGTAAAAATGTAATGCCAACCTCAACGTTGCTCTGCTGATACCGAAGTCTACAAGAGCGCTGGTCCGTAAGAGAGTTAGTGGTATCGGGTCTCGCCCCTCCCCACCCGCGGGCCGACAGGGACCGCCTCATTCTGTCCTTGGTACTCGCATCATCAGACACTTTCCAACCTGCAGATAAACAAGGAAAATTATAATGTGGGAAAATTACGAACAGTAAGTAGTCCATTATGTAGATGGTAATCAATGGAAGAGTAATCTAGAGAGTAGGGCCGTTTGTGTTCCACAAATAGGAGCTAGTGAAGGAAAATTCGTAAAACATCGCGTGAGAAAAGAGTTCATTCAGGCTGGTATTAAACTTAGATAATGCCGGTAGTAATATCTTATTCTGTGATAATGCTTCGAACGTTGTAACAAAGGCAATTCTCGTACTCATTTTTGAATGCTTATAAGCGAATGCGCTCGGTGGTGACAGTTATGTTTGGCAAGAAATCTGTATATTGTTGTATGATGAACAATACTAATTTAATTTAATACGAAAGAGCCCCATACTCCTTGCATCCAGTGATAGCTATCTTCTACAGATAATCTTCGATATAATAGAAGACTGACCGCGATATCACGGCCGTCCAAAAGCACGCTACGAACTTTTATAATAATGAAAATTGGACAGTTGTCACATAACCTCGTTTGTAAGTTATTGAAAATAGTAGTTTATGCTCCTGTAGAGCTCCTAGAGTAGTAGAGTACTTTACAATATGAGAGAAGAAAACACATTACCCTTGATTTGCGAAAGCCGGTTATCGTCAACGTCTATCTCCAGCGGATACTCCGGCATCCACACTGTGAAGCGAGCTAGTCCGGTATAGGTGCCGTACTTGACGATCACCGATGCGTTTGAGGAACCGCGAATCTCGGACCCGTCCACGTATACAGAACTACATGATGACGACACCTGAGAATAGACAATATTTTTTTTCTCCTAGTTTCTTTTTACAAATACCATCATATTCGATTGTACTGAAACCCATGTTTTATTGCACTTAGATATGCTCTAACGATTGTCATTGAAACATTGATGGCGTACAAACTACTGTTAGATCAACAAACGCATAATAATAACGAGAGCGCAATTGCAAAGTCTGAGTCCCCTCAGCTCCATTATAAATAAATCGGGGATGGAAATATGCCCGCCCTGTCTGGCAATTGGCAAATCCTCGTATGATTATTGGAAAAATCGCGCCCTGGAGGGGCTTATGTTCAACCCAGATAATTGACGTGACGTAACGTACCTTCAGCACACTCTCGTCCTCCGAATGACAAGAGCTCTGCAGCGTGACATCGGCCACCTGTCCCGCCTGCGATACTATCAGCACCTTCATCGCCTGTGACACCTGTCGCCCAGTTAGCACGGCTGTGTTCAACACTTCCCAATTCTGCAAACATATGGAAGGAATAGATTATATGTAATATCTAATAACAAAAATAAAGTAATTTTAGGGCGAACAGTAGTTATACAGGGTGAAAAGTAAAACGATAGATTCCTTTTAAGAAGTGATAGTAGACCCGATTTATATAATTTTTTTTTTATTTATATTTTTTTGGTATTTTTAAAACTGTCTTGGTCTCTTAAAATTTAAATAATAATAAAACTATTTACCTTAAGAAGCAGATTTTTTATTTGTCAGATAAGATTAAGATCATGTTAATGTTAATTCTGAACTGGATGAATTATATATTCTCTAGTATATGATATGTGTTAATAATAATGGATCGTACGATATACACGTCAAATTTATGAGTCCCGGATCATAAATTTGACGTGGATAGTATAATCTAAATATATATAACTCAAAGGTGACTGACATAGTGATCTATCAACGCCCAGCCCAAACCACTGGACGGATCGGGCTGAAATTTCGCATGCAGGTAGATGTTATGACGTAGGCATCCGCTAAGAAAGGATTTTGATAAATTCTACCCCCAAGGGGATAAAATAGGGGATGAAAGTTTGTTGTTTGTATTTTGATAAAATCTTCCACGCGGACGAAGTCGCGGGAGGAAAGCTAGTATATTATATGATCGAAGCTATCCATTGAACACATGATGGTGAAGGTCGAAAGTATTCCAAATAACAATTTTGTTTATAATAATAATAAATGAAGAAACGAATCTTATATCATACAGGTCCTAATTTATTAACCCAGCCGTCGTATCACGTAAATATAAGAAGATAAACATTTAATGGATATGTCAACGGCAATGTGTGTAATTCAGTTATTGTATAGATTCAATAATTCTATACAATACCAAGTTCATCAAGGCAATATGTAAAATATTTTATCTATCGTTAATCATTACATACAGTGCCTAGAAATGTATGAAATACTTAGGAATTGTATAGAATGTCATTAGGCGACCAGGTAAATTATGATATGATACAAATAAAACACTTTTACCAGAGCAACAATCATACCGTGTTCTTCAGAATCGGTGAAGGACACTTCGCGAGATTTGCTTGTCAGAATAATCAGACGCCACAGAATCTTTCGTTTCTTTTACAATTCAGAACAACTTTGCCGGCTATTCATTTAGTATTCTATAGAATGCCTAGGTAAAGTGTGGAATAAATAATAGATACATTGCCCGAATGTTCTAGCTGTTCTATGGAATGCCTAGGTATTCCATACAATACCGGATTATACAACCGTCTCCAACTTGTGTGCTGCAGCGGTACTTTTCGCCGAAAGGTTCGGTATATTTTTTAATAAACAAAATTGCTATTTTCTATTACTTTGGACCTATTGGATCGGGACTAATAATTAAGGTATATAAAATACCTATATAATGAATAAGTCACATATCTGCCATGTATGGTATGCAAATGTTATCTTATAATAGTCGGTAGAGTAAATATCACAAATTATAGAAACTACCACTAAAGATGAGAAAGCAGACAAGCTCACTAAATAAGTGTGATAAGAGATAATTTATTAGGGACAGAAAAAGTTTAAACAGCGATGATAGGTACTTTAGTTAGAAACTCTGCCGTAATCGTAGAAACACCCACTTTCAGGCGTATGTGTACCCAAATATGTATGGTTAATAACTATTTAAGTATTTAAAGACCAAAAAACCCGACAACATATTTTGTATTTTGCGGACGCCATGTTTGATTTCTTTTACCATAAACTGTAGCCTATGACACTCAGACGAATATAATGACATCATGCACTTCGAAATCGGTCCAGCCGTTTAGATTACAGGATGCGCCAAAGGAACGGAGAACATTCATACATACTTACATACACACACTCGGAAAACATTACCCTCCTTTCTTGGGCAGTCGGGTAAAAAAAGCAACAATGTATACAACAAAATAGCATAATAATTCAGTTTTTTAGAAAATAAATATAACATTATATGTGCGTACTTAATTAAATATCTTGGCTAGGACGTACTTCAATCATCAATTAAAAATTTAAATATACTACACAAAATCACATCTGCACAAACATCTCATCAGTTTCTTTCAGATTGAGCGCTATGTGTATGTGTCTGTCTGTGGCACCGTAACTATTAAACGGGTGAACCATATTTAGCTTTTAACATTATCGTTTGATCTAATCTACCTGGACGATATCATTTGTACGAAAAATGTATTGAGATGTTTTCAAAATTTTCAATTTATAGTTATTCTAATATTATCTGGTAAAGTACAACATGCTATTAAAGTATTTGTCGATGTTCTTAATATCAACATGAAAAATTGTAAGCGATTGTGCTTTAGTTGTATTTAACATAATGCTAATGTGTACCGGGTGAGGAAATGAGAATTTGGAAATAGAAAATGCGATCTCTTTCACAAGAAATGTTTTTAAAAACATAAAGCAATTTTTGGTATTGATGTGATATAATATTCTTCACTTCTTGACTTCTACATTCAATGCTTTGTACGTATCCAATAACAGTGTGGTCAATAAACAAACTTGAGTGTGCGACTTTTTTGGCAGAATATTTTTAATTTCCACGCCAGTTGACGTAAAGTAGCGTTCACTTTTTTTTTAAACTAAAATTATTAATTAAACACTGAGCAAAACAATGTTATATTGCTTCGATCGCAGCTAGGAAGGAAGGCGATGTCCACCAGAATATCGCCATGAATATAAATCTTTATTCTTCCCTGATCCTTCATGATTGACCCTCAATTTAATCATGACGAACCTTGTCCGGTACTATAAATTCGAGCACCTACGATACGTAAAAAACGTCACCGAAATTTTCAAACTAACTAAGCTGAATAAACGATCAGACATTTTAATTTCAGCCTTTCAATTAGTTAACCTATTATTTCGACAGACTGCCAATGAACTGTAGAGTGGAAAGCTCGACTCTCCTCTACCTGTCCGCGTAGTATGCGCCTGTGTTCGGAGCAGTTAGTTCCATTTTAAACCATAGTACAGTGTACTAAGACATAATCGAATTTTAAACAACTACAAACAAACCAATTCAGTAGGATAGATAAAATAACTGTTATTGAAAATCAATTCGAGTTTACGTCTAACGCGGCCCATTAAAAAGAGCCTTCACAATCAGTAGAGTATCTTTGAGAATAACAAATATTTTGGTCACAAATATTCTACTCTCAAAATAGGCAAAGCACTAGATTATAGATAAATGTTTATATAAACAAACATTCACGACTTGGGTATAAGTGCTCGTATACTTAAACAAAACCCCTAACAGGATTCGAACCCACAACCGTTAGTAGGTAAGCAAGATCACTACCGACCAGACTAAGCTGTCGAATTTTAAAATCTCGTTCGACGTAAAGAGGGTCGGCTGGCCAGTAATTTTAGATACATAACCATAACATAGAACAACGAAATTTAGGCGCCATTACAGGATACCGCGGGTTTCACTTTTATTATACCTCTTCTTTATACGCTTCGAATATAAATTATAACCTATCCTACTTAATGGACGGTTTCGTCAGGTAAAACCTCTACAAAAAGCTCGTGCCTTATTTATTATCATAAGTTATTCACTACGTAAAGCGAGACCAAGTTTATTTGACACCCTACCTTAATGCCCATACTGAATAGTGAATTGTTTATGAGAATTATCTACGTGGTTTAGAAGCTAGGTGTTTCCATTTCCTACTTGCGTGTAAAAAGTTTCACGAAAATCGTCCCAGACACTTAAAAACAATTTCAATATATAAGTCATTATGGGAGACGAGTTTTGGTAAGTCCCCTTATAAATAGATTTAGAAAGAGCTGATCAACTTTAATGAATCCCTTGTTCTCTTGGGATATTTCGTCTAGCTCATCATAGCTTGTAATGAATTCCATAAATTTGGCAAGATCCGTTTTTCTTGATCCTTTAAGCAATAATGTTATCAATTGCTAATATACAGAATATAATTCCATTCGCATAAAAATCTGATTTACTTCCCAAATACTTATTTTTTTTGGATAATATCTCATTATTGTATGTACGGGTTGAAACAAACCTACAACACAACGTTAAACTAGTACAATAGATAATGTGACGATAAGCTAATATTAGAGCATAATCTACTCAATGGTCTGCCTTTGTCCATTAACAAGCTTATTCAAGATCGCAAACTAATTACGGCCATACAATGGTAAACTGATGCACTTCATCAGTCACGTTTTAGTCTAGCGCCAAACAAGGATGGGGCGTTCATCCATCAGCTCAATTGATAGGTAAGCCTCAACCTGTGAGTGCCCCGGGCTCGGGTTAATGGCTCTATGCTATTAAGAGATAAACTAATTACTCACTAAATATTGTACTGTAACTTAATTAAGCCAGTGATGTCGGGACCGCACGCGGCGTAAAATACAATGCATTATATATAAACAAAACATACCCAACTGAATACAGTAACCTTTGTTAATTCAAACATATCGTTCATTATGATTATGAATTGCCGTACTTACTTGTAGTACGCGGTCGTTTAAGTAATTTATGTTGACTTTGATAATTCAGTATTTATACTTGGAGCAAGAAAAATAAACAAGTAACTAACTAATACAAAATTCATTGTTATTAGTCGCGGTCGGCCGTGGCGAGAACCAAGAGTGGGCGGCCCCGATCTTTCTCAGCCTCCATTACCTCGCGATAAAGCTCCCATTAGGGCACTTCATTCATACTAAGAGTTCAACTGTAAATGTTAATCTCGACAATTTGTTAACAATCTCTTCCATACAAACGATAACAATGCTTTCGGAATTTTAATGAAGAACGGGCTAAGGATATTTATTTTAATTAGTCTATTTATTCGTTTATAAGTATTTGCAGAAGGTACGAAGTCGGGAGTGCGACCAAACGACTGCCTCGTAAAAACCCTTGAAACTCGATAAAGATATCGTTATAGCAATAAAAGGAGCTCCCTCAGTTCCATTAATTGGTGAGAATATACCTTGAGGTTAATTTATCGCAGTAATCGATGTCTCAATAAATTGTTAATTTCGGACACGAACGATAATAACGCGGGAATAATTGTGTGGGTGTTTGAACCAGTTATTATTACGCGCTCTCTTCAGAAAATTAAATAACAATAAGATGTAGTGCACCATCAGCTGTCATACTCGTAGTTCTTTCGGTACGACAGTCTTAAATGTCCACCTGTCCCCTTACCACCAATTTATTAGCTTTGTTGTGTTCCAATTGCTGAAACATGAGGGTTCCAAGCAAACCTGTACTACGGGCACTACTATAGTTTTAGTGTCGCCGCTTACAAAGAAAAGATTCGCGTAAACATTGGGTGAACATCTGAGATGTAAAAAATGCAATACTCACTTTGGAAATTGGCAACACGGCTTGTATATCATCCTTTTCAATGTCGAGTCGTGTGTTGACCCTGTGCTCATGGGGAGGTTCTTCAGTGCTGGCGGTAGGAGTGGGTGATGCGGACACCTTAGCAGACCAGCTCAGTCGCGCCGTCCCACGTCCCGACTCCCCCTCAGAGCCTTCGGCGTCGCTCTCACCTTCAGCGCCCACTTCTACGAGCCAATTGAGAACTTCTTCCCATCCTGGTCCTGCAGGGCCGATGGTTTCATCCTCTTCACTGTTTAAAATTAATGCTGGTTTATTCATTTGAAAGTAATGTAACCAATTAAACCAATATGAAAAGACGGCAAAGAAATTTGTTCAGAAAGAGAAATTCAATTATGTATACTGACTTTTGATTTAACTGGTATCTGATTAATACGTAATATAATTTACAAAAGAGACACCACAGCGGTATAGCAGCTTATTGATTATAAACACGTAGAGTGGTTGAATAGAAATGTTTATTTGTATCTGAAAATGATTAAGTAATTTGTTCTTCAGATGCTAACGCCAAAAAAAAACAATAGGTTTTCTTTAAATACTGATATTGAACCAAGAAATAACAATATAGTTAATGCGACGATACAGCACACTTTATTCAAATTATTTATTTTTAAATGCCTAATCAATGGTCCCAACTCTACTTTAAACTAGTAGAACCTACTAATAAGCAGTAAGTTTCCTGCGCCGGCAACTGGAAGGCTACCTTAGCAATAATAAGTTCAAAACTCATGACAACGTCGAGTTTCATTAGGAAATACCAGCGCTCCGCCCAATTTACAGCACCGGGAATCCGCCGGCAAAATGAGAACTTGGGTTTATTTCATTATTGTACGTAAAATGAAGAATGATTTTATGTGAACCTCTTTCAAATTTAAGTTTCTTCTTTTACAATTGGTTATGTGTCATTATTTGTAAGTAGATTTATAGGACCAACCCGTTCTAACCATTTTATGTGACGTTAAACCGACTAAGAAATACTTAATGAACACAGCAATCGTGACTATTAGTGTTGTGAGTTTTTTGCGAACTTCTTTTCCCATAGATAATTTCCGTTTCTAAAAGGGACTATCATCAGTTTTGACACACAAATGCAATGAACACGCCTTACTGTTATAATATCTAGTTTCCTACAGATCTAAATTAAGTAATATTTAAAATTTAAAATAAAAATAAATATTATTACACCAATCATCTAGTCCCAAACTAAGCAAAGCTTTCAATATGGATACTAGATAACGGATAAACATACATAAATATTTATATAAACATCCATGACTCAGGAATAAATGTTCGTATTCATCACACAAACATTTACCCGTCGCGGGATTCGAACCCGCAACCGTTGGTTTCGCTGACAGGGTCACTATCCACTACACCAATCGATCGTCAATATAAACTGAAATAAATGCTTGAAGTTTGTAATTTAAAACAATTATGTTATAATAAGTGCAATAGTAGATAGTGCAGTATGCATACGTATGTCCTTTATGTACTACTTATACAGGGCGTCCCAAAGTTATGGGACATGAAGGGGAAGTACCTTAAATATCGTAGATAGTGAATTTTGCTCAAAGAAGACTTTATGTTATTTTTAAAAGTTAGTAATTCTGCATTCATAGATTTTCTAAAAATTATTTGCTTCGGCTGGGAATCGAACCGACTCAAATGTGAAAAAAAAAACACCCTACTTTTATGATGCCAATCGAAAGAATAGCTAAAAAATAATAACTCTGCCTAAGTAACATAGTATTTTAAAAGAAAGGAACAACGTGAAATTAATCATTTTAATCAAATAAAAAACATACATGAAACTGCCGTAGTCAATTAAGTAGGTATTTTTTTGTAAATTAATTAATTAAATGCTCAAAATGTGATCCCTCTTGTCTTACGCAAATCGCCAATCTTTTAATGAGCCCGCTGCCTGTTGATTTTCTAATCATTTTATGGTGAACACTCGATGTGATATGGCACAATTCTGTTTGCAACTCGCCTACGTTCTCGTATCGCTTTTTGTATAGCATATCTTTCACGTATCCCCAAAAGAAGAAATCTAATGGTGTGAGGTCCGGGGATCTGGCCGGCCATCTAATCGGTCCATTTGTACCAATCCATGTAGGAAAACATTCATTTAGAAAATCTGCTGCTCTCCGACTATTATGAGCCGGAGCTCCATCTTGTTGGAAAATTAAGTTTTCTTGCTCCGCCGCGGAATGGTTTCTTATCTTATCCCTTAAAATTTGAAGTATTCCTAAATACTTTTCTGTGTTCAAGGTTCCTTGGTAAAAATGGATTAAGAAAACCCGGTTTTTTAAAAGTCCGCACCAACAGTTGAGTGAAAAACGCACTTGGTTATTAGTTTCAGTCACTCGTAGGGGATTTTCTTTAGACCAAATACGATTATTGTTGCGGTTATACATACCGTTATTGCTAAAGTTAGATTCGTCTGTCCAAATAATATTATCCAAAAAATTTGGATCTTCGAGCAATCGTGCCTGGATATCAAGACAGAAATTTTTTCTCCTTTCTGTATCGCCCGGAAGTAATTTTTGAACCAATCGTCCTTCAACATAACTCTTAAAACCGTGTTTTTTTAATACACGGTGTATTTTACTTTTTGAAACTCCAATTTCATGTTCTCCTTCTCTCACCGATGCTTTCGGAAAAGCCGAAAAGTAAATTAAAATACCAAGTTCTTCGTCGTTGATCGTATGGTTTTCTTGCTGTGGTTCTCTTGGGCGTTTATCGAAACGTCCCAGAGTTTTCAAATTGTTCACAAGCCTTTTCAAAACTTTACGAGACGGTATTTGTCTATCAGGATATTTTACGCCATACCACCGCAAACTTCTAGAGATATCTTTATCGTTCAAAAAATATGCTTCCATTAGATCAAAACTTACTTGATATGCCATGTTCGCAATAAATTAACACAATAACACTTGTGTAAGTGAATTGAGACTAAACAGATCAATATCCGAAAAACAAACGCTCGCACATACTGTTCCATTTTCAAATTTAAGAACAACATTTAAAAATATCACTTCTTTTTAAAATATCTTAAAAAGTATGCATTCAAACAAACGCTGTCATAAACTGTTCCATTTTCAAATTATAAATTATTTATTTTTGTTTTTAATTTGCCTTCTGTCTAGCTTACAGAGGACGTATTGAAATACAAGTTTTATCATTTCATCTACACGTGCACTTATAATAAGGAAAACTATGTTAGTACCTATTTTATGAAGTGGGTACTTATTTACGAATAATCAATGCTATCTTTGGAATGATAATATCGCTACTTTTCGAACGTCGTCGGCAATAAATAACTTTCTTGAAATTTGACTCAATCATTTTATGTTGTTCCTTTCTTTTAAAATACTATGTTACTTAGGCAGAGTTATTATTTTTTAGCTATTCTTTCGATTGGCATCATAAAAGTAAGGTGTTTTTTTTTCACATTTAAGTCGGTTCGATTCCCAGCCGAAGCAAGTAATTTTTAGAAAATCTATGAATGCAGAATTACTAACTTTTAAAAATAACATAAAGTCTTCTTTGAGCAAAATTCACTATCTACGATATTTAAGGTACTTCCCCTTCATGTCCCATAACTTTGGGACGCCCTGTATATACATAGATTAATTCTATAGTGTATTCTATATCCTGGCAGGGTCGCCATGGGGTGGGGTGGAGGGCTGGAGAAATGCAAAACAAGACGTCTGTTTGTGGCCACGAATATTTAATGACTAAATAGACACAATTATAATGATACACTATATATATATATATATATATATATATATATATATATGTTTTATGTAAGTAGTACATAAAGGATATATGTATGCATACTGCAATAGGTAGCTAAGCGATAGTAGGTACAAAGAGACTTTTCCAACAAATTCATTTTGCTTATCGATCAATAGTGCTTGGTTCTGTTTCCCATTCGAATCGAACATTTCTCCCTGCAACAGATCCACTTACAAAAGTATCGCGAAATGCGAATAGCTCTGGCGAGATCTGAGAAAGTAGAAATGGAATAGATCCTTTAAATCCGCGTTGCATTACGCTGAGCGCCCGTGGGTGCGGAGCGCCGCAAATGCAGTAGCCGGCCAATACCGATATGCAATAGCATTTCTATCACAAAGGTCCGGTCTTTGGTGTTAAACAATTTTAGTGCAAATACACTTTCGACGAACGGTTAAATTTTATATCTCAAACCTTTCACTTTAAAGTTTTGTTCAGTTTACTTTGATGAAAGCTTCATTAACAAAACTATAAGTAGAGCTGAGGCAATGAAAAAGAAGAAATCGGAATTTCGAAAAGCAAAATACACCGTACATTAGTACTAAAATTACGGCTGGGTAATGCTGAAAGACGATTTATTTTCTGCCATGAAATCGAGAGGCTCATCCTAGAGGATCAGTATTTTCTGAATAATATTGTCTGGACAGACGAGACAGACTTTACCAATAATGGTATGTACCACCGACAGAATAATCGCATTTGGTCCAGGGAGAATCCCTTACGTATCCGCGAGACTATAATCAATTGCGTTTTTAGTTCAAAAAACTAAGCCCCAAAAAACTGAATTTAACATTTTCCACAACAGATTTCCATTGTCTACGTCAAATAGTTTCCGAAATAATAGGTGATGACAGGCGGACAGATACTGAGGTCGTTTATTTTATATTTCATCAAAATGTAATGATGGAACTACCCGTTGTGAGACCGGGACTCCTTAACTCATCAATAGGGCCATGATTGGATTACTGCACTTTTATGAGTAATTGCACATGATGGTGATTGAATGACATGATAGACGTTTATATGACCATAGATCGGAGCAGGTAGATCGATTTTCCTCACAAGCTAAATTAAACCGTATTTCTCGTATAACATTCAAAGATAATTAAAATTTTATATAACTTAATCCATTTCAAACTGAAGGAAAAAGTAAAAATATAGCGTTGGACTAATTGGATTCTTATCCACATAATGAATACGGTTGTATATCACTTGACTGTTGTTGATCAGACTTGATATTGTACTCACGTGTCCAAGCCGTCGTCGTCGCGCAGGGGTTGCTCTAAGCGCGTAGCGGTGATGGTGGCAGCACGTGACTTTACTTCTGCAGTGACTGCCCAACGCGAGTTCGCAGCAGTCACGCTCACCAGCCGCAAGCCTGACTTTACTTTCATTCTAGAAAACGAAAACAGATGGTATTTATAAAAAATTACCTATATTAAAAAGGATCTGTTACATTATGTATATATAGGTGAGCCTTTTTACCGTAAGAAAAAAATATATTAAGTAAGCGAAATAGAATGTATTGGCATAGGTAGTTTATTTTTATTAGTTTTCAAAACAATAAACCAAAATAAAGCGTTGTGTCATTTGACGGTCATGACGGTAGACTATTATTACATCATTAAATTAAATAAATAAAATCAACTTGGATAAAATACTAGTTCCAAATAACATTCGCATGATAGGAGCCCGACGAATCCCACCAGTCGCATATCAATCTCCGGCCGACGCGTGCGTGGATCACAGTTTTGAAAAAAAAAAAACTACCGATGCCAATAACTTCTATTTCACTTACATAATATGCCCTTTTTTTCCTAACGTTAAGAAAACTCATCCGGTATATATAGGTATATAGCGTGAGTACATTGCTGAGTAATAATACCTACAAATGTCAGGTTTTTGTAGATCCTTCAATCAATCTTTTATTATATTTGTTTCTGATACCCATCGAAAACTTAAAAATTTAAAAAAAAGTGATTCGAGTCTCTAAATGTGAGTTAGTAATCGCAAAAAAAAATCGTTTTTCGTAATTTAACAACAAATTAACCATTTTTGGATTTTTTTCCTTTACTTGTGCTGTGAGACCTTGCTTCTTGCCAATTTTTTTTCTAGATCAACGGAAATTACCCTACCTATAGGTTTTGTTGATTGATGCCTTTTTCGTCTGTCAAAATATGCGGCATAAAGACCGTATTTTTTTATTGCATTGACTTAGAACCTTGATTTTTTATAGCTCCAAGGGACCGTATAGAGGCGTCAATAAACATACAGAAGGACAACGAAGTGATCCTAAAAGGTTTCCTTTTTCATTTTTGATATAAAGAACCCTAAAAATTAAGCACACTGATACGTAGTTAGGGTACCTACAGTATTTAGGTGAAAGTGGTTATAAATTTTCATTTGGGCACATGCAGCGTTATTCTCAGGCAAGGCGGCCGCCTCGCCGCCGCGCCCCGCTCGTAATTCAAAAGTAGGAACAGATACAAGGATGAAGTTTTGGAGCAGGTGCTGCGCCGAATAGAACTCTCTCGCACGCTTTAAATCCTCCAATTGGGATAAAATATGTATCTAATATGAGTAACTATTTATTTTGTTATCATCATAAATATCATGATGACGTCTTGATTGCGAGTCTCTAGGTGAAAAATGGGGGTCAGATACCTGTGCCTTAAAATCTAAACCAATTTGTACCTAGCTACATCTACACAGCACTCGTGGTGCGATTTATTCTAAAAGGATTGACGAAGTTAGGCAACGGATACATAAAAATCTAATATCATACATAATATAATACATAATAATACATAATAATATAATAATATGTAGTGGTAGAGCCACGCTGTAAGCTATTAGCTTGCAGCATGAATGGGCCGGCTCGACCGGGGAAGTACCACCCTCTCGCAGAAGACCGACGTCTGAGTAGTGGCATTTTGCCACTGCGCTTCGTCCGGTGAGCGAGGGCGCCGGAGGCCCACCTTCCAGTCTCTCTCCAGAATGGTAGCGGTATTTAAAGAGTTAGTACCCCAGGAGGGTACCAGCACTATTAGTGCTGGAGAATCCCTCATCGCTCAGGCTGCCCTACTTATTCTGGGGTGGACACCTTCCTCAAAGGCCGGCAACGCACCTGTGACCCTTTTGGTGTTGCGGGTGTCCATGGGCGGCGGTGATTGCTTTCCATCAGGTGACCCGCATGCTCGTATGCCGCCCTCTCATATAAAAAAAAAAATATCGAACGAAAAATAAAATATATAATTTAAATCGCTTGCACCGGTATAACTACTAGTATGAACGTACGTAGAGTAGGGGCGTGTATAAAAATTTGCGCACGGTAGCTGTGTAGCTTAGGTGTAGGCAGTAAATAATTGTTAGTGTTAGCAGTGAGTTGTTAGACACATTATACCAGTGTATATGGCGGTCATAACTTCCTTCCGCCGCATCAATAACCCCCCATAGCGCGGTGCGATCCTACGACGTAACACTAAACATTGTTTTACTGGCAACTGATAAGGCCAATAAAAGGAATAATTCAAAATTCAAAAAAGGGGTTATTTAGTAGCTGTAAGATATTTGAACAAATAATTCCTTACAGACTAAAAAAAAATTGTTTTGTCATTTGTATTTACGAATTGGCGTAGTAAAATGAATTTAACACTTAATATTTTCGTTCAATGTTTTTTCTAAGATCTTAGATGTGGTTTGGTGATACCTATTTATAATCGAAAATTACTTTATCGATGGGTTAAAAATAATAAATAACACGATATATGCACATACGAATGCATCGTCACGAGTCACTGTCCAGTAAAAATACGTAATTTTTGTGGTGTACCTAACTTCCTATAATCTTAAAGTAAAATCTTTTCTAACCCTTAGGTCTTGCTTTAGGTATAGTATAGGAATTTAGTTATAAAACTTACAATATTTAATTAAAGTTACCACTGTGAATTTCAATGCGTTGTAGAAGATGCTAAGATCTCCTAAAACTCTTTTCTAAGAAATTAGATAACCAATGGCTACCTTATATTTTCTAAAAATAGTTTATTGAGCCGTGATATTTGCCCTCGATGAAATTTTTCATAAATAAATCAGAATCGAACTACTATGAAAATACCTACGTATAGATCAAACAATACGTCGAAATAACGATCCATTGGTGAAACTTTTGATCAAACGTTACATCGGTTTACAGTAAGCTTCGTAGGTACCTACTGACGAATTGTAGATAAATTGTGTTACTTTCGGTAAAACAACTTACGATTAAAGCGATTACATCTGTGGACGAACCAATTTAATTGATGAATTGTGTGAAGGACATCCTGCAACGGCTACCTATTGAGGAAAACATCAATGTTACGCGGTCCACAGTGACAAGAGTGTGCTACCAGCAGATACTAACAAGATGCGTTTACAATTTAAATGTTTGGAGTAGACAGTTACCTCATTCTATTACCTTTAATCACAAGTATACTTACAAATATTTAAAATTTTGAGCATCAGGAAGTTTTATGCTAGGTGAATACTTCATAATTTGATAAAACATAGTGGTGATGTGTAGGTACCACTAAAATTCACCACACAGATAACGAAAGATGCATAGTACATTTTTAATATTTGAACGCAGTATTATTTTTGTTTCCTTGCATATCAAAATCTTACAGTAATGTGTTTAATCGATTTAAAAATTATTCTCCCATCGCGCTCGCACGGTCTACACCTATTTATATTGCCTAAAGTGGATCATGCTAGCCCTGTCTTCCCAAAATAGTACCTGGGTACCGATCGTATCATACCACATTTATTATTTAGGTGTAACTCTGTCAGAATTACAGTTCAGTCAGTTGAGAAATATTTTATTACAAAAAAAATATTGTTATTGCGGAAATAAAAACAAAAGAGAAATATACGTATACATATACGTACGCAATGTAGGCACCAATAATACTGAAGAAGAGACTGAGTAGAGTTATAAAGTTCTTTGTATGTGTTTACAATAAATAAGTTGGCGGAACTGTTATTTTACGTACTATACCTACTTTATACCTTCTTAGATTTTATACTTCACTTTAGTTTGTTCACCCTTATTCAAATCAAGTAGTTTTGTACATAAATGTTATCTACTAGGAATATTCCTAATAAGTACAAACTTATGTATGTTACTTTTTCGATAAAATGTTTTATTACAGGTTCGAGGGCAAGGTTGCGTTATGTCTTGTCTTTCTCATTCATGGATGAAGTAGGGACGTTTACAATCGAATCGAAAAGTTTTAACTACTGCATTCGACATACTCAATGATTGTGAACTCATTTGAGTTCCGTTTGTAGCTTTGGTCGGAATATGGAGCACACTTTGCAGGCGCCTCATCCATTTTCGAGCCGACGCTAGTTAAAAGTTGCCAAGCAGTTTTCAAGAGCCATTATCTTCATTGCCAACGACTTTTTTCTTGCAATCCCATTCGACATTCAGTGATGTAAATGTTATTTATTAAAAGTGAGCACAATGTTTATTTGTCGGGCACCTCTTAACACGTTCCGGGACACAAACCCGTCTCTCGAAGTTATAACATTGCGTCTGATCGTGTAATGGTCCGTAGGTAAGAGACTATACTGCATGTAAGGGACAACCCGACATTCCCTTTATGGGCATATTATTTAATTCAAAATAAATCTAAATCCAAATTAAAATATGTTATTACTTCGGTTGTAAATAAATATCCAAATAAATCGAAGAAAATTACTCTTAACGCACTCTGTACAAATTTACACGGCTATGGACTGGTTGGTAGGATAGTAGATGGCGTAATTCATACTTTAACTTGGTGCAACGTTGCCAGTTTATCAAATACATTTAAAAGGAAGCTTACCTACACTAGATTACGTAATTAATTTGTTTGACACAATAACTTATTTTTTTATTTTTTCTATTAAATAAAAAATCGGCTAAAGTTCTGGTATCGAGGCCCCTAACCACCTGTTTCCAGGAATGTCGACTTGTCCCTTACAGTCAGTATTAACAAGCGTACATACATATTAGTATAACGTGGCTGGTCATCATTAAGGTTGAGTGGCTCGTGCGGTGACAGCATTTCACAGATGTGCGCACAAGCGCCGATGTCAAGCAGGTCCCTCTACTCTACATACACAACTTGGGTGGCGTCACGTCTCATCGGCCCACGATTGCCTAATTCAATGGTGTGGTAATGAAAGATCTCGTTCCTGTCGGTTGCAATCTTAATCGTAATTTTGAGCCCATTTTATTAAATTGCCGTAATCTTCTATTCAGAATAAGTAATCTTCTTTCTTCTTTAATGTAACTTCTTTCTTCTGTAAGTTATCATCTTCTTTCTTGAGTGATTTACCTTCTTTTTTTTTTCTCTTAGATGCAGGTTACTGGCCAGGCTTTCTTCTTCCAGGCAGGATCCTGGCAGGGTCGCCATGTGGTAATGAAAGATGGTGGTTACGTCGAGGACGGAGGGTTCCGTAAATAAGACTCGTTGTCTATTGTGATGTTGCACGAACAAGCCCTTTAATTCTCTACAAGCGTATATATAATATTGGTATCGGCGCTGACAAAGCGATATGCGTTTATGTTGCAGTAAACCATGACGCTACGGTGAAACACCGAAATACGACAAGGTTATCAATATACTACAATGGCAATAACATACGATGACATCGACTATAACTTTAATTTCAATTTAAATATGGGCTGGGTTCTTTTTTTTTATAAATGAATGATGCCAGACAATGTGGAAGTGATATGAAATGTTAAAAATAAACTGACCTTATAACGACGTGTCCAATCGAATGGCTGGTATCCCGACGCACGACGAAGGGTAGGTGTAATCGGGAGTGAGGATAAAGTGGCGCTCGTGGCAAAAGTAGAGCAGCGTCACCGGCTCTCGCTTCTCGGTACCCAGCACGCGCTCCCGCGAGCGTTACAATGCCGAGGGGCCACGCTGGCTGGACGGAGACCCGCCCACAGGCAGTTTCCCCAGTTTCGCCGCTACTAGCTTCTGCAGCGCTATAAGCCAAACGTATAGTACGCGGTGGTCGTTTCCCTTTCCCATCTGCTGGCCACCACGCCGCTGGCACGGTTAACTCAGCTAAACATGCCCCTTCTTCGCCCTCGGGCCCACAGGTCGCGGTCAACGTGCGCGTGCTCCACGTCGCATGCAAAGTGATGCACACACGTCGTGGACGTGAGGCGGCTCGTCGTGCGCCTCCTTCACCGCCGGTGTGGAACAGCACTCGCAGCACTGGCGCGTCGCGTGGAAGCTCACGAAAAACAAGATGAGCCGACACGTCAAGTCTATGTGCAGTAGCATCTTGTAACTCTAACAAAGTAGCGTTTCTTCTTGGCGGTTCTAGTGGGTCTGGTACTGCGTAACGAGCCGGCACAGTCTGTTTTGTCGAGAAGGGTCCGTATGTCGCGCGAACTGAAGCAGGTGCGGACCCTTGTAAAACGGTGAACCGGTCAAGAGACAGCAGCGCTCCGGGCAAGGCCGTGCCCATCGGTTCGGGCGGCGTGCCTGATCCACTCCATCTCGCCGTGTGTTTCAGAAAGAATCCACTGTCTTTATTCTCGAAGTGTACTTCAACGCCAAACACCGTTCCTGCAAACAAAACAATGTAATTAGAAAAAGGCAATAAAAAATAGGAGCCGATTTAGTGCTGTCGTAATACGATGTAAAATGTGAAATAAGTGTTTTATTTATATGTATTTGACAGGAGATAAAAGGGCGCCGAAGCGAAAAGCCTGGCACAGTTCCAGATGCATTTCATGTCTTGCAGTGAGACATCAGTTCGCCCCCGTTTATGTTTATAAACACCCTGATATTTTTAAAATCATCACCTATTTCTGGAGTTAAAAGGAATTCCTAAAAACAAAAATGCATCTTTGTTGAAAACAACATTTTTCCTTAGATTAGATATAAAAATAATTGAGGTGCGTGTGTGTATCGTACGCTCGCATATATTTCATTGTCGCTTCCCACAAAATATGATCCGGTAAAATATTTGACAGGGGCTGGTAAGAAAACGTTTCGTATTTACGCATTAAATATTAGTGAGCTTATGAGATACGAGTAAGAGACATGTGGGAGTGGGTGCTCGGCGCTGTTATGGCTGACGGATGGGTCGTCACGTCACATCACGAGCTGCGCAGACAGCGGCACGACCTCGTCACTCTTCCCGCTTATTGAGCCAGGTTTGTGTCACGTTCCAACTGTATGTTACGTATACGAGGACTCTTCATGGAATTCATTATAATCCTATTTATGTTCGGTCTATGGTCCGTTATAAAATGTTGTGGAAATGTAGATAAGTAGGCACTTACCTAGATTCAAAAATTTGTGAGTGCTTTTTAGATTAATTAGATTAGATTAGAGGTTAGATTAATTCCTTCCTTCGTGGAGGGACGTAAAAGGTAAGGATTCATCGTGACTATATAAAAACATGAGTATAATCATTTATAATAACATGCATGTATGACCATTGATAGGCCAGTAAGGATATGTAATGTTGGGGCGTACTATAATCTTAAAGTGCCTAATTTCTTGCACATGAATAAATTACCTATTTGTAATGTTTTCTAACAAATTGGTAGCTTGTTTAAAACCTACAGTATTTTGTACTTATGAAACCTACAATATTATGTTAAAATTACCTCTGTGAACTTCATTGCGTCGTAGAAAGACTTGTGGGGATGACTCGGGATATATTTTTTTAGGGTACCTCTACAGGTAAAGTGGGGATGAATTTTCTTTTATTTTTGTACGCCATCATGTGGGGCGTCGTTGGATAGGCCATTTAAAAATATTAGAGGTTATGTTAAACAATTTTTCGATGTAGGGTTCCATTTAAGTACGGAGCCCAACACTGCGCGTACCCCGACATGCACTTGGTCGGTTTTTAATTATAGTGTACGCATTGCGGTATATCGTTAGTATTTTGTTGCCGGGTTTACTCCTTCTATAATTCGTAGTTGTAAATTCAGACCACACCTCTTTTAAAGTAAAAAAATACCAAAATCAAAAATTTGTAATAATCAACAACAATTACTAGAAAATGATTTACATTATTTTTCAAATTTCTCATTTTAATCAAAATAAATAAGAGCTCTAATTGATTTATAGCTAGGTACCTTTTTTTTTTTTTTTATATGAGAGAGCGGCAAACGAGCATGCGGGTCACCTGATGGAAAGTAATCACCGCCGCCCATGGACACCCGCAACACCAAAAGTGTCACAGATGCGTTGCCGACCTTACATTTTTTTTAAATTGTTTGTTCCAAATTTAACGAATTTATTGGTCATTTTGCTTTTTAATTAATTATAGGAGATCTACGTACTTTCGGAATGAAGTTCAGAGTGGTAAATTTAATTTTCAATTCTACGATTTATAACTAAATACTTAATACTATGCCTACCAATTTGTTAGAGAACATTTGTATACTATCACTGATTGGTAGGGTCTCTCTCCATGTGCAAAAATATTAGGAACTTTAAGGTTATCAAAAGTAAAAATCGTTCGCTTACTGACCTATCAAGTGCAACAGCGTCATTATGTGAAGCCACCAAAAATCTAAGATTGCCGACTCGACCAGATAAATTATCCCATGAAAAACCAAGTGCGTGTCAGCCAAGGTATGGCTAGTTAGAATACATATTTTAAAATACAAAGTTATTTTGCTTTAGAACCAACTACCTCCACAATCTGGTTAAACATTTCTCGTAAACTAGTACAGCTTCTATTTATGAAAGTTTTCCTTGGTAGTTGTTGGAACCTTCTACCACAGATTACATACAAGTACCAGTACTCAGCTATTGCTTCATTTGCAAGGATAGAGCTTGTTCCGCCGACGCGCCGCATAACCCCTCGCACCGAGCCGGAGTGGATAATAAAAAGCTTTTGCACGTGACGTTCTTAGAACAAAGAAAATTTCCCGCTTCAACCCTAGATACGGAGATATGTAACGTGTGGCCGTCTTCAGTAAGATGTATGCCCGCAATATTCTGGCCTCTTTATTCGAGAAATTTCTATGCAAGTAGGTATGAGTGTTGAGAGTTCCGTATACCAAAAAGTAACACGGAAGAGGATAATGCCGAATCTTGTCCACTGCCTCTCTGTTATATAATAATAATTTGTTTAATAATACCTGTACATGCACAATAAAATTAATATAGTACAGAGTCGGTGTAACTCAATGCTAATTATATTCGGTCCCTAACTATGAAATTGGAGTTTCGTATGAAGAATTTCATTAGGACTGTTTTCTCCATTTTTTTGGGAACGGCAAATCCAAATTTACCTAAACTTTGTGTGTATTATCGGATAACATTAAGTTAAGTATAGGCGGTGTTAATTGTTAAAAGTAACCGCTTTATAAAAGTTTCAGCTAATCTAAGAAATATAATATGAAAAGCACACGAAAAGAACTGTCTTCGAAGTTTTTTTATTATGTGATTTAGCCAAAACATTAAAAAATATTTGATGTGAAACCTTGAAAATATATTCCATTTTCGAAACAAAAAACAAAATTGGAAATAGCTATAGAATCGTAGAAGTACATATGATTAACAAAGAAAAAATCTCCAATTTCATAGGTAAAGATCTATTATATGGGGAGAATGATATCCAAACTACGAATACTAGTATTTGGAGACACCTAGTCAGAAATAGAACGCGTCAGCAGATGTAACAGAGTACAAGATCTTTAATTTTGGAAATAATGATAAATTGGAACGTTAAGATAAACAAACCAACGCAACTGTGTTAAGAATTTATTGTCTTCGAAAAGACTGATTCGATTTTAATCAGACATAGCTAAGAACATCTTGTAAATAATGTCAGTTTTCGAAAATACAAGCAATTAGTGATTATGCATTCATTTCTTGATAAATGTTTAGGGGGTAAAACAGGGTACTACAATAGTACCTTATATAGGTACTACCAATCTTAGGTTGGGATAAAATATTAATTTAATAATTAAAAATTAAATTATTCTCTATCAAATCAGTACCATAGAATACATAACATATACAGCATTGTATTATATCTTCTATGTCATTTACCTAATATGCCCTATTTTTTCCTAACGGTAATATGGGTTGTTTGCAGCTTTTTTTACAAAAAGAACACATAATTATATGAAATATTAGATTCTACATAACCATTTGTCCAATTATATTATTTACTTTAATTAGCATCTTAATAAAATAATTTAATAAAATAATAATAAATCATAAATTTTCTATTATTACATTAGTATTTCTTATATATGTATGTATGTATCTTGTATGTATATAAAATAAAATAAATTCATCAACACATCAACTCTTAGTCTATGAATTTTTTTTTGTTGGATACTAGTCTGCGTAAAGTAGGTAGGTATATCAGTTTTCTAATGTTACAATCTGAATGAAAGTCAAATTAAATAATAAAATCTCATGTATAGAAATAGACGTTTTGAATAACGATTGTCATTACATAAGTCTGTTTACACAATGTTATCTATGCATGTTGTTATAGAAGAACCTACGCTCAGTTTTCCCATCCTCTGCTTCAATAAGCAACACGATTGGAAACGTGACTCGGCAATAATGGAAACTAAAGAACTTTAAAAGCTTTCTATTAGATCATCGATCTGGAAAAGGGATACAAACATCAATCTATGTTTAACTGCAACATTTTTGTATTCCTAATTGATAACATTGATTAATGTTTATGACATCCACATGTGTAACACACGTTACAAAATGATAGTATCAAACCCCCGTATAATTTCGGAAATAAATAATAGTAAAGCTTCTAGTACCTATCTTTAATTACGCTGCCGCTGTGTTATCGGAAGAACAGTGGGAGATTATTATTGTGTGAGAATGCTGTCTTATTGCATTTGGCTAGCGATATTTGTCATTATTATACATATCAAAATAATCATTATATAAATTGTATACACGTGTTTACACACAAAATAGTTCCCTGTTAAGTAGTTAAATTATGCATGTAATATAATAATATTAATAAAATGTATGTTTATTTATTCTACACAAACTCACGCTTAGAGAAATGTACAGGATAGCAGTGTTACTTAAATCTAGTGAGTACGTGTTAAGACTGATGCCTAAATAGGCGGTAGCCTGTGCTTTAGGACACCAGTACCCCAGATGTACTTCCCGGACGTACAGCTGAGACAGCGAATATCTTAATAAATAAATAAGTACTTTTTGTACGTAACTGTATTTGTAGGTGGCAGGTTGTGATCAGCCACTTGAAGATTTTATTTATGTATAAAAAGGATTTAAAAAAAAACGACTTCAAAAAACCCGGAAAAAATAATTTAATTAAACTACTGCAATAATAATAACTGAAAAGTATAAAATAATAAACCAGAGCAGAATGTTCTTTATAGATAGATGTACACTATTATATATAATGAGAATACAATACAAGTTATATGCTATACAATAATAGTTAGGTATAATAATGAAATTAAAAATATATACAATAGGTACTTTTTGAAGTCGGTGCCTGCCTAGCCTATAAAATACACAATCAACAAAACAGTAAAAATACGCCACGAATACAGAACCTCCTCCTTTTTTGAAGTCGGTTAACAAAGGAATTTTCATACAATTTAAATATTCAATTAATGAAGTTATTACTGTTTACTTTCATTCGATTGTGTATTTTATAGGCTACGCAGGCACCGACTTCAAAAAGTACCTATTGTATATATTTTTAATGAGCAGCGTGAGCACAGGCACGGCCTTATAATCATGTAAATCGGACTAAACGATGTACATACATAAAGATTACAGAACCTCCTCCTTTTTTGAAGTTGGTTAAAAAAAGTTTTTAGTATTTATCCGTGGTTGCTAATCTCCATAATAATTTTTGTGCGATGGCGAACCTTCTCGCTCTTACAGGTTAGGTGGGCACTTGGGGTGTACCAGCTCGACTTGATGATCTTCGATTTGTCATATTTATTGTTGATAATCACACCGACGTAAATTGGCTTAAAAATCTCGGACTAATCGATGTACATACATAAAGAATACAGAACCTCCTCCTTTTTTGAAGTCGGTTAAAAAAAGTTATTAGTATTTATCCGTGGTTGCTAATCTCCCTGATAATTTTTGTGCGATTGCGAGCCTTCTCGCTCCTACAGGTTAGATGGGCAGTTCGGGTGTACCAGCTCGACCTGATCATCTTCGATTTGTCATATTTATTGCTGACAATCACACCGACCTTCTCTACACTTTTTCCATACAAACCCTAACTGTATCTACTTAGTTTCCCTGTGTAAAAACTACAAAATCGTCTAAATGTGTAATGCCATTCTGATGTTTACCATGATTACACAAAAACTACTGGACCGATTGCGCTGAAATTACAATGGGACCAACTCGACGGTATCCCCTTTCATTTACAAAAAGAACCATGTGAATCAACCGCCAAATCTCGGAGATATCGGTGTACATACATAAAAAAAAAAAAAAAAAACACGCGCCGAATACAGAACCTCCTCCTTTTTTGAAGTCGTTTAAAAATACAATAAAAATACGCTCTATCGCACAACAGAAAAGAAAATACATTTATTAACAATAATTTCTTTGTTCTTGTTGTTTTATTATCCAAGTAGAACTGTAGAACCGTCTCATTGAACATTTTATGTATATAATTACTTTTTTAAAACCAACATAATAAATTAAAAAAAAATTAACGCAATGTTTTATTTATTCACAGAGTCAGATTAAATTTTAAAATTACTTCACAATATACTAATAATATATAATAATCGAAAATCGAGTATCTTTACTAAAGTAAAATTACTCAGAAATATGAATCCTATAGTAACAAATAAGTAATACCTACGTACCAAAAAAATAAAGAAATTACTTTGTTTTCCATAGGGACACATATTTAAAAATCCGTCCAGTTGCTCTATATACATATTTCATTTCTCATCCCTTAAAAATCGGGAAAGGTCTGTCGCAGGATGTAACGTTACAGGAAACCTTTATACCCGTTACTGAATATTACTGAGCTCTAATTGTGCATTAAGTATTCAGATAGCTATTCAGTTTTGCGGATATCGACCGGCAGACAAGCACTTTAGGTTGTCGAGTAGATAGGTACGTATGTAGTTGACATGTGAATTTTCAGCGGTTTCACCGTGGCATCAGAAACTCAGTCCATCGGTAACAAGGCATGACGAATGGCCAAATATTTACCCGATAATGGAGTCCAGCATAAAACCGCCCGCTGCGTTCACGTAAAATTGGCGAACCATACATCACATCTGTTTGAACATCGGTCCTGCTTAATTAGCATTATTGCATTCAATTTACTGGCGTTGGCTTACTCTGAATTTTAAAGTGGTTGATATCTACAATAGAACCCTTATATAAAGGTCACTCACCAAAACTGGCATCGGATAGTGGCCTACCATGCCTATACCCATATCTAAGGATTAGTTGCGGCAGTTATTACATCCCCAGTATCCCCACTCCACCTCACCACCCACCACGCTACCGATATAAGGGGGGACGGAAAACGCGATATCAATTCACGGAACTTCTCTTTTTTGGGAAAGGCATCCCACAAAGGAAATTAAAGCGATGATAGAGCCCTCGTACCGCATGAAATGCTATTGAAATTCGCTCGTTGGGAACCTTCATTTATTGTTACTCTCAAATACTATATAATTTTCCTATAAATAAGGATAATAATTTCCAACAACCCAACAGAGTTGAGAAGATAGTAAATCGTTATAAAGCTACTTTAATGGGCAATTGGATAATATAGTTGTGCAACGATAAAAGAAGTAATATTCGTTAAATACAACCGAATCGACGCTCCTAAAATTTGTATAAAATGACAATAAACCGGGAAAATTGAGGTAAAAGAAAGCCGCGTAAAAAATAATGGCCCACCCTACGCGCGGCGGGAAGGGTGGACGACCAAATAAATTGTTTGCCTTTTTCAATTTTATACAACCGAGTACCACAAAGGTAACAAGAGAAGACATACATATTTTAGAAGTTCACTGCATTAAAATGGAAATTAATGTTACGAACTTGGAAAATTATTTCGGTTTCGAAGGGAAAATGTTGCACAATATTATAAAACAGCATTATTCATATTCAAACTGTTGCTAAAGAAGTTTATATGACCGTTTTTGTTGGCTACAAGTATAATCATGGTTATACTATGAGCCGTCGACGGTATGTACTTGGATTTTAATATTTTGCGACGGCAGTTGTGCACGAGTCCTTATGTTTGCGGATTTTCTTTACGACGGACATGATGGCCCATCTCGCAGTACACTGCGTGGACATTGTATTACCTTTTTATATGGCTGTTGTAGATACAGTATGCACCATGTATTGCGAACATTGTGTGAATTAGTAGTGACCATTGGTGACCGTGTGGATGTTTTCTACGACGGAACGTCGTTGGTAGGTTAGTGATGCAATAGTTAGAGGTCGATGTTGTTGTAATATGGTGCCCATCACGTCGATAGATAAAGAGTTCGAAAACAAAGGTTAGGCCTAAGCACGCCTTTTGTTTTGATTATATATGAATTGAATTGTGTTGTTTTGAATATATTGAATGGCGAGGCGATGGATAAGGTGCTTCCAATTTACAACTTTCCAGGCGAAGAAAAATTCGAAAAAAAAATCGATAGGAGACAGAGCTGTTATTTTAAAGTACGCGTATACTATACTCTATGTATCTAATTTCCGTTTATAGACTTAATTGTAGGTATTTAATTAACAGACATTTCGATCTTGAGTAAACTATTTGGACAACGAAAACGTAACAGAAGGAATTTCCAAACAAGACAGATAGGTTCAGGGACGCTCCTCGAATTGCCGATCTTGGGCAGCAATTCAGGCTGATTAATGGGCTGACCCGTCCGCGCGCTTAACTGTTTCAATGTGTTTCTGTTTGTATAGATGTTGCAGGAGGCACTGAGATAGAATCTAAATGAAACATTGATAATTGTCGAGACCTACAAGGTACTAAACAATAGCACTACTTAAATAATGCATGCTTAATTATCACATCATCACGTCATCAGTTAAATTATACCTTTATAGTCCTGCATAATATACACATGAAGTTTTCTTAGCAATCATGGATATTTTTCGATAGCACTATTTATTTATTGTTGAACTATTGTTAGAGTAATAAATATAGCTGTAACTGAACAGAAAATTATCTAAAAACGTTCGTTATATCTTGGAAAACTCAATATATTATGCAGCACTGTGAAGGTTTATCTGTTTCATACTTATATTATGTTAACAGCACCTTATCTTTACGACACCTATAGTTGCATCCTATTCTATTTCTTTGCCAAGACCCATCAGTATAAGTACATACGCAAAAGATGATATCAAAATAAAATAAAAAGTAGTATTACAATTCATAATACGACATAAGAATAAGAAATAACTAACGAAGACATTGCAATCGCGGGACCGGAATGCGCGACTTGTTGGCGGTACCGTGTCATGTACTAACTCATAGCAGCTTCTCGGAACGCAACTGTTGCCTGTAGGGTTAACAGGAATTCAATTCGAACTTTTTATAGAATAACACGCTGGATTAATGTATAAGCAATTGCTGTATATCGTATTCGAGGATGAAATAAATACAATATAACTAAAACCCTTCTTCTAAAACAGACTGATCAGCAGTAGGTAGGTAGTATTGTAGGTATATTGTTGATGAAATGAAATATACCTACCGAAATGAAGTATACCGAATCCAGCTATTAGTATTCAGAACGTAGCAACCCTACTTCTTCCTGAGTCACGAGACGAAGCGAACGATAATTTAACAAGCACCAAAATAGAACTGCTTTTGGAATTTGTCAACTCGAACAAATGTAATGATATACCTACTGTTACAGCCAGTAAGTAGGTACCTAGGTAAGTACACATAATTTTAATAATAAAGGATCAGACTCTGTGTTATAATAATAAATAAAGTTAGTGTCGAAAATTGCAATATTGAGCAAGCATCTCACTATCTGAGTAAAATAGTACAATTATGTATGCCAAATAGTTACTGAGATGAAGGGGGTGCAAAAGTGATTCGAAATCGTCGATGCTATAACAGCAGAAGATGACGGGCAGAAACTAGAGCATGTATCCGATGCTGATAATACAAATGTTTTCCAATTTTGAAAGGAATCTCTCTAACTCACAATACTTTTCAAAGGGCCGAAAATACTTGCTTCAAAACACCAGACCACCGAAGTCGACAATATGTTACAGTGTTGCCATTATATGGAAGTAAATAAAAACAAAACTGTGGAATTTCATTCACGAACTGAAATTAGATCAAAGTGTACGAGTAGGTGTACGAGTGTGCATGTGGGAAATTAAACCGCGACATGAACACTTCAAAAGCACGTTAACTCTACATAATACCACATATATTAAAATTAGGTTAGAAATTGCAACATTTAATGATAGAAATGGCATATATTTACACTATAGGAATTATAGGATGCAATCTGAAGCCAGAGGAATGCGTGAAGTGGTGAATTCGGACAGATTCTGTAAAGGTTATATCGCACTGGGGAATTGCAAGTGAAGTCAAAGCGAGGCGAGAGCGCAGTGGGAGCGTAGCGAACCCGCAGCAGGTGCACGACATTTTCACCGCCTGTGCGAGGCGATCATGCGTCGTGCGATCAAGAGTATTGAAGATGGTGTCACCACGGCGGGCGGCAGCGGCGGCGCTATTTGCTGCGAGCTCGTTGCACACCGCGGCGTGTTCGCTGCGCATTCGTTGCGAATCCGCTGCGCGTTCACTGCGTACTCGCTGGGCTCTCGCCTTACTTTGAACTCATTCGCAAATCGTCAGTGAGATAATGTTCTAATGATAATGGCACCCGGTTTTTACTACATTTTAACCCCTGCGTAAAAGAGGGATGTAACAAGTTTGAAGCCATTGTGTGGCTGCGTAGGTATCTGTGTGCCCGTCTGTTTTTTTAATCTTAAACGCTGGTATTTGCGACTGGTTTTTATCTGTCAACCGTTTGGTAGACATTATACTTCGGTTTGTATTGCCTTTCTGTTTCTCGCGAGTTTTCTAAATTTCTAAATTTCTAAATTAGGTATACCTAGTTATAAATTCAATGCCAGGAGCTTGATGCGCTACAGTACCTACCTATTTGTTAAAAAGCCATTATTTCAACAGCTCCTTCCATGGCGCAATCTTCATCGCATTTTAATGGAAGAATTTTCCCTAATTGTGATGCTGCTGGACAAGGGGTTGGCGATTGTAAATTTCTGAGGACCTCAAAACCAATGACGCTGCTGCCCATTACTATATATATAAGCTCACGAGAACTGAATGAGGACTATTGAGTGGATATAGTTTCCTTGTAAATATATCACGGGCAACAAATACACCTGCTCTGCAAGACTGGGAAATATGGATAAAGATTCCAGAGCCTTCCAGCGCAACCTGCTTTCATGAATAGCAGGATGAAGAACTAACATATTGGCTGTACGAAAATAATAATAAAACTATAGGATAACGGATTCCCACTCAAAAGGAAAGAGACCAACCCATGTTCCCCTCGGATATACTTAAAGGCATATAAGATCGGAAGCATAATTCCAGTGACAGTGACAGTTCCTAAACATGGCGATAGCCAAACTGCGATGAAAGTCGCGCAGTGGGAGAACCTTATAGCCAGGACACCCTAAACAGCTCGATGGTGTCGTTGACAAAAGATATGCTAGCTCTCATAAGCTGTTAATGATGTGACTATATTGTTAATTAATAGATATACGTTCGAAGTTATAATTTCTTAGATTCCCCTAGCGTCACTGGTCTAGAAATTATTGAGATACAACAGACCATCACAAAGATAAATACTAGGTCTCATTATTTTAGAGTCATCGTTATGCCACAGTATTAAGTACTCCTATAACTACCTATAGTGCTAAGAGTTACGAGTTTCTCGATGAAACGCTGCAACGTCAACCACTTACGTGCTCGACTCAAGAGCACTTCCATGAAAAGCTCCAACGCGCAATACGCTTCTTCGAGATGATTTACGTCTCAATATAGCTGAATACTTTCTCAACAAGGCTCCTATCACAATAAATAAACGATATAAAAAAGTAACGATTGAGATTTACAAGAAAGAAATTTTGTGTTCAAAAACAAAGTATCCGTAATTAGGAATTATTTACTATGGTGATAATCACATTGTTAAACGACAATAGGTACCTGTGGGAGCGATGTATATAAGCGTTTCAAATGGATTAACGTCAATTAGTAACACGAAGCGCTTCATGGCTATTACGCAACAGGAACTATCACCGTCCATCCTTCGTTCAAGACGAATCGCCCCCGCACATTCCCGTCTTATTTACACGCCTTCCATCCGTCTTGAGTATCGTGAGACCGGACGTCTGCAAACGCTTTTCCCTTGCATTGTAACATATGCGTAGGCCCTTGCCTGAGGTTGTCACACTCGCCGCCAACACCTAACGGTAAGCCTATATCGGGTTTATGAAAACAGATTTACAACCGACCACCTGTTTGGATATGACGTGCTACATCTGTTTTGTTTGATGATCACTTGAGAACCGTGAAAGTTTTTTATCGAGCTGCTCTACCGGTTGTAGGAGACATATAACGTCGTAAGTTGATGAATTACCGACACAATCTGTTAGTTCAGTCCAATGTTGTGATGGGTGAAATAAGCTCACCTATTTCAAGGGATTGATTCAAGGGATTGTTTGCGGTAATTGAGCATAGTGAATAGGAGCAGGCGACAAGGGGACGATTGTGTGACGGTAAGGGCAATGTCGATAGCGCTCCCGCTTTGTCGCTCGAAACAATAACTTGTCGCTCTCATCTAAATGCAAATAAAGGAGAGGGCGCCCCTTGATCTTTGTTTTGCATCCCTCATTTGCAGAGTTGCGGAAGAAGGATTTGTGAAAGACTTAGTGGCTTGTTAAATAATTCTAGGGCCATATTAATAACAAGGCAGCCTTTTCCAACATGGTCTGCAATATAATCTTTTGATAAATTATTTTACTCCCTTCCATACCTAGTTATTTGTCAACTCAATTGTGTTCTTATAATAGTGATATTTTGTTTATGTATTGTTCTTTATTTTTAAGTATATAATATGCCCTTTGTATATTCGTAAAACATCTCAATTGTTTCTCTTTCCGCGTCCGAGGGTTTGTTGGAAGAAATTTCTTACGACATAAGCTCGCCTTTTATGTATACTAATTTCTGTTCTATGTTTGTTTAATACTTATTTGCATTAAGTGTTAATAATAAAAACTAGCAGCAAACACTGGAGAAATTATTTTGAGAAATATTCCAATAAACAGAACAGGAGGATTTCGTAGCTTTCCAAGCCGACAAATATTATAAGAAAAATGTCCAATAATTTCTTAAAAGAATGAGCTAGATAATAGTCCATTGTGAAGTATAACGAGATTCCACGTCGTAAACGGAGGGGAAATAAGATTACGCAATGATATGAATATAAAGCTATAGCTTTTTTGATCCTTGAAGATTTTAAATTGTGCCACGAACGGTCGAGACCGCTTGACCTATAAACAGTTGTTGTGTTGCAAGATTGTTGTATTCCTAATATTCTGTAGGTACCCGACTAAGGTACAGCAGTCCAGGAGAGCAGCGATGCAATAAACAGCCAACTACGGAGCTGCAGTGAACACTCGGAACAATGTAGTCTGTAAGTGACATGCAATTTGGTTTCAGAATATTGTCCGGTCATTTCATAGAGGCATAATTTGATACGTTGTTATTTAGTGTTCCTATCTTATTTGGAATCTATTCAGAGTTCTGTTGGTTGTTCTAGAATTCTCTATATCAACAATAATTCATAGTTTTGTCGAATTGAATTTTATTTGTGAAAAGTTGTAGTAAATGTGTAATTTTCCAGTGTACAATGGCAGTGGCTTTCAGGCAGAAAAGCAGTGCGAACTCCTAGCAAATTGTAAGCTTTCCTCGAAATCCATTGTCAAGACAGCTGATTCATACTGATATAAACAGAAAATATTGTAAACAGTTGCGAAGATTGCTAAAAGAGTAAGTTATTATTTTGTTGTTGGATTTTCTCTCATTTTAACAGCAATTTTTATCATTCTGCCTACTCTGTGACAAAACTAACTAATAAACTGAAGAACTCTATCCACAATAATTAATAACTATATATTCCGATATTGGATCTCAACTTGAAAACAATGAATAACCAGTCGAACTTTGAGAGTATCATGGCACAGTTCTAGTTCTAGAGTTCAAAGGGTTGATACTTATTGTTAGACAATGGGATGTAAACTACTTATCTTTGATTTACGAAACGCAACTCGTATAGGTATAAAAGGAATCTGATATTATATTGAAAAGGGTTTTATTCGGCCAATGAAACTGTAATCGTGACCAATTGTAGTAAGTAACGTGGTCTCCCGCTGCGCACGCGTCTCTGCCGCGGCGGGGTGGCGATAGCGTCGCTGGGCGTACGCACGCGCTGCCTTTACACGATATATACAATGAGACAGGTTGCTTTGCTTACACGAGTTTTGTGATTACTCATGATTATTTTACAAAATATCAAATTCACAAGGCATTGTTAGAAAGATTCTTTTGTGAACTCTTACGATTACAATTTGTACTTTTACATATATCGAATCCAATAGGTATACGAGTATGTCACTTTTTATTGAAATTTATTACAAGCCTCCTACAACTTTTGAGACGCCCGTTTATAATGTAGAATACATTAAACTTCCGTGGCCAAGACATAGAATATCAACATAAATCACATTGTAATCGTTTTGTATAAGCCCATTCCCGAATGAGCTAACTCATCGTTTGCCTAATGGAGATAAATGTGCCTATTTCAACGTTACAGCAGTCGTTTATACTTTCAACATTCTAACATAGATGGGTCCAAACGGTTTACACGAACGTGAGATTTATATAAATACAGGGGATTTAACAACTCCGCGGGAATCCTCAGAAAATTTGCCTTTGAACTGGTTACGAGAAAGGGAAAGGTTTCTCCATTTATCCGAAAAATTGTGTTAAGTTGCTTTTGTTGAAATATAATCACACAGTTATCTATATTAGATTTGGGACCAAACATGGAAACCATTACGGACAGCCCATAATCTTATTTCCCATGCGGGCCTGAAGCGTAAAATTTAGATGTAAGCCAAAGTCATAAAACTAAAACATAAAAGCCAACATTCTTTTGTCCGCGTTGTAATAAAAAGTCACCTACATTTTGCAGTAGGTGTAAAAAGAAAACACTGCGCAGATATTTTCTGAGGCTGACCCATCAGCTAGATTGAAATGTCTTTGGTGACACAGGGTTGGTTTTGATAATACAAAAGCTTTATAATTCAAAGTCATGCGCCTGCATTCGACAGAAGAGGATATTACACTAATGTAGAGTCGAGGAAATGGGTTCATATATGATCCACTCCAGAATTTCATGTCAGAAAACGTCACTTACTATAGAAACATAATGTACCTCAGGTCCTTATAATAGTATAGTGACGTTTACAGTGAGAAAGTCCTGGAGGGGGTCATGAGAGACTTATGGCACAGAATAATTAATAGTACTAAAGGTATTATGGATCGATTTATACAATTCGGTGTTAGAGGCGAGATGATTAGATATATCGCGAACACGCCTTGTTTATCCATATCAGCAGAATATTGATAAGTACATACATATATACATATTTCTATAACCTTTCTAAATAATCAACGACAATGACATGTAGTTTAAACCAAAGCGTGTGTTCAATGTCCCTATAACAGCATTTATATCAATAGTACATCATAGGTCCAATCGAAGCTCGAATGCAATGATTGAGTGAGGCAATTGATTACCAAATCAATCACACCAACAATGGTTGAGGCACACACTACAGGCTCGATTCCATATCGAGAATACGCCTCGACAAATTGGATCAGTGTAAATGGACTTATGTAATATGTCACAGTCGGAAGCCACTTCTATATTGATAACATAAAATATGAAGAACTTGAAGCAACAATATTCTTGCGACACGTTGCTCTGGAACTTGATTCAGAATTCAGCGATCAATATCTCTTTCTACAGGATCTTGTTCAGAATAACAAAGAATGAAGCGATACCCTAGAATTATTAGAATTATAAGGTGGTTCCGTTATTCCGATATTATTTTTCATTTTGATGGCACCGATTAATTAAGTGAAGATTAATCGTCTTCCACGCGAAATGTGAAGAGCACTAAGTTTTGTGAAGATGGTTCATTAATAATATTTTTATTTGTATGGACAAATTCCTCCTAAACTGTCACAATACTAGGAAATCCACATCGAATTTTCTATAAGCTTTCTAAACATATACTGAGTGCCCGATATATACCCACAAACATATTTGAGTGTGTCAATTGCGCACCTAAGGTTCTCAAAGGTATTCTCGAGAGCGAGAAGGGACTATCTGAATAATTCAGAATACTGAACAATTTCTACTCACATTCGTGCTCCTTTAGACACTTTAGGTAAAGCCATCCAACCCTTGTATTGTCTAACAACTAAATTACCTACATAGGGCCTCTTTAAACAAAATAAATGTTAATTATTACCTTTGTATTGAGTATAGCGCCAAATATCCTTTATATTTATTTGAAATTGAATAGATTTTGTGTAGTAACCAACTAAATAAGCAAGCCATTTTCGATGCGTTCGGAATCGGTATTACATAGTATTGTAGGAAAAAGGAGACATACTGAATCAAGCATATCCTCTGTATAGCTCCTTCAATAAATCAAGCCCTAACCCACTCCCCACCCCTCCAAGCAACGCCACAAATAGAATCTTTCACTTTTTTATTCTGTAGCACACTTGGGAAATTGGAGGTGAAGATTCAGTATTCCTACATACATAACAATTTTCGAAGGTTTCCAAGAATAATTTGTAGGGTTGAGTAGGTAACATACAATTACTCGTATGTATATCGATATGGTAACATTAAACAAAAGCATCGCGTATACAATGTAAATAGTAGGATGTACAATGCCTCATAAATCGTAAGTTAACAATTAAAGCTACTTATTATGAGGAAGTGTATTCAGAGAGACCAAATTTATCTAGATTCAATTTAATTTGTTCTCCTTGTTGCGACAAAGGTCTTAACTTTACCGGTGATTTATGTAAACCCGAGATTATTTTGTGTTATACGCGCATGTTGGGTGTTACACACGATAATGTGGGGAATTTGTTATCGTCATTTCATCTCGGGGTGCGACACTCCATTTATTCCATATGGATTTGGAATTACTAGACCGGTCAATATATAGCTCGAACTTTTCAGACAATGTTGTCGGTGGAGCTTCTAATTCAGTCTCTCTCTTTCTCGTACCAACTATTGAATTCTTTGAAAAACTTCTTCTCGGCCATCCTCTTCCCCTTTACCTTTCCACCCAATTCCAATATCATTAATTACGGCCAATTTAGAAGAAAAGTAAATTCGTCGTGTCGTACGTCATCAATGGTCAATAATATTAAATTAGCTCTTCTGTGTGCTATGGTCACCATTATGTTCTAGTTATCCGTCAATCTCTGATCTCTTCGTTTATATTAGTCTCTCTTACTATATAGCTTTTTATTTTTCCAGCGCCACATCTCAAAAACCTCTAACCTCTGTCCTTTTGTGTTATCAAACTTTTTACAAAATTCAACATTTATTTAATAAGTTACCAAGACTCCCGGGAATTGCTGACCGAGACGAACACAAAAATAAGAAAGTCTTTACGATTCAAAGAACACCGTCATGATTATGAAGAATTTTAATTAGCTGTGAGTGGAATACTTTTCGCCGAAATTTATTATTACTTTTCCAGAAATAGTCTAAAATGGATTAGATATAAATACTTTAGAGGTTGTTACCTGGGTTACGAGCAACGTTGAGATTTCCATTTTGAATGTTAACGGATTCACACGGATTCTATTTTGTGTAATAAAATAATCCTTTAATATTTACAAAATTCGGGAGCCCTATGTTCAACCGTGCACGATCAGAGGTGAAGTTAAAAAGTTCCATATCAACATATTTATTCGTCAATTTGCTTATCAAACACGCACTTCACGAACCGTTTTCTCTAATATGACTGAGGTAAAATTTTGCATACAAATAATTTAAGACTTGATGCAGACCTACCGATGATAGAAAATCTTAGCAATATACAAGTAAAAGCTTCGCATTTTTAAAGACGGTAGATAAAAAAAAAATATTGGAGTACCTACTCTTGAAATACCCACAGTAGTATTTCAGTGCAATTCCAGGGAAAATTGGGGCGTGAATGTCTAGCTATATAGGTACCTTACATTATATACAACACTTTCTATTTTATTTGGTTATTATTTCTCGCTACGTGAACGGCAAGTTGAAGCTGGTTCCGCTGGTCTAATATTTCAGAACGACCGATAATTTTAATGGGGTGATCGTGACCCTCACAGAATGGAAAATCTGGGTCCTCTGTGATAGCATATAGGAATTAACAGCAGTTGAAATAAATTGTCTATTCTACCACTCCTCTTAATTTAATAAATATAAATTGTAAATTCAGAAAACCTTCAGGGTATGATATTATCCAAATATACCAACGTGCTAAAAACTAATTATTTTCGAAACGGCTTAACCGATTTTCATCAAACCTCATAGT
The DNA here is from genome assembly GCA_949316235.1 of Oegoconia quadripuncta. Taxonomy (NCBI): domain Eukaryota; kingdom Metazoa; phylum Arthropoda; class Insecta; order Lepidoptera; family Autostichidae; genus Oegoconia; species Oegoconia quadripuncta. The sequence continues at coordinate 11,314,983 of OX438752.1, forward strand.
TAATAATAACTGTTCCTTTCGTTTATAAAAAAACCGCACTCAAATCGGACCACGCATTACTGAGATGCATCCGGACAAAGACTGTACACACACACACGCACACGCACACGCACACGCACACGCACACGCACACACACACACACACAACGCCGTCCAAAACGTAACACACGTGGTTTTATGTCGGGGTCAAAAAATAGATAAAAGTCTATTTTCCCACAATGTATATTGCATTGATGTAGGTGAATTTAATAATTCACTTCTACCTTACCTTCTACCTTAATAGGTAGAAGGTGATTTATAGCATATGCATTGCAATTTTTTCGGGATTAATGGGCCAAAGTTTCCTTTTACAAAGTTATTGAATTGGGGGACGCTGCCATTGAAATTATTTTCAAAGCATTTTATGGGTACAACGGTGACCGCTTTGTTAATTAAAACGCTCCGCACCGAGCCGAGGGCGCCAATGTAGCTGAGAGAGCAATAAAATCGTGCAACAACTGTAACTGTCCAATACAGTGCTCGACTCTTTAAAATTAAACGGCTTGCAACTGACAGTACTTGGAGTATGTGATTTGAATACCGAATCTTTAATTCGAACAAACAAGAACAAATAGCTTATTTAAAAATGAAATTATTATGAAATTTGGGGTACAACAATTATTTTAAGTTTCATCTCACTGTGGATAGTCCAACATTGAGCTACATATAGATAAAAACATTGGTGAAAAGGTATAATAACACAAAGAAAATATATCAAGAACCCCGACTGAAGGCTTATTAGAATAAAGTAGAAAGTCAAAGCACTACGCTTCATGCAATGTTTGTTTAAACACAAGACACAAAAGACTTCGCAATTCCAGTGCCCGATCGGAAAATAGTCTCAGTAACTCTTTGAGCGAGCTCTGGTGCACGTTTCGATGGTTGGAGCAGTAATTTAATTAAAGTGAGTGCGCATTAGACATACCCAAGAGGTAAACGGAACTCGGCTCCGACGATTCTAACGTCCTCGAAGGAATTCTCTCTTATTTGAACCGTGGAAAATTTAAGTAGCCAAGTTACCTCTCTGATTGTGAATGCAAACGCACTGATTCTATTAGAAACTTTATATTCTTTGAACGAAATGTACGAACGGAAAATTAAATAGGTAGTTAGAAATTTATTCAGGTATTAAATAAACCTACGTATTGTATTTCAACGTTATAACAAAACTGAAACTAAACATATCCCTTTCGTACTAACAATAAGCGAAGTTTGAGTTGCGAGGCCTAATATAGGAAATTCATATTCATGGATTATACGAGTATTTACTTAATTGCTTTGTTGTTCTGTTTCCGAACACCCAAGGGTGGAATCGATCTACATAGCGATAAGTTACAAACACTATACTTGCTATTATTTTAATTTAATTGAGTTTGAGATTTCTAAGCTAGGTATGTTTGCACTTGTTTCCAATAACAGGTGATGAAGTTCTCCCTAAGTATAATTTTCTCCTATATAAAAAATATAGATTTGGGAATGTGTTGGGCCATGTGGAGAATAATATATAATATACATTTTGAAATTATATGTCACTCTCTATTGATATCTCTATGAAATTTTCACAGACTCAACTGCACGTCACAAGTTAGTCGACTACCTACCTGTTATTCGTAAACTAGTAGAGCATACTTAGCTCTGAAAATTTTACACCTATTATGAAAACTATTATACCAGTCTACATACTGCTACAGCGAATGTCCCAACTAATTCCCAACTAATATTATAATATTGCAAATAATGCAACTAATAATGCGAAATCTCTTCACGCCTATACCGCTGGATGGATTTGGATGAAATTTGGTTGATAGACAGATTAGGGCCTGGACAAATATAGGCAAATTGTTTTTGCTGAACGTGATGACTTCAAATGTGAAGATATGTCAACGATGGTCGATGAATGTTGTTAAGAATTTTTATAGAAATCTGAAGAACATGGAAACCTGTCCCCGATGTAAATAAATCCGTATCAAATCGATTCCTTGTTCATTCATGAGATAGAGCCACGAACACTGGACACACACATGTATCAAACTTACATAACACCTGTGGCTTTTGCGTCGGGTGTTGAAAAACTAGTTTCACTGCAGTTCTAAAATCTTGAATTTTGACAATTGGATTAAATTGTAATTATTATACTAAAGTAACAACACACCTGTAAAAATTGGTTGCAATTATTTGTGCCTAACTCTGGTTTCAAGCAAGTATGCCTAAAAGATTGTCAAAAAAACCTTCCTAAGGAAAAAATCTATCTATCCAAAGTAATGCAAACCTGATAATTTTCTTCAACTCTAATTTTCTACATTCATGAGTTTCTTATGAATTTATTAAGCGACCAAGACTTATCTCCAAAATTTAAGCAGCTTTTCGAAAAAGTGTTAAAAAGGAGTTACGCGATAGCCTTTAATTTTATTTTTCTTTTACTTTCTAACTTTCTAATTATTATCTTTGAGCCACCATTTTCTAAAGATATACCAAATTACAATTGACTACGTGACATAGTTTCTGAAGTAAATGGCGGTGATACACGGACTGAAAACGAGTATTGCCATTTTTGCCCCGGAACGACATTGTCGGTAACAAAAAAAAATGATACTTATTGTTATTTGTCAACAACAAAATAGATTTATAATTTTAAATTGAGTTGACTGGTTTTATGCGGTATCAGTGTTTTAATATTTTTAATCCCCGACGATTCTTGTATTTAGTATGCATGCCTACATATCATATAAGTTGTGTGTGTTTTTAAGTACTTACTTATAAAATATAAGAATTGTAAAAAAGACTCTTATGTCAAGTCTCTTATGTAAATAAGTTTTGTATCTGTATTCTCTCTGTGGCATTGTAGCACTAAAACAGCTGAACAGATTTGAAATTTTCATTTTTTATTTTTGACGAATATCGGTTTAGCAGTTGCGAAGATTATTTTCTATCGGTTGAAGTTTATGGATTCATGTTTTGGAAACGACCATTAGGTCAGAAATACGAGCAATAATGATTCGGAGGTCGCGGGTTCGATCCCCAGCGGGGTACATGTTTAAGTACTCGGTTTGGTTGGTGGTAGGGCATTTTAAATGTCCGCCTGGCTAGCTACCACCATCTTATCTAAATCTGCCGCCAGGCAACAATGTTAATAGCATTGTTGCGTTCCGGTTGTCAAAGATAAGATAGCCAATCCCCCAAATGCGTTGGGATTTCCGGGTCGGTACGCTGCCACCTTCGACCTCATCTTCACTTAACAACACTTAGCATAAAAAAAAGCAGTTTCGAAGATGTTTAACTTTTACCATAGTCGCTTTGTATACCCGGATGATTATTATTATTCCCACTGTAGTAATTAAATAAAAAATCCCCATTTGAATATAAGTTATTGTAGTTATTTCTTGTTCATTACTACAAGAGTGTAACATTACGGTTAGAGTATACCCGCCATAGCCCGCTCTCGTTAATCCGATGGGAGCGCTGAAAGCCCGCCGGGTTCAGTTCTAATTAACAGCGTTTACGGCTTCAAAGTCATTACATGGTCATTATGTAACGTTAGTGCACTAAAGTAATAACGCCACACTGTCAGCGGCTATGTCTCATTTAATGCATTTTAAAGTCTATATTTTTAACCCCCAACTAAAAACGACGGGTATTGTGTGTTTGAAGACGTTATGTGTGATTCCAGTCTTTGTCCGGTCATTATGTCAGTAATGCGCGGTCCGATTTGAGTGCCGCTTTTTATAGGTATCAAAGACTAAACCAGGAGCTGTCCTCTCGTTTACAACCATGTTCTTAGCCATGTTTGATGAGAATCGGTTAGATATTCATCTTTTACACTGTCTTTTGGTGTATTTCGATGATAACATAATCTTTCAAGAATTTACTTCCTTTATACTTAAGAATAAACCCGGAGACACGTTCATAGCCATGTTTGATGGAAATCGGTTAAGCCGTTTCGAAAACATTTAGCTTTTAACAATATCCTTTGGTTTAGGTCTACCTAGACGAGTTACCTAATCATTTGTTCATAAATGTTTTCGGGGGTTCTCTAAATTTTCAATTTATATAGTTATGATATAAAAGGAATTATTCCGGAAATCCACATGGAAACGACAATTTATTGTTTCATATTTTGAAATTAATTTAGCACAAGATGTGATACTATGATGAATTAGACCCATCCATCATAATAACGATTGTCGATGTTTGTGGAGTATTTTATTTTTATGATCGCATCAATTTTCTATTAAAATACGTATGGACATATGACAATCTATGTATAATACTCACTTTTTAAGGTTACGAAGGGTACAAAACATACGAGTGTCTCAGGAACTTCTTAGACTTTGGCATAGATTTATAATTTACTATACTTCATGTGAAGAATTATGAAATATTATTATTTTAGAGTCCGAAATTGGGGGTTGAAATTCAAAAATTAAATAACACGGCCGAGTAGGGTACAATATGAAATGAAAAGGCTTTGTTAAAACTACTTTTATTTTATTATAAAGCCATTCCAGGCTATGATTATGTACTAAAATTAATAAAATGAATAACGAGCAAATGACAAAATTAATTAAAAAAAATAAGAGACATAAACAAATTGTTTACGGTTCATGATAGGGCTTGATAGGTGGGCAAAACGTGTTGGAGTGTGCGGGGCGTGCGGAGCAGCGGCGTGGTATGGCGTGCGAACCGGGCGGGTGTCGGCGGCACCGAGTGTATTTGCATAAACGGACGTGTCACGAATAAAATGGAAATGACCCGGCGCTCGACGAGGAAGCTTCATGGGACACACGGTCCTATAAGTCAGTAAGAACTAACCCTAAAAGTAACCTTGCTTGGCGGTAAAATATCAGCTAAGATGAAACCAGAGAATTTTCAACATGCTTCATACATAAACACGTATTTGCGGCAAAGTCTGAAAAGTAACAGTACACTCGTAGTAGGAGTAGGGAACAGGGACCAGTCAAATATATTCCTTCTGACGGGGAAGCTACAAAGAACACAATTGTAGTAATTAAGAGAAATTGAAGATTTGATATTTTTACATAAATAAGAAACCTAGTGAAATCTAAAACAGTAGAAGAGGAACTAGCAATTGTCACATACTCTGATCGTAAAATGTAACCTCTAATGCCTTGATGCGGTATATTAAAATAACAGCAGATAGTTTTAGATGTTTCCATACTGTATGTCGAGATAACGGGGACTTCCAGAGAAACGCTGACCTTCCTAGATACCTAAATATAGTAAGAGTGAAGACACCTGGCTCTAAGAAGGGACCACAACCTACAGCATATGACGTTTTTATGAATCCCCCCTTAAAAAGATAATGCCTCAACGACCGGCTACGTTTAAAGTCTTAGTTGTAGTTCACAGGTGTCAGAGCGGCTGTGTAATGGATATTTATCATCATGAGTTACTTGTTTAGCACCTTCCATATGCACCAAATACTTATACCATCACTAGAGTAGTCTAGATAACCGACAACCTTTATTACTGTGAGCAAACTATCAAAATAATCATCTCAAGGAATCTGATCGTATGTAGTAAAGTAAACGTTGGAAGGAACACTGCAGTACGACCAGTAACACTGCCAATATTGCTTTGATTTACAGCCCCAATGCAATCTCATTGGGATTAATCTATGTGTGTACTTTAACTTTACAAGCGTGAGTATGTTAATTGGAATGCTCTCAAATAAAAGATTAGCAACACGTAGTTAAAAATAATGGTCATGTTATATTCCAGGAGGCATTAGGAATGATAACCATGGCAAGAAGTTAAACTGGAGATAAACTTCAGAGCAGACGAGTATTGAGACACTTATTAATAAAATAAAATTACAAATTAACTATGACGTAACAACCAATTCATATTGTTTAAGAAGGCACAAAATACTAGTGTCAACGTAAATGAAAGTATAAATACAAACGCTATAATGTATGGGTTGGAATTAATCTTTCAAAGTTAATTAAGCCGTTGCGAAAATGATTCAACTGTAAATCTTAACAACAAGTACTAGAAGGTACGTATGGAACCTGACAGCATAATTTCAATTAATTATCTCTTTCCCTTGTGTTGGCACATAAATGAGTCCCAGGGGCGTCGTCAGCCAGTGAAAACATGAAACTTTGTGACACATCTTCACCCGCAGAGTGCTTCGGCCCACCCATCTCCTGAATTATGTATTCTTTCAAGTTTTTACACGATTCGAGAATGTGAGATAAATTGACACTTCGCAAGGCGTTGAAAGTTTTAAAATTTATAGGTAGGGTAGACAGGTCTATATCAATTGAGTGGCAGTCTATTTCAGATAACTGCCTCCCAGATTTTCATCGATTTTTAAATGTCAACCTGACTAGCGACCACCCTCATTTCTAAGTGTTGTGTTCCGATTATTTGGTCAAGCAAGTGTAAACACGTTGTACATAAAAAAATGTTTGTATTATACAGCTCCTGCGTGCGTGTCTGGACATATTTAACAAGCGTTAAGATCCCAAAGTAAATTTTCAGTTTTATTGCGAAAAACTAAAAGCTTATGTACGTAGCGTGAGTGTTCGTAAACACACGACCGATACGAGACCGAGCATAGAGTGGCTGCCACTTCCCGAAGCGAACAATGAGTTCAGCATCGGGTCGAACTCAATTTCACGCGTGATTTGTGCACTTTTATTTCATTTCCACTCCGGCTGTTCCGCTGCTGTCGAAACAAGTCCAGATTTGCGATCACATACCTACTCACTTAATATCAAAGAAAATATATCGTGGGCACTAACAATTTAATTTCATTAGAATTATGGAGGAGGCACTTGAGGCTATAATTGATCATAATGTTATCTACGTGCATACATACCTAACATCACGACCTTTATCCTAAATGGGTTGGTCAGAGATATGCCAAAAGTGCTAAACATTAAAAGTTTAATGATTGAAACATCATCCACGGTTCACCTTATGAAATATACAGAAATGCACACGTGTCAGTGGGTGAGCCCATCGCCGTTGAAATGTACAAATCTATAGATAGAGAATCTTGGTAGAAAGTCCCTTAATCGCCTTTTACGACACCCACGGGAAGAGATGGGTTGGTTCTATTCTAGTTGAGTGCCATGAACACACAACGCAATAATATTAATTCTTTACAGTACCTAACATTTTTGTCAAGCTTCACAGGTGATAAATTTATGAGTTTTCAGGAGCAAGCGAGCTCGTATAGTGAGATCGCGTAACGTAGCCTGACAAACAGCGGAATCGTGTAACACTCGCGGCTCTCGGCAAAGTCAACTCGACAACTTGATATATTGAGTTGCTTTGTAAGGGCGACCGGGTAAACATACGCAACTCGAACCAACCCAGATAACGCTCCTGTACTAAATTATTTTTTATCGTTAACTGCCACCAGTAATTTTTACTTATCTTATGATCCATGAAATTGTTTACAAAATGCAACAACAGAACTCTGGTGCCATTGCAGAATCGATAAACAAAAGGGGAAAACCACGATAAAATCCGACATAAATTTGTAAGCGGCTGTAATTGAAATAGATGGTTACCAACAAAACTACTGCTGTAATATTTTGAAAAGCCGCAAATTTACACGCCTCGACAGGCAAGCAGCATCGCTCGGAACTTTATGACCGGCAAACGATGCGTATGTGCGCGACAGAAAAAGACGGTACGCCGATAAAAAGTCCATTGTCGACACCAGGTCCGCTTAGGGGCTTCGCAAATGACGGGAGGAGCATGAGGAAACGCGATAAAAACAGCGACGTTGCTCGTGTAGTACCGCCAAACGGCAAAGAAATGGAATGTTAGTTTGAGACGTCGGCAGCCGTGAAATTTGATTGGTGTCTGAGAACATTGTCAGAGGGAAGTGACGCTTAGGGAGACAAGTAGTATCAGATATTTTAAAACTTATGTCGTCTACTGTACCTACTTATTTGCTTTCGGTTATACCTGAAACAAAAAAATCAGTATTAGAATTTTAAAATTGACTGAAAGAGGGAGCAAAAGAATGTTGACCTTATTTTAACAGAACACTATCTATCTGGAATCCTTTCTTTGTGAAAAACATCGCTTTGATCAACATTGGAATTTCTCGTTTCATTAGGAAATTCCTCGGTCGAAGAAATTTCCGACAGTAGATACCTAAGTACATCAAAATCCCTTCCGGCAAAAAACTGGTATTTGAGTATTACAATGGGTGTTGGCTTATATTCTTTATTTCGCTAAAGTAATTGGATAAATGATGAAATTTTAATGAAATATATAATTTATGACGAATATATAATATGAGACAAATTTTTGAGATTACTAAATAAGGAATTTGTAGCGTTATACAAAGCAGTGTGTTGTGTGTGCATAGCGATTTTCCATTAATTATTTAAGTAACGTTGGAATTGTAAAACAGTACGAAAAGTAGGTTAATTTGAAATCGGTCAATCCGTAGCGTGACTCGGCAAATGGTTGGGGCTAAAGGTTTCGTGTCTTTCACTTACCCTCTGTGAAAACGTTTTCAGTTGCTGTTTAGAAATTTCAAATAGTTTCCAAAGCTTCGCCCTGCAAAGTTCGATTTGTCGGCTGCTTTCTACCCAGTTCCGTTAAATGGACGTTGGCTGTGTTCATTATGTAAATGGTAGCCAGCCAGCGTACATATTTAGCCCATCTATTCAGGAAGCTACAACGGCTCCGACAGCCGACAGGATCCAAGTGTCACAACTTTAATCAGAAAATCTCGTGTGGATGCTAATTGGCTTTTAAATATTCGTTGTAGTTGGGTGAATGCGAAATGTGTATTTTAATTTGTGCAAGCAGAACGATGTGATATATTTCCCTAGTCTGTCTATGTGTAACAATGGTGGTGTAAACATTAACATCGGAAGTGACTTTGGTAGATAGGATGGTCCCTTGGGCGTGGCTGCCATTCGCCCGTTCATAACGCAGAGTGGCGACACGTTCCGACAAGTGTTTTGATGCTATCGTGCTAATGTGTTTCGCCATAATCGATACAAGCGTAGTGCCAACAAAAGTGGAATATCTTTCCCCTTATAAACACAGAGGAAAGAGGTTATTGACATTCTGGAAATGTGTGTTCTATAAAGATTTTCTCTCTGCAATAAAATTTAGTTCCATATAGATCCTCGGGGATCGTTACGTTGGATACAAGAAATCTGAAATGTTACTTAGGGAGAAGTGTACAAGCAATTGACTCCAATCGAGTGGTTATCTCATGGTATCATTATGGATAACCCTTCTCTGGACGTTTGAATATAAATTTTACAGTAAGGTGTACTTTTTTTTTCAGTTGAGTGAGCTACTGGCCAACTCATTTAGGAGTGACCTTTCAAATATTCAATATAGACAAGTATTTCGCGTTTTACTTTTAAGAATACCGTGATTACTCTTACATACTTTTCGAAAGGTAGAGGTTGTTTCTCACACTCTAGTTTGGCAAGAACGAATATCGCAAATAAAATAGTTTACAAGGGTTCTCCCTACGGATATCTAGCCCCGTGTTAGTGCGAACATTTGACTGAAATTTGGCTCGGTATTGCTTACTTCGTAGGTGTACATATGTTTATGTATCTTTACCTACTTACCTACTTCTGCATCATATACCTACATGAAACCACAGAGCAAAAAGAACTACTTTCTGTGAATGAACCATCAACAAACAGTTATAAGGTGGTATAGAAAAGTGCTATGATATCAAAGAAAATAAATGTATTCGTCTGATACTAATATCAACAACAGAAGTACATGAGGTCAACAGTTTAAGCTTGCAACACATTAGAAGGTGTATTGTATAATCTCCCATCAGGTGAGATTGTGGTCAAATGAGCATCCAGTTAATCATAAAAAAAAAAAAAAAAACTAACAACACGCAAATGATTAATCAATCACCACAATGCCCCCCTGATAGCATTTGCAATACTTGAAGCGATACATAAGCTACAGAAAAGATACATAAGATAACCTATTTTATATAAGATCGAAAAGTAGGTAATTTCAGTTTGTTTGCGGAAGTTTCGAGAGAGCGGAGGTTTCATTTCAAGATATTGCACCAGCCTGAAGGCGAATCGAGTTTCTAGTTATGATTCTTTTTTACACAATACAATAGAAGTTGAGGAGATGGAGATATAGATAAAAATTGCTAATAATAACATGGATATGAATATAAATCAAACCTTAAGTACCTACGAAATACAAATTGGTAATTTATTTCAATGAGAAGAAGATAAAACATAGTATTATTTTAATATAGTAGTACTTTTCCTATATAGTCACAATATTGACTTATTTAAGTAACTGTCCATTACACCAAGTCTATTGGCAGTCAAGATACAAGGCGTGTTTGGTCGCAGTCACGTACGTAAGTTCACGAGAAAACTTTAATTGGAAAAGTAGCTGCTATTGACATTTTCCACCAAGAGCAGTCGGACTATTATGCCACTACTGAACATATCATTGAACGATACATTATTATTGTATAAGTAAATAACTTTATATCAGGTCACCTTTTTTATGAAGGGCTGGGACCGGACCCGTGTTCAACTACACTCTCACATGATGGAATGTGACGATGAAGTCAAAGATGAAGCATGCGATTCTAGGAAACGATTAGCAGTCCGTATTATGAACTTCCTTCGAAACGCTTACTGCCAACGCGAACATTCGGTATGTCGATAACGAACGGGGGGAAATTCTCCACCTAATTGTCAAACTCAAACTCAAAGCATTTTATTTCAACGTAAGATACATGATATCATTTGTTGAATGTCAATTTAAATCTATTGGAAATAAAAATAGGGCTAAGCATTTTTCGGTCAGTCGGTATGTCCAAGCTACCACCGCTTCGGAAAGGGAAATCATCTGTGGGAAAAGAAGCGGCGCAAGAAACCCACAGGATCATTTTCTTTTCTTTTCTCTCTTGTCCTACCTATAGGTATAGTAACTCTGTCCTAGTGAAAGGATCATATATTCATTGTTATACCGGATGATTTTTTTTACCGCAAGGAAAAAATAGGCAATATTAGTTAAGTGAAATGGAAGTTATTGGCATAGGCAGTTAATTTTTTTTATTTTCAAACTAAATCATCGACCCTCGCGCCGGCAGGAGATTGATATGCGACTGGCGGGATTCGTAGGGTTCCTATCACGGGTTTGTTTGGAACTTATATTTCCTCGAAGTTTTATTTATTTAATTTAATTATGTGCAGTAGGCTACAAACGAGACCGTCAAATGACACAAAGCTTTATTTGATTATGCATGGTTTTGAAAAATACCTTCTATTTCACTTACCTAATTATTTTCCAATTTTTTTCCTTACGGTAAAAAAAACTCACCGGTATATAGCATAATAATAGAATGTTTAGAATTGCGAAATCAATTAATTAGTTACCATACAAAATGAGTGTAATCGTAATGTGGAATACCTAAATTTATTAATTTCTTATCCATGCTAATAGCCGTTAAGGAGTTCCCCTCGTGAGAATCCGGGGTGCAGCATCAGTTCATGTCTATCATATAAATGTATTTTCATCAGAAATCAACGAGTACGCAATATTTCAGCTCCTTAGATTAAAAGGAAATGGTTCTAAGACTTACAATTTTTTAACGGACGTAGGTACATATACACGAAGTAGGTTAAATAAAAACTTATATAAATCAAGAACCTTATGAAATATCAGATTATTAATTACATAATATAAATTCAGACATATGTATGTAACTATATAAATAGGTATATACTCGCACATCCCATATTCTCATCAAACACAACAACCGCAATGCAAAGCTCCGCACCATCTGTGCAGCAGGCGCTTCTCTATAATGCAAGCCTTCCTGTATAACGAGGTCGAATGAAAACCGCACTAGCTGCAATACCGGCGTAAACTCCTTCGTTTGCTATGCTAATTGGCCGGATAAGCTGCCAACACGTATGTTACATACATACATAATTAGAAGTATCCGTATAGGTATGGCGGAACAGAAGTAAACGACAAAAAAATGGTGATTGATTGAGGTCGTACCATTCGTATGCCTTTGTTGCTTACCTAATTACAATTGTTAAAAAAAAATGTGTCTTTATGCGACTGAGAACCCTTTCCACCTGCTCCAAATTTGGGGCCTACTCTGATATAAAAATTGTTAAATACTATGTGGTTGAAATTACTTCCTTTATACCAGAACTTAAAGCAGGAAAAGTTATGAATACCCCGTCAGATTACCCGTTTCCGAAACATATCTTTCTACACCACAGCGTTAATGAACTTTCCCGCTGGGTATTTCCTCCGTAGCTAATTTTCGCATAAATTTTATCACCTAATGAGAAGCTTTCTGTCGATCCTCGTGAAGGTTATGTTTTGCATAATTATTATCGCTTGAGAGAATAATGAAGACCGATACAAGAAATGTTTGAGATCAGCACAAAACAAATTAATCGAACCTTCATTTCAAAGTGATGTTAAAAGTAGGCAAGTTTTATGCCACCTTTGTTAAGCTGAGTAAGCCTAATGGAAAACGTGCGCTATCACTGCTATGGACATATTAATAATGGTCGATATCATGCCGCATTTGTTTAGCGAGAATAGTTACCAAGTTTAGGAGTGCTAACTTCACAGTATTCACGACTTCAACACATAAAGTCTTCATTTTAAAATGTAAAATGGATAGATGTTTATGCAAAATATAATGTAAATTTATGTTTATAGGGTTTGGGGCGAACACATTTCTACATTATTATAACAAAGCAACCAATTTATTCAAGGGTCAGAGGCACGCAGGCCGCTAGGGATTTCGTACTGGGTCAAAATTACCAACAGGTAGAAAGGTAAATCACAGAGCAGTAGGCAATTTTAAGTGACCTGGTTTGAAATTCTATACATGATAAAAAAGAGTTTAGATGACTTGCATTTATTAGGTTTAAGGAAATGGTTCAGCGACTCTAAGCCACGAAGGCGAAAGAAAAGCGCTACGAAGTTTAATTGGAAATGTCTCTTAAAATTGATAGGTGGCGCTCTCCAAACTTTTACCAATTTGCTATTCCCATTCCAATCCTTCTGAATGAATGCCAGTGCTGTTTCTGTCGTTCTCGTAACTAATTAGAAGTAGGCATCTACTATTGTGGTCGTCATGCTGATGTTTTTTACTCCACTGCTCCAGGAAGGAGAGTAATGTTTTACAGTTCTGTTTATGTATGTAGATTCCTTTATTACCTCTTGTAGCCTAAACAGTTTATCGATTTTGAAGTGTAATGTTTCATTAAATTCGTCTTGATTTCTAGAGAGATCACTCTCATATTTATGGAAAAAATCGAATATGGCGCTAATAATATATAAAAACCCATTTGCTTCCAAGCATTCAAGCGAATGGTATGACGGAATTTGAAGTAGCAGCAGTGCTCTTTTTACTTCCTCTTTTTCGGACAGTTAAATGTTTATATAATAAGACAAAATATCTTGAACAGAGTTGTTCTATTGGAGAAACATATAGACCGTTTGTAAATACATTACGCTTTTTGCCTATACGTTGCAATACATTATGTAAAGCGTCACTGTATCATATACGTATATACTCGGTGCCCCACATTGCAGTCCCAAGTTGATTTCACTGTTGACTTTATCAATATTAATTAAAGTGCTAGTAGCCCTGTGCCCTGTATTATTTATCTAAAAGTGATAATTTACTAAATGTACTATTTTCATATTTTGTGAATATAGAACGCTAGACAGATACAAAACTACAACAACAAATCTACACAGCAATCCATTGATTGCATACTTCAGTAAATATTAGCACAGTACTTCAAGGAAACTCAATATAAATAACTATGGCGTAAGTTTAATAATAACAGAGTTGAAGGTAGAACGGTAGAGAGGATCGTTGATGCAAAAGTAGAGAGGCTATATTAAAGCATGTAAGTATAATTTAATTTATAGGTACGACTTTAATGTTCTAAAAATATCCATACGTTCAAAACTGTATAGTAAATAAAAAAGACCTAGGTGTTTATTTGTTGGTAATGGAATATCAGGACATAATTACGTTATGGTAACCACGCGGTACTGATAAATTTTGGGATAATTTTCTTTATTTAAAAAATACCTACCTTCATTTTCTCATAACTGTTACTGATAAAAAAATAGACCTGTAATATTGAGGGTATGGATGTTTTACTATAATCATAATAATCGAATTGAAATAAATCATTATCAACCGAATTCTGCCCACGCCTAAGGCATGGGGGCTCTTATCGTTTCCTATCCAACGGTCGATCACTTCCTCGTCACTATATTAGACTGGTGGTCGGCCAAATGAATGGAGTAGGTACCTAAAGCATTTTCTCTAAAATTTAACTTAACATGAGATTTCACTGTCGTCAAATTGTAAGTAGTAAGCGACTGGCTATATCAATTGTACTTAGTACCAATACTATGTTTAGTTGTCCCATATTTAGCCAATATTCAGAGTTTTAGTGAAATTTACTTGCTTTGTCTCCGACCAGTGAATCTCGTCTATGTCAAATACAAAGGTTGCATGGGCGAGATCCCTTTACAGTATAAACCCGTTTTTGCAATTCAAAATTTTTGTTTTATTTATATAAATCTTATGAGGTACCTACTACAACAAACAAACTATTATCTACCACAGCAACAAAGATCAATGAGAATTACGAAGCGAAAATCTTTAGGACTTGCTACATATTTAGTTTATGGAATCACCCATCAACGATTCATCGCATTAACAGAATACAGAAGTCCTCTGTCGGACATAAGAATTAGCTTCGCAATTTTGCGCAATTTTGCAAAATTTTGCAAAGAAATTAGTTTTGCAAGCTGATTCCGAATTTTTGGGAACTTCGGACGGATAATGTCGCTACTCATCAGTATTCTCTATGCAATTATGTGCGTTCTCCCTTCATCATCATCATCATCATCAAATCAGCCGAAAGACGTGCACTGCTCGACAAAGGCGTCCTCCAAAGATCTCCATAACGTTCTCCCTTAGATGCCTTTTAGTACACCCGTGACAAGGGATGGGTTAACTCTTTTTCTACCGGGAACCACGACCAATAGTATTTATTGTACATCGGTTTAATCATTAGCATACAATTACGAAAAAACGGATACGTATATAGATATCTCAACTAAATAATTATTACATATAAGTCATCTCAGAGTAGCAAAGCGTTACGGCCGTAAGGCTTCATTCAAAATTAAATATTTCAAACTTAGTTCTGAAGTCAATTACTCGAATTTCAGGACGGTTTGTGGTTGTTACGAAATTATGTTTCAAAGTAAATAAGAGATGGGAAAGCTATTTTGTTGAAATCTCAACTTTAACAAGGCATTTGACTGTTAAACGGTCAAAGATTTGCTAATTAGTTTTTATACTTGCGTAGTCAAACGTCGTAACGTGATAATTGTTTCGTTGCATCACATTTTTATATGCTGCTTTGTCCTGGTAAAAACTAATATTTATTAGGTACAGTAATATACAGGGCGTCCCACGGCTATGCCACATGGAGGGAAAGTACCTTGAATTTTGTAGATGGAACATTTTACTGAAAGAAGACATTATTTTAATTTAAAAAACAATTTAAACTGCATTCATAGATTTTTAAATAAGTACATGGTTGAACCGGGAATCGAACCCTTTATTTATAAAAAAAAAAATTACCATGTAGCTTTATCATACCGATCGAAAGGCTTCATCATAAGGATTATTTTTTGCTAAATAACATAGTGTCAGAAATAAAAGGAAGACCATGAATTTTAAAATTTTTAATACAAAATTAATCAATTAATCAAATGCTCAAAATGAGCCCCTTCCTGTTCAATACAAAGTCGCACTCTTTTGATTATTTCGCTCCCTGTCGATTTTTTGATCATGTTTTAGGATATTTAGAATAATACGTCGAAGTTCTGTTTGTAGCTCGTGGACACTTTGATACTGGTTCTTGTAAACTAAATTTTTTACATAACCCCATAAAAAAAAATCTAATCAGCCAGCCGCATTGCGATGGAGAAAATCATTTACGCGTCTTTCGGCAGATTCAGGATACGGCATACAACCAGGTACCTACTTACTAATTACGTATCTCTTTATCATTTTATCATGAACTTAAATTATAATAGGGAAATGATGCATACTTCTCGAGTGGGTAATTAGTATTAGTAATGATAATGTCAGTTGTATGGCCTTACGGCAATGTCAGCTTTTCATTTTTCTGAACACAATTGCACATCTAATGTTAAAATTCATGGTCTTCCTTTTATTTCTGACACTATGTTATTTAGCAAAAAATAATCCTTATGATGAAGCCTTTCGATCGGTATGATAAAGCTACATGGTAATTTTTTTTTATAAATAAAGGGTTCGATTCCCGGTTCAACCATGTACTTATTTAAAAATCTATGAATGCAGTTTAAATTGTTTTTTAAATTAAAATAATGTCTTCTTTCAGTAAAATGTTCCATCTACAAAATTCAAGGTACTTTCCCTCCATGTGGCATAGCCGTGGGACGCCCTGTATAGCCTACGCCACTTGCGAATAGTGTAGCGCTCTACTAGTCAAAGAACTTTCAAAATCTGACCGGTAGTTCAGAGATTACCTCATACAAACTTACAAATATACAAACAACTCTAACTCTTTATTATATTACTGTAGACAGATAATGATAGTGTACTAGCAGTAGAGCAAATAGCATTTGGGATTTACCAGGTACAATTTAATACCTTGTACCTGGTGTTCATAACACTGGGCTCATGCTATTATTTTAAATAACCTCTATAAAATATATAATGAAATCATGGTGTAACGAAGTTCTCTACCTACAATAGTAGTAAAATTCAAAATTCGAACATATATTTTTTCGTAACACGCAAAAACGGTCACTTTAAATGTAAGTAGTGGTTTTATAGATGTTCGTTCTCGGTACACGAATGACCATTAACCGTAATGCAGATGTGTTTTGACAGAATGTGCACATTTATTCGTTTAATTAACAAAATATCTCAAAAATGTATCAGTGAATGTAGTTACAATAACAAATTATGTAAAATTGGTAAAACAAAATCATGTGCCTACCTATTATATATATACAGGGTGTCCCTGGAAGTATGGATCAAATCGAACAGGGGCATGGGGAAGGTCATTCCCAAACTTTTTAACCCTATGAATGTCGGTGCCATTTTTGACAGTTCAAAAGTTATGATCAATTTTTTACATTTTCTTGATATATTCATCGATATGATAGATAAGAAAGACAATACAATATAGTTCATGCAATACGAGCAAAAGAAATTTTGTAAACTCTGGGAATTCTAGTGCCTACTTAAGCAACTTTCATGCCTTAGAATACCTTAGAGACCGACCGTTCGGAGGCGCCTTAACGACTCGTGGCAATATTTGAACAGTGCACTATACAAACATATCCTTAACAAAAGCTTATTTTAACAGCACCCTGGATACGGCATTGATACTCAACTCAAGTGTTTTCCAGAAAGAATTTAAAGGTTAAGTGCTAGTGCCAGTAGGGTTAAGTAACTATAGAAAGAAAACGTATGGTAATATGCTGCCAGTCGTGGTTGTGCTCGCTGGTAAATAACAAGGCGCATAAACTTTTGTACTGTTTTATTTTGCTTATCATAGTGGTTAATATTTACAATACTAATAAGCAACTATTTTACAAAAGAAAAGCTCCACACAACGTTGGTATGGGTATATTGAACAAACAAAACTCAAGAATAGAAGACAGCGTTGTCATTACTCCTTTCAAAGAAGACTAATAATTTACTGTGCAAGTCGCTATTCTGGTATACCAACATTAAACCGAAAGGAACCGAGAACTAGGTCAATAAAATAGGCACCAAGGGATGTTGGCATGAACAGGGTGGGCACGTCGCATGCCGATCCTAGAAGAGATAAGTTTTATTACATTCCCAACACACGAGAAGAAATTACAGAATACGTGCGCTGACAAATATTGCCTTTTTCTTGTTCATTTCATGACAATGCCCTATTAAGGAAACAATGTTATACATTTACAATAGACATTCAAATGGGGAGTCACCTCTTAGACAAGTCCCTTGGGAACAGAACTAAGCACTCGCGTTTCAGCTGATGAGCAATTTTGAGTGCACTCTCATTTGGATACGTCTGGGGCTTTCATTGTGCGGATTCTAATTTCAACTCCTTGTAGTCGTGAATATTGCACATAAAAGAAAATTACAACTTATGCTGAATAGCCTAAGTATTAGGTTGACTTGTCTAATAAAAACTACTTGGTAGATGCTATCCAAGTTTATTTAAAAAAATGTACATAGAATCTCGTTAAGCGTTCGGACATTTTAAATTTGAAGTAGCCCGGCCGTTGTATTAGAATGATGGATGGTTGTAAAATATTAAATACCTATGACGAATTGACATTGTGATTGATTGATGTAGCTCAGGCTCTCTATATTAAACATATGATGACTCTTGTTATGTAATACTTCACAAACGTGTAGGTACCTACTGGATCAACTCTTGCTCAGATTGTAACCTTAAAATATGTATTTTTACAGCATCGTATCGATTCTATTCACGCGTAACACAATAACACAACATAATGTAACGCTATAATGTATACTATAGTTGGGATTACAATGTTGGCCCTACATGTTGTCCCGTAAATCGAGTCGCGCTTCGAGGAATGTTCCATTAATATTTATGACCGGAAAATTATCATTAAAATATGTTTTGACCGGCCGTAATGTTACCGATCCGCCCCATTCAATATCCCGATACAACGGCACACCATTAGACCTCTTCACTTGTATTCTTTTATTTTCTCCAATAAAAGAGGCTTTGGTCTATTTATACAGAATTTTATCAAGAAATGATACAGACCTTGTTAGTTACTATCACAATATACAAAATTAACAATATTAGTCTGTGGCTTAAGATTACAAGTTTAAATCTGCGGTTGCTATATTAACTAATTACTAATGAATTTTCTTTCGATGAACCAATTATTATACTTATCCAGCTTGCACCTAGGTCGGTACGTTTATCTTACATGCAGCTCGACCTACAATCTCCAACCATAAACAGCTCAACGCTCGACTGCCAGAACACTTCATAATCAATTTGCTAAGCATATGTATTAACTGTTGAAATTTAAATATTTATCGTCGGTTCCCAGGCGCAAGCGCACGTCGACCGTTGACCCTGCACGCGCAGCCGCCCATGTTTGACGAGAATGCGTCTGCTTTCTGTATTGCGCTGCAGCAACACTGCCTGCACCTACTATGTCATGTCAACGGTTGGAATTTACTACTCGATACTATCTCATCATTTGAATGAAATATTCATCCATTCACTATACTCTAAACTACGAGTACAACGACATTCGAGCTATGACCCAGCTAATTGTAATTTATAAATTACGTACCTTTTATCAGATATGTACTCACTAATCACCTACAAATTTAAATGTTAACCCTTCTGGAGGTAAAGACATGGTAACCTGGAATACAGGATACTTTTCCTAGTTCAGGAACCAGGCTTAAGTTCTAACCGTTCTTAATCAACGTATTGATTGTATTTATTTAAAATGTACCGATGTAAACTTGTGAAGTAAATAAATGTTTACTTATTTAATATAGACTGCGTTACAAATCTAAGTTAGGTTAAAATAACATACTCAATCTCTTATCAGGTAAGTAATCGACTAAATAAAATAACCGTAGATTTGAACAAAGCTGAAGTAAAAGAAAGGCTTACGGCATGGTCGACTTAAAAAGGTCAGATAACGAAGTCGATAAAAGCAATTACTGGTTAAAAGGAAAATATATCGCAGCGAGCAGTCTAGATGAATGCCGTTCATTAAGCTCCAATTAAATTGACGATTCGAAAACAGTCATGTATTTTATATACTCTCATATGCAACATAATTCATGCCCGTCATAAATAATGTTGCTTTACGAAACTATAATATCAGCAAACTAAATAACATGGTAATTGCTACCGTGAAAAGGTTAATCGTTAAAATACTGGTTTTAGGTACTTACTTGTTTTTTTCATGAATTTTGATGATATGAGTATGCAATAAATTACATCATACCATACTGCGTAATGAAAGCAAGTGTTCATGCGTTGTGTGAATAATGAATGACACGGAACGACAGTCTTACCTCGGCCTAAAGTTCTCGGTGAAATTATAGAGCATGAAACACAACTTGAAATCGTAGTACGAGTGTGCAGTTGCCAACGCAAGATCACAAGTTGACATGAGTGTCAAGGAAGGAGGCCACTAATACCTATATCATTTGGATTATTTTTACTCGAAACTACAATATTGCGAACAGTGCTATTAATTAGCGAAAAATTTATAATTTGTACAAATGAGGAAACCCATTTATTAAAAATTGTACGAATCTGGACTTCCAATGCATTTGTACAAATACGGAAATTGTACCAATGTGGCGGAAGGCACTCATATATGTCTATAATATAAACAACCCTTAAATTCTAGTATAAGCATTTAGTTTCCAAAAAGTACGTACGTGTAACACCTCAGCGAATGACAATCAGTTCACATTTTTCCAATTTGTCATTTCAGTTGAGACACGGTGGTTCACGGTGTTTATTTATCTATCATAGCCGTTTATTTCAGAAAACGTTTGACGTAAACAATTGATGTTTGGTATTAGTGGCCCAAATATAGAAGTGAACTTAAAGTTGAATTTCGATTTAGGGGCAAAATTTCGGGGGCTAATGGCGCGTCAGGAATCATATGATAGCTCGTTAAAGCTAAATTTCCAAAATGTATTCTTAATATATTAAAATTACTGTCCGCAGCTTCTCTAACAGTACAGCTCAGAAGATTTTGAAAAAAATCATGAACACATTGCGTTTACAAAACCATGGGTAGTTTTAGCACGAAACATTTACTGCCGAGTACCCGCACTTGACCGGTCTGTTAAACAGGTATCTATAACAATATTTACATGTCATTATATGAACGATAAATGATTGCGACTTTACAAGTGAAATAAAATTAAAATACACTGTATTCGATCAGACAAACCTGCCGCGTCAGTGAATCGCAGCAGATACGAGTCAATTTAATTAAATGTCAACCAGTCGGGCAATGCACCTAAAGCGTCGAACGCGCGTCCCGTGCACCGGATTCATCGACAGCTCGGATTAATGCCAGAAGTCAAGCAGACAGACAACCGGTGCTCACATCCATTCAATCCCCATCGACGTTCGATAGCCAGCGGCGATAGCAGTCATAAAACACAAACACGGCTTCACACACGGCCACGACACTTTGGAATTCAAATTTCTCCAAGCGCCGGCCATGTCCTAAAACATTTTGATTTACTTTACGTATAAGATGGATGTATAGGAAAAATTATTGTGATTGATAAGAAAAATTTTGTGAGCTTATTGAAATTTTGATGATATAATATATTGTGTAAATATATAAATATCTCTACATTCTATAAAACAAAGTCGCTATTGTTTGTGCGCCTAGTTGTCTACGCAATGGATTTTGATAGGATTTTAGTATCAGAGTTCCGGAAGATTTTGTCTATTAACTTTATATAAAGTAAGTTTACCCGTGCGAAGCTGGTGCGGATTGCTAGTTTTATTTAAATTGTTTAACGCTTTCTTCACAATTCCCATGTGTTTATTTATCTGACACTTGACTCAAAGTTGTTATATGAGCGGTCAATTGCGCGTATCTAATTGTCGAAATTACGGGTCCCTATTATTAATATCGAGTTAAAGAGGGCTCTACCTGGAGAGCCCTCACCGCCATTAGGCCGCGGTGCCTATTATGGACACATCCCATAATGGAAGCACCTTATGTTACGGTGTTCACCCTCGCGTTAATAGCTCCAGACAGTTACGTCTCTTAATTAAGTCCGAATTAATCCACGTAAAAATATGGAAAAAGCTCAAGAACTTATTTTCTCCTCTAATGTTGGTTCTTGTGTTTGTAGAATGAATGAATATTTATTTGCAGAAACATGATACATAAATCAGATGTTATAACATTAGCGAAGTTTCATCATGTTTCGCCAGTACCGGTTGGCATGCAAAAATTACTAATCACAATTTATACATAATTAATTACTAGTCACAATTATTGGAAATTATATATATGGAATTCGTTTTTGAAACCAAAAAGTTTCGAAGTTATTCGAAGCACGTCGACAAGACGAGTGAGCTGAAGTTCGTGTGTGTCTTGAAAATAAGAAAACGATGGAACAACACGTGTCGTGAAACAATGTAAGGTACTTAATAAACTTCAAAGCCTAAACGTAATTTATTATCAAAATAATTATTTTAAAATGGTTTAAAAGTTTGTTAAAATATGTAGAGTTTAAAAGTATTTAAATATTAATTATATGAAATATGAGAAAATGTGATAAATGAGTGAGCTAAACTTTCGAGTGTATTTTATTAAATAAGCAAATGATGGATGGATGGGATGTGTTAAATTCTAAAGTTTGTCAAATTTTATAAAAAAAAAAAAAAATTGCAGTGGTTTAAAATTGGTTAAAATATGTCGGTTATACAAATATTTTAATATAGTAGAGGTAATAATTCCAGTAAATAATTATGTTACTATACCTTTTCGGCCGGGGGTTCGCCCGTTTAGATTTTTCCGGGTAAAAGCCGCACGAGTGCGTGTCGGGCCACGCGCAGTGTAGGGTTCCGTACTTGCCCTCACAATACGCGGACTTAGAAGGATGACTACTGTTTGTTGTTTGACAAGTAATTTTGAACGGAAAGTATATTTTATAAGTTTTTCGACTATTACTCATTTATAATATATCTTATAAAACCTACTTACCTCTAATAGTTTTCCTCATAATTTATTTTTATTTTATTTATCTAAAAACTTTGACAATTCCATTAAATCTACTACGAAACTCACTACTACGAAAATAAGATAATAGATTAATACAAGTAGGTAATCGTACTCATTTCTGCCTGGCTCAGGTTTCAAGCGCAAGCTAAACCGCAACACAAAGTTTATAGTAGTGCTTTCTTCTGGAAACAAGTACAAGGTAATGAAAGCCTAGTATCTTCAAATAAACTACCTTAATTTTAATTGTTTACAATTTATTTTCAGAATTCTAAGCGATACCTACTCGAAAATTTTGAAGCGTTTGATTGAAAATGTGTTAAATAATCTTTACACAAAGTGTATGACATCATTTACTTTTAAAATCGTGCTCTAATTAGCTTTCATTATCGATGACTTTAAACTTTTTCTAATTTGACATTTAGCAGTCACCTTAAAGACTGGATAGACAGATAGCCACCGATGTGATTCCATGATGATCATTTTGCAATTTTTGATATGGAACACTAAAAAGATCGTCTAGATCGTCTCCGTCTCTCGACTCCAGTCTTTAATAAAAATAGAGAATAGTTTAAGGTCCCTATTACAGAATGATTTACAAGTACCAGTATTATGGCATTCCCTTTCTCTATTTAAGTAAAGATCATGACCAAGTATGGTTCTGTAATACATATTTTTAAAATGGTAAATATCGGCCTATATTCTTACCTAATTAATGCTTCCTTTTAATTACACACCATATTAATTCCTTAGCTGGCTCATTGACTAGACGATAAATTTTGCCTTTATCTTGTTTGAATGAGATCGTTGAGGAGTTAAGCGTCTCCTCTCCAAGCGAATGGTTTTATTAAAACTTCATTAGCTAACGTAACGATAGTGCGCCGCGCCGCATTTGTGGGATCAATCTGAAATTTGATTACTAAGATAGTGGAGTTTAACGATAGAACTAATAGTTATCTCAGAGCTGATCATGTTAATTTCACATTTAAAGGAGCAAGCTGCGCCAAGTAGGATATTCATAATAATGTAAACTGTAAGTAATCAATCTAAAAAATTATATCTATAATAACAAGGAAGATATCCCCCATGGCTTTTTAGACATTTTAATAGGCACATGAGACTAAACTTGTTGTCTTGTATCTAATTTAATTATTATCTATCGTGGTGGTGAATAGGATCAGGTATTATATAATAATTTCTTTACATAAATAGAGTATACCCATAGTAAAATATACAATAAATAACAGTTAACTTAATAAAAAACTAAATTCTATAACTAATAAAACCTAACTCATTATGTATCTATCAATGTACTATATATTGCAATGAAATATTGAGGGCAAAAATCTATTAATGGATGAGATGAGGATGAGACACGTCTTTAAATAATTCGAGCGCCATTTTCGATTAATCCTTATTGATGAATGGCGTACTTGCGTTAAGTTTGGTTGTCGTTCAGCAAAAACTATTTGACATGGTGCGGGATTAAGAATGCTCTAGAAAATGTAATCTTGAAAAGCTTTACTTAGCTACTGTATTTATATTGGAAATTTTTGGAGAACATCTACGTCAAAGTTATCTGTTTCTAATCACTACTACCAAGGTGACCACAGAGGGCACATTGCTCGTAGGACCGACGGGTCGTTGGGGCGGAAAGGTTCTCGAGTGGCGACCACGCACCGGAAGACGCAGCGTGGGCAGGCCCCCACGAGGTGGACCTACAATTTGCTAAAGATCGCGGGGAAGCCGCTGGATGCAGGCAGCACAGGACCGATCGTTGTAGAGATCTTTGTCCAGCAGTGGACGTCTTTCGGCTTATGATGATGAATCACTACTGAAGCCTATTTTAAGGAAGGGTTCATAATAAATTTATTTCAATTTGCCAAATCATAAAACAATTGTTAATAAAGATTCATGATAAGTTGTTTAAAGTTTATTGTAAAATACTTCTTCAATTTAATAATTTTATTCTTGTCGGTTTCTTTCATCTCTTCGTTAGTCAATGCTTGGACTTCCTTTTTCCCTTTTTCTTCAGTACTTTAGTATTATAATCTTTCTATAATAGCAAACGTCTTCGTCTGTCATTTAATGATTGAACCTCTCCTTTCGCTCGTTATACAATAAATCGTTCATTTATAACTTCAGTCACACACACATATAAACTCTATTCGATAGAAAATAACATCAGGATAAACTAAGTATTATTTGTGTGCTACAACCGTACAAATATCCTATTAGATATACTTTTTACGCTTGCTACATTAAGTGATAGAAGAGGAAGTATTCTTCCACATTACTTTTTCTTTCCGTCCAACTCATTCTCACTCTCATCCAGTATTTCAAACACCTCCAGTCTCTTTCTGTCTCTCCACGTCTCACATGTTTAATGCAATGTCAGAAGTAAAAGGCGTCTTTTTACCTTTCTTCCGAATAATTTAGTTTTTATTAAGTAGGTACATGTTTTATTATTAAGAAATGCTATTGTAAATATAGCTACATACGTGATCGAAAGAAAACTGCCAAAATATTTCAAATTATTTACTTTTACGGAAACGTCATTTAATTTAACAAAATAGAGATATTGTTGGTTACTAATGCCTTTTAAACTGTGCTTAATATTTATGAAAAACGAGACTATTAGATTTGCGATATGAATGATATCGCGAATCTAATAAAATCCCGCCGTGTTCTGTGTCTGTCACTTTTCTGTACGTTCATTGAAGATAAGTGGTGAAAGTGGACACCCCTGGCGTACATTTTGTCGTATCTTGGCTCTACCATTTTCGTCTCCTATTTCCAATAATGTTTCTTGAGCTTTGTAAATGTTTTATGTCTGTAGTCTTAACCAGATTCTCTTAGTACTCCCTTTCACTCTATATACTTTTTTATGATTGACTGGACTTACGCGTTTGACGACAATCTCACCTGTTGGAAAGTGACGATGTGGTTGAAGATGGAGCACGCGATTTCATAAGATGCCTTTCCTAGATCTATAAATACAAAGATAATTTTTGACGACCTGTTTGGTGTAGTGGTTAGACTTCTACTATACCAAATGGTCGCGGGTTCGAATCCCGCTAGGGGCATATGTTTGCATGATGAATACAGACATGTGTTCCCGAGTTATGTTTTTCATTTATACATGTATTTATTTACAAAAATAATGTATTTGTATAGTTTAGCAACCATCTGGTATCCATAACACAAGCCTAGACGCTTACTGTGGACCTAGATGGCGCTGTGTGTTTGTGCAAAGACATTGATTTATTTATTTATAATACTACACTAAATTAAATTATGGAAATTTTAAAAAACCCCGAGTGACGATTATATCATTCAGATAAACAAACCAACTGTTTTTAAAGCTAAATATCTTCGAAACGAGTTAACCAATTTTCACCAAAAAAGGCTCCGGACCATTTCACAGATGTCAGCTTTCGAAAATAAAAAATCGTTTCCAAATCGATTCAGCCGTTTTGTCGCTACAATGCCACAGAGAGACACACACATAAATAGGCTGCAAATTTATAATAAGCGTCGTCGAGGGATATAAATACCCCCATCGTTCGCCAAAATGGGGTGTGAAAGCCGTGTTTAATCAACATTAACGTTAATTAACAACTATTAGCTAGAGTACATGTGTATCCAGTTACCAGCCTCCGATCTAACCTCACGATATCAGTTCCGACTGATTGAGCACTGAACTGAGCCGCTTTAATCACTGCTCTATGGTGTGTTGCCTCGACTCAATACGATTCATTAATATCTAGTATTGTTATGGTTCGTTTGCTTCCGATATAAGTATAGGGGACATTCTATCTACTTATTCTTCTGTCATTCTGTGGGTGTCATACTAGGCGAGACGCTAAAAGTGATTTATCGAGATTATAAAACCTTTGATCTCTGGGCAATTAGGGCAAATCCAGTCAAGCAACTAGGGAGACACTTATAGTAGTAAAGCAAATAGGCTGAGAGTAGAGTTAGATGAGACGAAGACTTATTGGAATAATTAATCAATATAATATTCTATGGAATTGTATGGGGGAAGCCTTAGTTCGTAGTGGACGTCCTACGGCTTATATGATGATGAAAGCATTTTATTTAAAAAAATGTATTAGCTTGACCTGTAACTTCCTAACATTGTAAGCAAATCCAATTTCATTTTCACCCTCTTCTATAATGGTTAATTTAAAACTTTGCAATCTTATGCAGCTCTGGGGCTCTACCGCCTTACTCGAAGCTATAGCGATAGCAATGCACTGTCTCTCTTGGTCATAATAAATATGACAAGGACGGACAGTGCATTGTGGTGATAAACGATAGAAATTCCCAAAGCAATTGAATTAGGCGGTCTGACTGCTGGTGATAATATAATAACATCGAGCTGGTATGGTGATGAACGTAGGTGGTCATAGGACTCCTCAATGGCTAACAATAACACAATCGACCATCAACTCAGACAACTCACTAGAGTCCTTTGGTAATATATTATCACCAAGCGTTTTTAATCCATAATTTATTACTGAATAAGTATTTACAAGTACTACTTATTTCAAGAGTTTTAATGTAACGATCCAGATTTAATAGCTGCTGACTAATTAATTTTACACTTCCATAAATTAGATAAGGATTAAAAACAATCATTCTGTAGGCATATTACAGCATCCTTAAAACATTGCCAAAAACTATACCCCGTGGTGGATCATATCCCATACCCTCTTTTAGTTTAGTTCTTTAGGGCAAAGCCTAGCAGTCGTAAGGCTGTTGATACACTCGTCTATTTCATCATCATCATCAGCCTGTAAACATCCCGCTGCAGGGATATGGGCCTTCCCTCATATAATGAGGGAGCATACTCCCTCATTATATGAGGGAAGGCCCATAGGCCATAGTCCACCACGCTGGCCCAATGCGGGTTGGGGACTTCACAAGCCTTTGAAATTTTAATTCTATTTCATATTTGAAAGAAATTACATTCATCTATTTATGAAAAATCGATATTAACAAACATACCACTGTAAGGGGTGATCCTGGAAGCAAGAGCATATCCAACCTTCGAGTCAGACGGGTCACACACTAAACAGGCCAAAATCTAATCAAGAATAAATAAAATTTTAATTTTTTAGAATAAAGCCTACCACAAAAACCTTAAACAAGCCTGAAACGTGTGGGTAATAAGAGTATAAGGCCTGGTTTATAAATGGCTATAGAAAATAAAAATAAGTAGATGTGGCATATAAACACACTCAACAGCGCCATACTAGTTTATTAACTAAAAACAAGCAAACGAATGGTCTGCAAACATGCCATTAAATGAGAAAATGTCCTTTTGAAGGCTTCGCCGAGGCTTAGAGAACTAATTATCTGCCGTTATTACTACCCGACGAACGTTCATTCACTAATAAAATAATTTCGTCTTCATGGTACAAAATTGTAGAAATTTTAATTGACTAACTTTTCAGTGTATATTCGTTTTGGAAGCAGGTATTTCAAAGACTCTATAGACATTAGTATTTCAATATTCGGTGATGTACTTAAAGTTGTTATAAAAGTTAATTATAATTTCTATAATAAGACATTCTTTCGTAAAAAATTGGAACGTCTTGAACATCGTTAGACGTTGTAAATTGGATGTTACATTTCACGTCACGATCATGGAATGGGTAATGTATCGGATATTGTATACACAGGTAGGTATTTGTCGATGACATATTACTTAAATCCTGTCATTTCATTTGGCCAAAGTTCATATTGAGTATTTAGTTTTTTATTGTTAAACAGCTTTCGTTTAAACACCAACATCGTTATCCTTAATTCGTATCAAGAAGCTCGAACTAGAACGTTACATTATGTATGAATATTATCTAATTGTCTTATATTCACGAACACGAGTGGAGAGTCGATCCACCACAAATCTACCTAATATTGACGATAGAGTTACACATTATTTACTACGTACGTAGTACACAAACCGTACTATATAGTAGATGTCTACATCACATCTTAACTTCAAGAAAACTAGTTTGACTTAAGTTTTCCGACCTAATCAAAGCGGAACTTTGCGGAAAATAGTGTCAGAAGTTTTGCTACGGCAGGCGCTGCTTCAAAGTTGACGCCCAACTCTGCTGTGAAGCGTCCTCGAGGGATGTACACAAACTTCTAAATTCATATCTATCCTTGTGTAATATTGCTTAAAGTTTACAAAAATTTTCTTCACTCCTGTCACACACAACGGCGGAAGGTTAAAAAGTTTTAACAAAATTCACTATTGTGTTTGGGTTCCAAGGATGAGATGAAAAAATATTTATATATTTACCATCTACAAGTATAATGCATAACTAAATATGTACATTCGGCGTCATAGTTATTCATAGGACTGTTCTATAGGATTAATGGTGGCCTGATGCCTATTATGGATGGATGGAAGTATGTTGAAAGGGGAAGAACACATATTGAAGAGATGGATGGAAGGAATACTTTGAAAGTTTGTTTGATAGAGAGGAGATGCAGGTAGAAATACCTGCACGCGCCTCACATATAAGTGTCGAATCGTATGACGAAATAAGCATGGATGAGATTGGTAGGGGAAGACCACGGCGAACATACCATGATCAAATCGGGGACGTCTTAAAGAAAGGCCAAGTCAAGAGTACCCTAAACCGACGAGCATGTATGAACAACCTTATGAGAGTGAAGGAAGCAGAAGAGGTGTGTCAGGATCGTAGCAAGTGGAAGTCTGTGGTCTCTGCCTACCCCAACGGGAAACAGGCGTGACATTATGTATGTATGTATGTATGATGCCTATTCAAGCTATACAACCTGTAGTTCACTAAAATTAACCTCTTGTCTATGCTATCCTTTTAGAGAACTTCAGATGGTACAACTTACATAGCTAGCATGCTACCATTGATCATGTAAAATGGCCCTGTATGGTTATTATTATTATTATTAAATTCTTTATTGCACACAAAAATAAAATACAAAGAACATTTAACATAAACGATGAAGTGTACAAAGGCGGTCTTATCGCTGATAGCGATTTCTTCCAGAAAACCTCAGTTAAAGAAGTTTTTTTAGTAAGTAGTTGGATAGTGCAAAGTAAAAGCTGAATAACTTAAATATCAGTAGGTATACATAGACGATACATATAAAATACATAGGTATAGTGGAATACATACAAAGATAAACACTTAGTACTAAAATAAACAAACCATATAAATAAGTACAATAATAAAATACACATAAATATATATATAACAGTATATACAATTCATTAGGGAGTTAAATAATATTCCTTTAGACGCAGTTTAAACACTGCAAGCGATTCTGCGTGGCGAATATTTAGTGGTAGTGCATTCCACAACTGCGCAGCCTTAATGCCAAAGGATCCCGAGTAATAATTTGTACGGCAGCTGATGGGCTTAAGCAAATTGTTTGTTTTAGACCTAAGGGGCATATCGTGATCGGATCCCAAATATGTAAACAGATTTTTAAGGTAAGGGGGGGAAATCTGACTGTATAGTACATTATAAAGAAGAGTGAGGATATGCAAGTTACGTCGGAGTCTGATAGAAAGCCACTTTAAATGGTTATTTATGGAGCCGACTGTACCTATTAGTTTCTTTAGTATAGCAAGTATCAAATCGTCTCAAAAACAAATGGAGTGGGTTCTTATTTTGTTTCTCATAATTACTCCGAGATTTTCTGATTCTTTTTTTATTGGAAGGACGATACTTTTAAAGTGGTTCCATTTAAATTTCTAATATTAGATTAGTATCTAATACGTAGTTGCCTGTATCATAGTTATGACAGAGACGATGACGCACATAGAAAACCAAATCGCATTGAAGTCGGTTGTCTTGCCACTCTTTTGGGCGTTATTTAATTAGAAAATATATTTTTAACGAGTGGCGTCATGAGAGCGGGTATGCCCTTTTAGTAGGTATCTATACTAACAATTAAATAGATAGTTAACCTTTCACACAATTAATACCTCGACTGACTACTTTAGGCACTCGAGAAGTAGCGAATGTAAAAGATAAGGACGATTTATTTTTTCCTCGAAAACGTTATCTACAAATCGAAGAGAAATTATTATCGGGTTCTCGTCGTCAACTATTTCGCTCACCCGAGCGAAATACACTCGTACCTACCTTATCTATTTTCGAGTGAGAAATTAATGTAGAGAGAACACAGAGTCTGTCACAACCCGAGTCTATTTTCTATACCGATATGAACCGATTAAAGTGTTTCTGATTATAAATAAATAAATAGTAAATATCTTTGCACATACACACAGCGCCATCTAGTTCCACACTAAGCAACTAGGCTTGTATTATGAATACCAAATGGTTGATAAACTACACAAATACATTTCTTTTTTGTAAATAAATACATAAATAAATGAAAAACATCCATAACTCGGGAAACACATGTATGTATTCATCATACAAGCATATGCCCCTAGCGGGATTCGAACCCGCGACCTTTTGGTATAGCAGTCAGAATTTTTAACCACTACACCAAACAGGTCGATTAATGTGTTCCTGAATAGTGTACACTACGAGATGTGAATTTTTGAGAAGTTTATCTCCATGAATCTGGGGGATATGGGATTTGTGACTTTTTGTCCATAAGTTCGATGCGTCCAATGTCTCTTGGGTACAGTCACAGTGCGCCCATACACGCGTCACGAAATTGTCAGCAGTAAAAGATTTGAAAGACACTATAACTCTAGCAATACAACAATGCTCACATGACTCATTGTCCAATCCAACGACTAATTTGGCTGAAACTTGGCACAGGTAGAAAATTTATCCCAGTAAAGGATTCCCTAGGGATAACTTACGAAGATTACTCCACGATAAAGTAATATCATGCTAGCGAAGTCGCGGGCGGAATGCTAGTTTATACGATGACATTTTCACATAAATTTACCTAGCGGTGTTACTCAGCCCTATTGCAAAATGCGAAGGCAGCAACTAAGATATAAATTATATTAACTATTAAAAATGGAAGGTTTAAAATGGCGGCTAACTGAATCCTACGTTTAGTTTTAATACCACAATAAAACACCTACATACTTACTTGAACTTTATTGGCAATTTGAAATATTAACGCTATAAAACTTTACATCCCTATCCAGTATCGCATTAACTCGGTATCTTCATTCAAACGAATAAATAATCACGAATTGAATAAATCAAACCTACCTAAAACTTGTTACCTACCTATATATAACATCAAACATTTAGAGTTATATATTAGGCATGTAGGTATAACAAAATCTGTAAATGTTATTTCAAGCCAATTATTTGAAGCAAATGAAATGAATGCCAGACGAATGAAGTTCCTACATCAATTATGGTAAGGTATCATCTAAACGCAAAAACAATAAATGTTTAATGCTTTAAACAACATCCACGGTTCACCTTATGAAATATACAGAAATGCACGTGACAGGGAGTGATCCCATCGCCATTGCAACGTGCAAATCCATAGCTGTTTATCGGTGGAAAGTCCCTTAGTCTCCTTTTACGACACCCACGGGAAGAGACAGGTTGGTATTGTTTGGAACACCCAAACACTATTGTTTGGGATATTTCTGATCACGCCCTTTGGGATAAAGGTCGTGACGTTATGTATATTATGTTATGTATCATCTAAACGCAACTAGCCCTTACAGACCGACACGCGTCATCGGAGACTACTGACGACAGTCGTCAGGGGCAGCGTACCCATACATACGGAATTTTATTTCATCCATGATCATTTGAACTACATTTTTGTACAGAAAATTTGAATAATCAAAATCAAACAAGAAAAAAGAGATCCGATATTGGGATTGCAATAATAAAAATTAGCAACAGTCTCTTTGGTTCTTGCTAGTTCTTCTTTGTAAATGAGTAGCAATAGATATCAGTAATTTCAATATTAACACTTTCACGGACAGTGAACCAAGTACAATAGAGGTTTTATTGTTATTAGTTCGGTGTTGCGTTCAGTGTACGCGAAAGTGTTAAAACATATAGTTTTTTGCTTATGAACCGAAAAATTCTTTATAAACCCAAAATCTTAAATAAATTATGCTGGTAAAAATTAACGCAAATAATTCAGGAAAATAAGATGTCCCCAACTAACAGATTTTGAAGAAATCTGCATAAATCCTTACTAAACAACAACTGATTGATTTCTTATAAAGGACGCAACTACGACGTCGTGCGGGTTGGATTCGCACTTGGCCGGTTTTATATCTTTTTAAACCTAGGTTTATCGTTGTTTTTCTACAGCCAATAGAGCAGGAGAGAGGAAGTTAGTAGGTGCATCTTGAGGTAGTTGGTAACCCTAACCACGCCGATCATTGGCGGTCATCGACTGCATGTAGCACGTCTGTTAAAGCCCTGAACCACCCTCTAATAATAAAACCAGATACTTAATGTGTCACTTTCCAAAACAACAGAAATATAAAAAAAGGACTTATTTTCACACCACAACATCAATATTTCCCAGGATACAGCACCGGATTTGCAATGGCGTGGAAAGAAATAATGGTGCTTAATCTAAAGAACCCTCATAACATCATTGAAATTATATAAGGACGTGAAGAAAAATCCCTAACAATAACTGAAATGTCGGAAAATTCCGCATGTAAAACACCTACGCGTGGAGCAACAACGCCGCAGGCTCTGTGTGTGTAACTACCCACCCTTATGGCCCCCCTCCCCTCGTCTCGACACGGCGTCAGTGAATGGCTAGACGGCGCGGCTCCATATAGAGCCACAATACCGCTTCGTTACTCAAACGAGTTCCACATGATATAAGTCTCACTAATGTCCTTCTGTCTAAGCACCCAGGTGAGGCTGGAATTTGTCTGCAGAACGCGTAGCTAAGAACAATTTCCATATTCGTGTAATAACGTGGCTGTGAACCTTGGCTCCGTAGTTGAAGGTACGCTTCAAATGCGCCAAGTAAGAAACTGTAATAAAGTTTTGAAAGCTAAAAGGAAAACTTTACAGACAAACTTTTCAACATTTGCTATCTGAATTTATGTACTTAAAGGTACAAAATCGAACGATAAGTTACCTGCAACAAATTATAGGTACAAGCTTGAAATACGTCAGTGCCACCGAAACAATAAAATTATGAAAACCGCATTTGTATTTGCATCAACGGTAAACAAGGGAAATGCCACACACGCGGTTGTCATTTCACTGGGCATTATTTGGCTGACTCTCATGTGCTTATAACATAGAAAACCACCAACGATGGGGTCTAGGCCTAGGTCTGAGTGCTAACACTCAATATAGTACATATACTTAAGAGTATTGTTTAAGGTTTTGGTGGTAAGCGTTAGCCTTGTTGTACAACAATAAAAAAATATTTATTTTTTAATTACATTAATTTGCTGTCCAGCCTGTCCAGGCTGGACCTTGGCTGTGTAATCCTCTGACTCGAATGATGCAGCTGCCCTTAACCAACACCATACGCCTAGTGTTAGGCTTGCGACGGGTGGTAGTTTCGCCGTGGAATGCCGACTGTTGTTGAAGGAATGCGAGTTGGGCGCCGTGAGAGATGTACAGGGTCGTGGAGTTCGCACCTATTGGTCCAGCAGACTGGCACTGGTGATGACGGTGAATAAACGTTTACGGAAATAATTGAAGTTTGTGTTTCAATAGACACTCACACGTTTATAAATTACTATAATAAATAAAAACGGGTATTTAAAAGAAAAAGAAAAGAAACAAGCACAGGAAAAACGTCCTCGCTGTAGCAGTGGAAAAACGACTCACTTCTGCTTCAGAAAACAATTTAGAATTCAGAATTTTGAATCGAATTCGAAAAAAGTAAAAAGCCAAAGAGTATCGAAAACGACGAGGAGGAGGTTGAACACCTCGTAACAGGCTTATTTCTTTTATTTTTCGTGACTAGAACTAGTGAGTAGAGTAGATACACAAAAAAGTAATTTTTTTTTGAGGCAAAAAGCCGTCACTGGTGTTGTTTGAGTGGCATATTTTTAATTCATTACCCTATCATACCGGATTATCATAGCTTTTCCTTCCCCATGGGTTCTGTAGTCGCTCTGTTCCAGGGGTATACATAGGTATCTATTCTATAGATTTTCTAGCTATGTACTGGTAACCACCTCACCATAATCACAATCACTACAGTTTTAATACTTTATTATTAGGTAGAGCCAAAGTAAACTGTCTTTGTGCACGCTCGCCTCTTTATTAGCCCACGTCGGCTCTGCGGCACAAACATTGGTAAAGCGCCGGCCACAATGAACGCCTTTAATCGCCCCGCGTTTAACCAACAAAAGAAGCGGTTTAATGCGACGGCACGCGCACCTCTTTCCCATTCGAAACCGTTTAATAGTATTCTGTGTAATGGAACCTTTTTTAAATATGACAGCGGAATATTCAAAGATTCATTGATATTGATAATGTAACAAAGGAATATTTCGTTATTATAAATCGTAGGGCTACCACGTGCAGACACACACCCATGCAGACACACACACACACACACCCACAAAAACATACACACTCACCCACACAAACATACACACACACCCACAAAAATACACACACATATTCACACAATACACACAAACGCATACACCACAAACAAGACATCAGTTTTGAAAACAATTATTTATTGTAAAGCTATCATAGTACCTATTGTTTACTCTGTTTGCTAGGTCAGTGCAAGGCTTCCAGTCACAGGTATTTTCATCCTTACTAGAAAACTTCAACCTTATTACGTTATAAATATAAGACGTTTAGAAATTGCTTAGAATGTTTTTGTAGATTTATGTTGTTGCAATAAACAATTCTTTTATTTTTTAGAATAACTTCAAGGGGTCAAGTTCAAAGTCATTATGTACACGTGTACAATAACTTTTTCATAAGTTAGGACGCCGCCGTTTTTTTATACTTAACAGCCTAGATAAATAATACATATAAAATATAAACTAGCGCTGCGACAGAATAATGTGTTGGTCTCCTGCGGTCTGGGTCTACCGAGTGCGGAGTTAATCATGTAAACTGTGCCATGTGTGCTTATGTATAATTGTGTATTCAAACGTAGGGGGAGGTATGTTGCTACAAATTATTTGACTTGTTTTTGTTTTCTTTTTTTATATTATAAAATCTTATGATTTGCTCCACAAGCCACATTTAGGCCCGTATTAATAAACCATTCTCAAGATTGAGAACAGTCTTGTGACCGGTCTCAAGTAAACATGTTGATTAATAAACCTAACTTGAGACATGAAAAGCACGTGCATACTCAAGCAGTACTCACTTGAGAGGTGCGCGTATTAATAAACGAATTTCAAGACTATCATTCATTCGCCGCTGAGGCGAATACTTGAGAAGTGATCTCAGCTGAGTAGACCTCAAGATTGGTTTATAAATTAGCACGGAGCTTGATATAGCGTCAAATGCTTAAGACGTATCTCGGTTGATACAGCCTCAAGACTTCTATTGAGATTGATTTATTAATACGCGCCTTAATCACCATATTACAATATAGTTACTGAGAGGATGAATGAAATCCAGTGGCATTTGTTATATTAATATTACTTTCGAATACAACATACCTACACATCAAAAATGTACTGAAAAGATTATTACAAATAATAACTAAACGTTGAATGCTGTTCGAATTTTCGAGAATTTAAATTAAAAATTGTCATAATCCAAGCTATAGCTTAGCTGGCTTTTCGAATGCATCCAGTGCATTTTGGATTTATGTCGCATTTGGAAAAAAAATCATAACTTATCAAAGTGTCCCATGGAACGAATGCACAGGTAAATCATTTTACACCTGTTTTAATAACTTAACAATTTCACAGACACATAAACAGTTAGCTGGTAAAGCTTCGTGACTTTCGGCCGAAATGCTGTGCGGTGATTATCGGCGCACACGTGGAAGCAAAAGTTCCCCAACTAACATTATACCAACCGCGAAACAGTCAACCTTTGTGTTCAGACGCAAAAAAGTTTTAACTACTGTAATATTTTTCCGACACAATTTTGGGGAGTATATTTCACGGGAATGTAGAACAGTTTTATTCCACTTTCTCATCCGAATAATATGAAAGACACGTCATGAAAATTTGTAAGGATTTTACAATTTATGCACGAGTCATATTCGTCAGTATCAATGTATAGACGACATTAACAATGTAAAATGTCGTAGGTACGTCACTATTCGAGCGAAATTCAAGTAAGAACGTGCCAGGTGACATGTTGAATGGAAAACAAGTGACTCTAATATCTTGATCGAATCAGGAATGAAGAAATACGTAGGCGAACGAAAGTCACTGACAGATCAGCAGATTAGTAAGTTAGGAGTGGCAGTGGGCAGGGCACATAGCTCGATGAACGGATGGCTGATGGAGCATTAAAGTTCTCGAATGGAGACCACGCACCGGCAAGCGCAGCGTAGGACGTCCAGTCACAAGGTGGACAGACACTTGATAAAGGTCGCGGGAAGTCGCTGAGTGCAGGATGCTTGTAATCGGTCGCTCTGGAAAATTTAATGGGGCGAAACCTATGCTCAGCATTGGACGTCCTGTGACTGATATGATGACTGAAATCTGAACGAAATCATGCAATTTTATCAATACACATTTTATTTACCAACTATTTAAATCCCTGTCCACAGACGAGTAACTTCGATTTCGAGTAAAAGTAGAGTGTGGATGCTTTACCTGAAACAATAAAAAACATATTCTTGTAACTGAAATATCTTTACTACCATCTAGTATACTAGCTTTTGTTATTATACTATGTCCGAAATGGGCAAGCTGTTGTGTTAAAGAATTTAATAACATTTCCTGTACAGTTTTGTCAAAATAATAATACTAAGGCTTGAACTTCTAGGTATACAGGGGCACAACTAATCAATCACAAACACCTTTAAATTAGACACATTCCTAAAAAACCAATTTACATCAGATTGTCGATAAAGTGGAAACTCTACAAAGTTAATGGTCGCTGTATTTAAAGCTTCGGTGGAAGTTAAAGCGAAACTTTTCTCATTTTCGGCGCAAACACTAATCATTTTACAAGGGAAACTCTTTAGTATCACGTCTTCTCTTCTGAGCACTTAAAGTCAGCTGTTGAGAGAAGTTAAAAAAGTTCATTTTTCGCCTAAAAACAAGTTAGCAACAGAGCGTGTTCTGAATGGAGGGCGAATCGTTAATGTCGGCGAGATTATAAATCTCTAGAATGGTGCGCTTTATCGGCTGCTCGGCTCTCCCTGACGCTATAGAAATAGAAATAGAGACCACTTCAATGCAAAGTACTACTAGGGTACCTAGTAATTAAACCTACCTATGGGTTGTAATCATATCGCAGAAATATATATTAAGAAAGCAAATGATAAATTATCAGACTATTTAGATGATAATCATCCCTCGATGTAACCATTTCGCATGCCAGGCTATTTTTGTAATATAAAAACTGTTTTTAAAAGAGCAACCCCTCGAGTTTCTTGCTTGTTCTTCTCAGGGAGCAATTGCATTTTGAACAAGCAGTAGCTTAAAAAATGTAGTGTACCTTGTGTACCTACAAAATAAAGCATCTTTGACTTTGAATATAATCAGTCACATTCGTCTTTAACCTACACACAAACTACTAGTATGCTAGTAGAACATTAAATTAAGAATTTAGAGGACCCCCGACAAAAAAATAGGAAAGCTTTAACGTACTTATTATTAGTATTAAAGATCCCTGAAAGAACGAAGTGTAACATAGGCCACTTTTATCCTAGTAAATAAAAAAATACACGTATTACTTAGTACCTATTCTTTTAATTATTATAGTGAACAGAATCCAATACAATAACTGTACCTCAGTGCCTCATTCATCATATCCTTGCTGACGTAATCCACTTTTCACTACACTCCAACAATTTTAGATTTTAAATGCCCCTGCAAAAACGCTGTCGTCTCGCAAATGCCGACAACGGAATTACAAATTCGAATCTAGGTAAAAGAGTCCGGGATGGAGCACCAAAACAGCTCGGAAAAGATTAATGGACCTAAAATTGCATCGCTGTATAGTGCAATAAAACCAGGAAGAGCCGGCGGCGCGGGCCCGGGTACCAAATGCCATGTTTTATCGTTAGACACGTAAGAGCGAGCAAGGGTTAATCTGACCGGAATTAAAAGTGAATGTGAATACGTTTTTAAGCGTTTTTAGTCTTATCTGTTCGAGTTCGTTAAAAAGTTTTGAAAAGTATTATAATAGTGCTGTAGAATTAACTATGCACTAATGTACAATATGTCAGGTGGCCCAGAAAGCCTTTTCTTCATGTAGTGTTGTTTTTTGAAGCTTGTTATGGGCACTGTTAGAAACCTCAACAAACTTGGGGACAAAAACAAGGTCCAACTAGTGGACATGTAGGATTTGAGGGAAATAAGTACGCTGACAAGGTGGCCCGGAAAGGTTCAGCACAAACTTTAATTGGACCGGAGCAATTTGTGGGGGCTTTTAATAAACACCATCCACATGGTTTTATAATGTTAGAGAGCAATAAGGTAAGGAGTAGAGCAAAACTCGACGCCCGTACCTACACACATTCTAAAATGTTTACTGGCCATAATGTTGCAGACCTAACTAAAGATATCAGGAGGTTGAACAGAGAACAAAGTCCGGTTCATAATGGATGAGCTTACTGGACACTACTGAAAATATAACCTGCATGCAACAAAAGTAAGGGAATCAATGAAACACTCTCTGAGTGACTGCGATGCCATGGACGTAACGCGTAGGTATGCGTCATCTGGGCAAAGGATACCCCGAACCTAGTGACTACATGCTCTTACCACTACCTTGAAGTCTTATAACTTGGCAGGACGACAAAGCGAGAGCAGGGGAAGCGCACAAAAGATCTCTACTGGACCGAAGTGACTTTTAACCTAACCCAACTCCATGGCAAACATAATATGAATCGAGTATGAGATGAATTTGATATAAGCAGGTACACGGTGGAAATATAAGCTAAGCAATAGATTCGGTAAGGTTAGTAAAATTTTTAATGGCTTACCTACTCCATGTCAACTGTGACAAGTTTTTTTCGATTCACCCGCATGTTATCAGTTCGGCTCATCCCGCGGGATTTATTTGAAACATCGTGAAAAAAGTACCCGTTAGTCCAGGACAGAGACCATCTCTGTGACGCACTTCATGTTATAAATTAAGTTTAAAAAAGTTATACAACCCACTTCATAGTTTACACTTAAATTTTGTTTGTTTCATAATGTTTCAGCATTAAAATGGTTCTTGCAAATGGTGCACGTTATACGAGCTGCCAATATTTTTTGAGAACTTGGGCTGCGCATTTGCTTGTACTCTGATTATCTACGATATCTGTTCATCCAAACGCAAATAATTTTAGAATGAGAGAAAAATCGTTCACATTTCTTTTATTAGCTATTGCACTCATTTCAAACGTTTCAAATATACAACGTGACCATTTTGTTAATTAAATGCCTCCAGCTACCCTCAGCTGAGAACGCAATAAAATCTTGCGACGATTACTGTCCGAGCACTCCGAGCGTCAAGGATTATAGCATTTATAGCGAAAATATGCTCACGGTTTATGACTTTCTCCACACCCCTTTAAAAAATTTATTTAATATAATATTCTGAAATTATTTGTTATATAAGAATTTTTGTCAAACAGGTGAAGTCATTTATTTAAACCTCTTGTAAAAACACATCAAAGGAAGCTATATGTATTTCGGTTTTGTTTAGCAAAGCTCTTGTAACTTGGCATTGATCTATATTTCATCTCTTGTAGGACTAAATAACGAAGTTAGCTTTTTCACATTAATGTTTTTGATGAGATACGTACAGTACTCGAGTCGTGTAGTGGTCATGGAATAACAACAGAAATAGCGGAAACTTCACAAATATACTGTTAGGTATGTACCTACTAGCATAGCTAGGTCTCTTCATACCTTTAAATATAGGAATAAAAAGTGGAACGGGTAATAAAACATTCGTAAAGGCTTCCCTACTCAGCCGCAGACCCGTAAAGCTTCTGATTTCCACTTCTCCCGTATCGGCATAAGTAGGTCGAGATCGACAAAGAGAAGTCTCCAACTGTAATGTATAACTGATGAGGTTGCGAACTGTGACTTTGGAGAGGATTCAATGTCTTAGGTGTATATTCTCACGCATGATGCATAATGTAGCAAACGAAAATTCTTTGAAACTTGCGTAGGTATTCATATAAACAGTCAAATCACATATTGTAATAAAGTACGAAGCAGTCACTACTCGATATAAACAGCGTATTAGACTGGCCGCATGCAACCACACACTAGTAACGCAATGAGAGCAGACGCTCTCTTCTGCTGTTTTCGAGCTAAATAAACTTGAAGCATATTTGTACCTACCTATGGAGGTACTGGTGACCCTGTTGTCTTTGATAGCTCACAGTTTTTAAATGTGGAAAATGTAATGTCTAGATATGTAATTTGTTCATTAAGCACCAAAGACGAAGTACCTTACATCATCATATCACACCACAGGACTTAAAATTTCCATAGCGACCACGTGTTAAGAGTATTACAAGTATTGAGAGTGTCATATGCCTTATGAGAGTGTTACGATATCTACCAGGGATGCATTAGGCCGGGAGCACACAGCGAATACCCTGAAGAGAGTGAATCTGGTTCCCCATTTGAACTAACCCCGTACACTTCGATTGCGTTCGGTCTCAAGTCATGCCTCACAATATCAGCTATAAAGTTAAGTTCACCATTACCGAACAGGCGAAAAAAGTATGCAACGATTGCTTTGTATGACGAGCGCGCCTTCAGATTACCGAATCAAATTTGACCGTTCGGTCTGCACCATTCTAAACCAATTCTAGATATTTCAACCGTACAATATATAGATACTTGTTGGTTATACGAATGTCCCAATTTTAGTGAGATTGGAATACAATGGAACGTCAGTTGAGCGTCAATAGAGCGTAATTATACTGATTCATTCAAATAACACTTTTCACCATACTGATTTGGTTTGCCTATTTAATTTTAGTTTTACTTATTTGACTCCGCTGATATTCAGATCGAAGTAGAAGCTGCAAATACCGAAATAAACTAATCACATAACAAGGATATAAATAGGTATATAGGGTCTGATAAGTGTGAGTAGGCATAACAACAAAAATATGGCTCGGAAATACAGCGCACAGAAGCAACGAACCCGTCGTAGGTGAGATGAGATCAAAGGAATACAGTAAAACATTTACGCTAAAGAGAAAACACGAGGAGGTAAGTTTTATATCTAATAAATAAGTGTGCGTCACATATCTATTTCATCCATTTCATTTCATTATACGTAACCGAACCACTCGCGCAAAAAAAGAAGTCTATTTATCTATACGCTCCTTTTTCACGTGTTTCGTCGGTTTGTCTTTTGTCCAATT
Organism: Oegoconia quadripuncta; assembly: GCA_949316235.1. Classification (NCBI taxonomy): domain Eukaryota; kingdom Metazoa; phylum Arthropoda; class Insecta; order Lepidoptera; family Autostichidae; genus Oegoconia; species Oegoconia quadripuncta. The sequence continues at coordinate 11,357,346 of OX438752.1, forward strand.
TGTTTTAGATCAAATCTTGCATTTCACATTTACCCACTTTCCCGTTCCACATGTCGATTTGATGTCAATACAATATTCTAAACCTGGGGCTGATAATGGCCAAAAGTGCACCAAGTAGTGACTGCAATTTTAGTTTAAAGTTTATTTTCATAAGTAACCTATTACAAGGCTATTTTTTTTAGTGAAAGCTAAACAATGTCGTATTTCTCGATTATCTCATTAATACGCATAAACCATATTTAATATAGTATAGATACTTTACATTCACTTTTAACATGTTTTGTGGCACTTATAGGAACCCAGTGCCTTAGTTTTTCTCAATATTGTCTTAAAATTTTCTGGAAGTATTAAGCTACTGGAAACTTATTAAACAAGTTGAGTATTAAATTATGCATATAAATAAAATAATCGTAAAATATATACATTAATTTTCAATATTGGCCCTTCACACTGTTAATACACCAATAATATCAATAATATTGTATTGTCAATTGGAGAAAACTGCCCTTGCAGGTGAGCTCTATAGTAGGTATAGGTGTCGTTTTTTGGTGTCGATTTGATATAATTATCGCTATTAAGCAATGACTCAAATAGGTATGGACAAATAACCTACTATCACGAATATTATAAAACAGTAGGTAGTTTGTATTCCCTATTAAAGTTAATGATACATATGATAGATGACCCGATTAGGACAAGAATGAATAGGTTTCATTCCATTTAAAATGTTACATAGTGATATCAATTATTTATTGCGTGGATACAATTTATGCGCGGCACAACTGGCGCACTGATAAACAACACCTTCGCCGACAAAAGCACAAACACTGTCCACTCCACTTCATAAAATGTTCTAAAAGAAATAAAATCAACTCGTACGTAACGTATTGATACGTAATTTTTTTTAGAAACACCATATTAGAGATACCTAGGTACATCAGCGCCAAAAATGATCAACACTACTTATTTGCGTAATAGTGACACTCTTCTTTTAATTATAAAACTTGGAAAGAGATTTAGAGATGTCAAAAATCTATTTAAGTCAAAATATAGTTAGGTAAATACAGTCGAAAGGAAGTTTTTAAGAAGCAAAATCTTGAAATGAAGCGCGTCATACAATATCGATCGAACGTAAACAGGTCACCCTTGCTACTAAGTTATATGTACTTATTTATTTGATAACTCAAGACCAATATGAAGATACGTTGACGTCATTCAAACATAAGTATTAAATCGACATTCTACGGAGATCATAGCGAACAAATTAAACAAATTCGTAATGACTATCGGATCGATGGCTTAGTAAATAAGAAGGGTGAGGCAGTCCCCTCGACGCTCGCCCTGAGGACGCAGATGCCCATACATGGACCGTAGCTTTACGACGCAACATTTAGAGGAGTTTAATCCAAGCAAGATAGTAGGGTAGATACCCATTGTAAAGATAATGCGGACTCTATGATAAGACTAAATTGACCTCAATCTAAAATTCGGTAAAACCTAAAATAGTACCTAGGTAATCTTACCTATTTTATTATCTAATTTAACGTTATTTAATAACATTTGTACGGCTCCGAAATCTGAGCCAAGTTAGCTAAGATATACCTAACACACCTTTAATATAGCTACCTACTTATCTAAGTTCTCAGGTATTCACAGCTATAAATATTTGAGGTAGAAAGCGTCAACCTTACCTTTGGGAGGTTATCTACAGCTGTCTTCGGCGAATACGCCGAAGTTGGCGGTAATAACCGCCGCCGATCATTAGACCAATCATTCATGACCAGGCATTTATTCCATAACTTTGTCACTTACAATAATGCTTATATACAATGATGATTCTGACGTGTGAATTTGAAGTTTCAATAACCATCTCATAATCATTGCTAACCATAAAGTTACGCATTCAAGTAAACCGTGGTGAGCTGTTTATTGGTTTATATAATCTTTCCATAAAAAATAGATAGGTAATATCTCAGTATTGGGACCTAAATATTTTCATTGTGTAGCTCTCACATAAAGCTAAGTCTTTATGGGCAAACGACCGCGACCCCAACCTTGTTATCTTTTTATTGTTAATCTACGCACAAAGTCCCAAATAAATTACAGAAACGTATACGCACTCGGCGTCTCGGGGGGTTAAATGGGGATGATCCCCCCGCGGTGCCGCCACCACCGTCTCGGCGCGACAATGTGGGGCACGCGCCCCTACTGCCTTGCCTGATACTGGCGACGCCTTGCCTTGATTCCATTTCACTCATATATGAGCACACTGACCGAATGATAGGCCTATAAACTGTCGGCTCATTTAGAAATAATAATTATGTACCAACATTAAATCCAAAAGACGGATAAAAGGATTCTTTTGGCACACCTACAAAACAAGACGGATCTGGGACTAGGGAGGTGGATTGGTTCCATTCTTTTGCCACACCCACAAAACGAGACGGGTTGGTTCTATTATTTTGCGACATGGGACACAAACGCTCCAAAACTATATTATATTTTTCGGGTGAAAGTATGTAGATTTCTATGTTACCTCGTAAAGCCTAAATGGGTTGACCAATTTCGAAGTGCATGGTGTCGTCAATTTCCTCTTGATCCCTGGATAGGATACATTTTATAGTAAAAAATTCAACATGGTGTACATAAAATACAAAATATACTGTCGGGTTGTTTGTTTATTAAACGTATCCACCTATTATTCTCTGCCGGGAACCACACGCCAACTAACCATATTAAAGTTTGATAGATAATGAATACTTGCATGATTACTTATGCCGACTGTACCCGAGGTATTAATATTGCTTCTTGAAATATTTAACAACAAATAGTTACGAACAATTGATATACATTCAGTGTACTAAGTATCGGGAATTTGTCAATAAAACAAAAAATACAAATTATTCATCTAAATTTATTTTATCGCCTTCAAAGTAGGCCCCATCGCTTGCAATACAACATCTCCACCGCTTCACCCAGTCTTCCATACATTTTTCATAGGCTATTTGCGGTATGGCCTTTAGCTCATTCAGCGAATTTTCTTTTATGGCTTCTATCGACTCAAAACGTTTTCCTCGAAGTGGTAATTTTAACTTGGGAAATAAAAAAAAGTCAGACGGAGCCATATCAGGTGAATACGGTGCTTGGTCGAGAACTTTTGTTGAATTTTTCGCTAAAAACTCTTTCACTATAATGGCTGTGTGTGATGGTGCATTATCATGGTGCAGCATCCATGAGTTGTGTTGCCACAAATCTGGACGTTTTCGGCGGATACTCTCACGCAAACGCTTCATGACGCCTAAATAATATTCTTTATTCACTGTTTCTCCCTCTGGAAGGAATTCGGAGTGAACCACACCACGGTAGTCAAAAAAAACTGTCAGCATCACCTTGATTTTGGAGCGACTTTGCCGCGGTTTTTTGGGTTTCGGCTCGTTTTCGAGACGCCATTCTGAAGACTGTTGGCTTGTTTGCATGTCGTACTCATAAACCCATGTCTCGTCGCCAGTTATTATACGTTTCATAAAGGTCGGATCCGTAGAAGCTCGGGAAACCATGTCTTCAGCGACATGCTTTCGCTGCGCTTTTTGAACAAAATTGAGCTCTTTTGGAACTAGTCGAGCGGCGACGCGTTTCATGCCTAAAATGTCAATGAGAATGTTGTGGACGGACTTAAAAGATATGTTCACCTCACTAGCCAACTCTCTCAGACTCATACGTCGATTTTCGAGCACTAGCTTCTTGATTCTGTCGATGTTTTCTTTGGTCGTAGCGGTTGAAGGTCTACCAGAACGAGGCAAGTCTACTACTACTTCTCGGCCTTCTTTAAAAGCCTTATACCATTCATAAGCCCTTGTTTTCGATATACACGATTCGCCGTAGGTATTTCGCAACATTTTTAGTGATTCACCACATGAAATATCATTTGAAACACAAAATTTAAGGCACACTCTTTGTTCAACAATATTTTCCATTGTAAAAATCGCCGAGGACTCAAAACTATGACCAACAAAAAGTGTAGTTTAAAACAAATTAAATGACAGATCCCGCTCAAATTTTGCGCGCTAAATCAGTACAGTGCTACCAACATGCAGTAAAAAAATTAGAACGACCTCTTTTACGCGGGTCTTTTTATTGACATATTCCCGATACTTTTTACACAGAGTAGTACATACTCAAACTTATATCATAGAAAAAGACACTGAGGTTTACTGTTGTTACATTGGCATCACGTTACACTTTACAGCTGTCTCAGGTACCTACAAGTAGATTTGCTGGTTACTCAGTTACCACCTACTGCATTATGTGGCTTCGTGAGCCACCGCAAATGGCGATTATATACCACTAAGGGTTTAATTTCCTACTATTAATGACAACGTGCTCTTACACTTCTTTTCATATACAAGAAATAATATTAATTACGACAGTGAACACAGAAAATGCGTTTCAGTAAAATTATGTTTTATGGCTGAAGTCGGTTTTTTTTTGGTAAATAGTTTTTAAATTTTGCTTTTTGTATTTTAGCGTGTTTGCCAATCTCCCTAATAATTTTTAGTGATGGCGACCCTTCTACTTAATACAGTTTAGATGGGCAGGTGGGTTAACTAGCTTGAACTGATGATCTTCGATTTGTCATGTTTATTGGTAATACACCGACCTTCTCAACACTATTTCCATAAAAAAATCAAACTGCATATTATATAGTCTCCCTGTGAGTGAATTTGCAAAAGCTAGACAATCGGTAAACCTACATTACAAAAAACTACTGAATCGATTATACAATGTAACCAACTTGATGGTAACATTTACAAAAAGAGTCACGCAAATCAACGGCCAAATCCCGGAATTATTTATCGATGACCCTACCTACATTAAAAAAATACATACAGCCGAACATAGAACTTCCTCCTTTTTTAGGGTTCCGTAGTCAAAAAGGCACCCTCTATAGTTTCGCCATGTCTGTCTGTCTGTCCGAGGATTAGCTCAGAGGCTCTTAGTATTAGAAAGCTGTAATTTGGGTTGGTATTAATCGGGCCGACAAAGCGGTAAAATGATATCTTTAAAATATTCTTTAAAACGTTCCGGGACACAATTCGCCTCTCGACGTTATAACAATAAAACTTCTATTGTGTCTGGTGATGTGTTCCGGAACGTGTTAAGGTACCTATCGCCTACACGTAAAGTGGGGTTTCTTTTGTTTTTGGCCCCATCGTGTGGGGTGTTGTTGGATAGGTCCTTCAAAAATATTACAGGTTATCTTGAACAGTGATCCGATTTAGGTATCCATTTAAGAAATATTAACTTTTAAAGTGAAAATTTTTGTTAGCGTCAAGTGTCCCCATCCCCTAAGCTACATGCTTATGGTTTTGGATATGTGAAAAAATTCAAACAGTGGAAACAGTAGTATATACAGGAAGAATTTGAATTCGTATACCTCCCATTAACTGGTGACGCCTTCCTTGATTTTGAACAACTTTCCCCAAGAAAACATTCCAACCCATCTTTAGTATAATGGCAGTCCAACAATTTTCAGCTGAATTCGCAATAATTCCTAGTGAAAAGTTGTTCGTAATCAGGAGTGGGGTCACCAGTAAACAGGATTTACACGAATTAAAATTTCACCCTGTATAATGAAGTTAAAAGGAAAACTATCACAAGTAGGTAATAGTCGAGAAATTTATAACATGTACGTTCCGTTAAAAACAATCAACAAAAAGCTCCATTCTAGGTCCACATAATGTGAGGACAAGTACGGAACATACTTACGGAACAGACAGCTAGGTCGGTTTGAATTTTTTGAGTCAAGTCATATAAGGTGAATCTAGCCCCATATTAAAGAATGTTACTCAAGCAGATATCTCCGCTTGAGGATAGTTAAAAAAGGATAGCTTTATGTAACTTGTATAACGGCATCTCTTTCTAATTATGCTCAACTCAAGCTTGAGCAACATTCTCAAATACGGGCCTTAGACACGGCAGGAATCCGTAACTTGCACATCGAAATACATACGTGCGAAGAACTGTGGTTCGAAAGATCGTAGTTCCGATCACACGAACAAATTACGGTCACATGCTCTGTTGGTCGACACATTGCTTGTACGATAAACCATACAGCGATACAGGAACTACGATGTTTCGAACCAAAGTACCTACTTCGCACGTTAGTATTTCGAGTTCAGTGACGCTCCCGGTCAACCTCCTCCTCAACAGATCTAACAAACTGGGAGAACTGAAGCAGTGGCTGAAGCCATAAACATGGCTAAAAACTACTCAGAATTCCAAAAACTTGCATTGAAATTGATTGTTGGCACAGACTGACGTAAATAAACTAACATTATAAATGCGAAATTTGGATGTTTGTTTATTTCTTACTCAACCACGGTGAAACGGATGAACGGATTTGGATGAAATTTCATACCCTGGATTACGACATAAGATATTTTTTATCCCGATAAAGTTGTAGTTCCCGCGGGATAAACAAATTTCCGTGATAAAGTTATTCCACGCAAGCGAAACCACAGGTGAAAGCTAATGTTTTATAAAACTTGTCTGTAACCTGTAACTGTTATAATATATACCTATAGAGATAGTTACTTAATGATATGGACGTTAAAACGACTTCTAAAACATAGATGAGATCTGTAGATAACTGGCGGCAGGTCTCGATACTGGAAAGGCGGATCGATAGGTCGTGCTCGAAATAAATTGAACAATGGTTGAAGTCATATTATTAGGACAAACGCTTAAAATGCTTTCCATGTTCCTGCGCATCCGGAGACCGTCCGCCGGTCACAGCCCGGAAGTGCGACATGGAACTTTAATCACTTTACTTAGCCTTATCAACATCCAAACGTTTTGGCTTGTGTTGATTCTGTTTGTTTGAATTTCTCCGGTCTTAAGTTAATGCGACATCAAATGACAGAGATGTGAGAATAAGTTTAGGTTCGATCTTGGAGTCTATATACCCGAATAACTCATGCGGGTTCTAAAAACAGATAGCTAGTACTTACTGACATAGGACTAAAAAAATTAATAAAGAGAAGGCGTTTGAATAGGTTCCAATAAATGTTTTTAAATTTTTCTTCCAAAAATGCATCTCGCTGTACTGAAGCTGCATCAAAAATTTTAACCCCCGACGAAAAACGACGGATATTATGTGGTTGCCGGCGTTGTGTGAGTGTGAGAGTTTTGTGTGTCCAGTCTTTGCATGGATGCATCTCAGTAAAGCGTGATACGATTTTAGTGCGGTTTGACTAAACAAGGGTACAGGTACTTGGTTAGCAATGTTTACGATGAAAAGCGGTTAAGCCCTTTCGAAGATAAACATGCTGGTTTGGTTTATCTGGAAGATATAATAGCCCGTGTGCTCGGGATATTTCTAAATTTTAAATTCATAGTTATATTTAGGAACTTAGTCTTTTGAACACGACAGTTCCATCGTACCCTAACCGAAATTATCTGATGAAGATGACTCAAATATTGTACCTACAGTCCGACCCAGACGAGACCGTATCATGCCATCGTTTGTCGTGCGCGACGCGACGTTGAGTGGGATAGTTGTTTATTTCGCCCAAACGAATGAGCAAGACAAATATTATTTCGCGCGACATAAACGTTTATCGCGTCTGTCATGCTCCTAGTGCTGTGTGAGCTGACCATGCGACGCTACCGGGAATGATAGCAGCGCCTATTAAACTGGCAGGGTTACGGTCATCATGTCTTAATCTAGCTGCCCTCGACGCGGACTCTAATAAATAAATAAATATTTCGGACACTTACACCAATCATCTATAGTCCCAAACGGATACTAGATAACGGATAAATATACATAAATATTTATATAAACATCCATGATTCGGGAATGAATAAATGTTCGTAATCATCACACAAACATTTACCCGCCGCTAAACCGTTGGTTTCGCTGACAGGGTCACTATCCACTATCGGTAATAAAATTGATAGAGCTAAACCTATTATCGATTTAGCTTTAATTTTCTAAGCAGTGTTCTCGTTTCCGTTTCTAGCACACTCCACACATATCCAAACTTGGTCGTTGGATAGTGGCCTAAACGTTAAGTACTAACTTAACTAAATGCCTACTACAACATGTAATATACCTAGTTATAAGGTTATATTACACAACTTATGCACGTACGTATTATATATATGTCTAATCATAAGCTTTTCAGTAAACGTTGCATACCTGGGAAGAACTTCTGAGCCATGCGTGAATATCCGACAATCCGCACTGGGCCCGCGTGGGGGACCCATATGCTTATACGACCCGCACTCCCATTGTGAGGAATGCCTGCAGTAGGTGAAATGTAAACCGAGTATCCAATTTCAATGGGCCATGGAGGGGAAGTACCTTAACAATAGCAAATACTTATTACTAAGGGTAAATCTCGTTTTATTTTAAAGATAATATAAAAACTATATTCATGGAATCATCTTTAAGTAATATTTGCTATCTTCAACGGGTAAGATACTTCCTCTCTATGGCCCACATTAGACATCCTGTAATAAAGCGAGATAGAGAGACGCACAGACTAAGAGAAATAAGAGAGAAAAGTTAACAAAAAAATTATTCGTTAACAGATGATAAAGGCTGTTTTACAGTGTAAAGTCTGTCACTGATCCAAAAATGTTACAAAAATCCACTCCCATTTACAGAGTACACTTACACCCGCAATCCACAGATGTGGAACCGCAGTATTTTTAAATTAAGTTTAATTAGATTAGCGGCCAACCCAACTGCCAACGTCGCTGAATTGAGAGTGGTATGTGAATTAGGTAAATGGCGACCCTTTGCTGACAGCGGTTTCGGGGGGACTCGAGATTATACAAAAACCTACGTAAATAGAGCCATTTTAGGTAACGGTTATCCGTAATGGGGGGATTCACAGAGAAAGCCAAATTGGAAGTTCCACAGCCCTCATGAAAATTAATAAGCGCCATGTCAAAATGTCATTAATTTCACTTGTAAGCAGGATGTAGATGTGGGCAAATGCGAGATTGTATTGCGATAAGCTCGTCGCAATGAGGTTTACGACCATTTTATAAGCTTCAAATTGTACAGCAGTTTGCCTTTACGATTACGAATATTATACTAAACCACGAGAATCTCCCAATATCCAGGTTTAATTAAGATTTTGCTTACGTATAAGAGTTTTGATAATTATCTCTAAATAGCATAAAACAATGTTCTATCCGCGTCCTTCTGTTTGTGTAAATAGTTGTTCTCAACTACGCAACAGAAGTGGACACTGTATTCACTATTATACCTAGAGAATTTCTTCCGGAAGGTTTATATGTATAATACAAATACCTAATCCAGGAGGAAAAAGTCGCGAGCAGCAAGCTAGTTGTATAATTTCCAAGACGTTTCAATTTTGTCGTCTAAAATGATTGTTCAACTAAATCTAGTACCCATTTACATTACCAAATTAAAGTGTTCTGAAATTATTAAATAGGTTTTCGCAACTATACCTAATATAATAATACCTAATACCCTAATTTTCCAACTGATAAAATAACATCAATCACAATAAAATCCATTTCGTGGGAGTGTAGCACAGCAAAAAGATTTCGCTTTATGTCATAGCTAAGTTGCTCTCAAAAAGTGAGCATGAGCCGGCAAATTGTAACTCTAATGGATCTCCCCGGAGATGAGTCACGGGTCCCACATGGCGCGTTAAGTAAGCTACAAGCGGGTTTCGTTGTGACGTGGGTTCCGACGGATATTTCGGGAACAACTCGACAAAGGGACAACTTTTGGTACTGAAAAAACTGGCGTTTTTACTACTGTATTACACAAAGAAGAACTCTTGTAATCAAACTTGCGAAACATCTACAAAGCACACCAAGTATTTTTCTAACATATGTTAATCATCGTTACGTTCAGTACAGGAATAATTGGTCTGAATACACAAAGGAAAGAATGAAATTACTGCTAATGAACTATATATGAACTACTGTATAGTTAAATCATCTGTTGATATACCGAGCCTTGGGTTGATAATGATAACTATACAACTAACCCTGACTAGTCAACTATATTATACTTTTATAATACCTAATATTCCAGTAGACATTCAAAGTTTATCTTAAATTCAAACAGAATCGAAATTATTTAAAAAAATAAACTTAACACACATTATTTTCAAAGGCTATTAATAATTTTTGACTATTTGGACAATAAGCAAGCATGGACTGGGCTGCTCGGCCATATTCAATCTAATTAGTATATAAATAATAAATAAATAACGAGCAACTCTTCCTTGCTCGTTTTTCTCTGGGGAGTTAGATTTGTGAATGAACAGTATTTTTTAAATTAACATGAAATATGTTACGTTATCCAGTGATAGGTACTTTTATCTCATGAAACATTTCTTGACTTCTCTGATTTTGATTATGGATACGTATATTCTAATGTAAAAACAGCAAATAAAACTATTTTCACAAGTACAAGGACATCCACGTCCATTTAATCCGATTATGATTAGCTGTAAGTATTTCAAATTGCAGGATAACAGAACAAAGATTCCCATACTCTTAAAGCAATTCAATCTCTCAAGCACACATGCCGACTTCATAAATCTCATGTCAGAACTGTAGTGTGTCATATAAATAAATACCAGTGTGTGTGTTACAACATGGGGGATTTGGGCGCTATCTCCCGGAGGAGACGGGCAGGAGCGACGACGCGACGCCATGTTAGATAATGAAAAAAATAACGATCAACTCTTAATCGAATTTTACTACCATACCTACACTCGCCCTCTGCCAAGCTATACAGTGAACATAGAACGTAGTGATTTTCTGCATTCTTCTCTAGGGTCGACTACTGAGAGTTATCCTTGATTGAGAATTCATTTAATATTAAAAACAATTCTACACTTGTATGCATATTTAAAAATGCTTCATCATTCATATCTCCTTGTCATGTTTACTTTTTATTTTCATATTAGTTCTCCATATTGTTTTTATTATATATTTTTTTAACATTTATATAGACATGTATAGATCTTATTACCATCTGCTAATCCTGTAACGCTTCTTACATTAAACGGAATATCATAAAATGCACTTGGTATTTCCCAAACATGTATTTTGCTGTGGTTCTTTATATAAATGCCTATATGTGGATACTATTTTGTATATGCACTGCCTATTTATTCTACTTTATGTTATAATGTAACGACTAAAAGTTAAACGAAAAATAAAATTTAAATAAACCATGTAGAAACACAACGATGTAGAAACAACAAAATCTAGACTAAAATAACGATAGAATTTTGTTGTAATAGTATACTTAGACCTCGATGTCTATAAATTTAACACATCTAGAAAAATACAACAAGGAATCGCCGGAGGTTACAAAAAAAATATCAGAAAAGTATGACACCAAACATAATGGAACACAAACGCGAAATGGTTTCCGGCTATTTACATAAAACTTGCACAATCAGGAATTGTTATTAAAAATATGTGCCTACAAGATGAGGCAGCGAATAGCCAAGTTTCCTTAGCCAAAGGGGTCGTGAATCACATTTCCATAAAGTTTCCATTGCAGAATGTGGTGTTGTAATATCGCGGGCTATAATATAGCCATTCGTACGTACGCAACGTGTAACATTCACCCCTTCTCCCTCTCGCTCGTCCCTCTGTAAACCAATGTCCTTCACCTCTTTGACCCAATTACATGCAATGTAAGTATTATATGTTTAAATCTTACACGCCAAACTCTTAAAATTTTAATACATCTAACAAGTATCTTTTTTATTTATATTTTCTGTTACCACACCACCACAGCGTTATAATATTCCATGTAGAGGGGAATACATGTAACAGAGGAATTGCGTAAATAATATGATTTAAAAAAAAACGAAAAAAACCGGCAAGTGCGAGACGGGACTCGGGCAATGAGTGTTCCGACTATCAGTTCATTTACCACATTTTGAGTGTACCTACAAAATAAAACATTGTTAACTTTGCAGTTTTAAAAGTACGTTATCTTCAATTACCCACACAAACTTTGACAAAAAATAATAAATAAAGCTGGAACCCAGGACAATGTAATTACTTACTTATAAATAAATCTGGTTTTAAGCAAATATGTATAACTCTTTACTTATTTATAGTTATTTGGCAAAGGCCGAAAAAAAATTATCAAGGAGCTTTCTTCATACGTAAAATATTCTATGCAAGTACCTATTCTAAGTTATGCAAACATAATAATTTTCCTTCAACATATACAATCTTATTTACAATGTTCATGGCTTTTTAAAAATTTTCTAAGTTTCTGATCCTACACAAGAAAAAGAGTAGAAATAAGGAAAATACACCAAGTGTTATATATTTTTAAAATGATGCTTTAACAGTTTTCATAATGATAATCTACACGATGACTTTTAAATATTCCATTTAGTCTATTTTTTAGTCTAACCCCAAAATCTATATTTTACTTTTTTAACTGCACGTCTGCATTTGTATTACCATTTTCTAAAATTATGGCAAATTTTAACGATACCTATACGTCAAATAATTTCTGAAAGAAATTGTAATGACCGACGGACGGACAGACATCGAGGTGATTTCATAAGTGTTCTATTTGCCGTTTTTGGTAGATACGGAACACTAAAAATAGTCACATTTTCTTGAAAAGTAAATAATATCCACGCACAGCAATTTATTTTTATTGCAAGTAGATAATAATACATTGTATATTAAATGTACTTATATTGTATTTCATTAATAAAGAAATTGCCCCTGTAATATAAAACTCCTTTTTTTATAAAAAGCAACCCTTGAGAGTCCCTTGCTTGTTCTTTTCGGGGGAAAACTGCCTCTTGAACCAGAGCGGAGGCTTAAAAATGTGTAATATCTGACTATTTACCCGAATGCCCCAGAAAGGAGGGTAATGTTTTTCGGGTGTATGTTTCTATGTTATCTTCTAGCCTTGACGGCTTGGCCGATTATTAATATCGTTAGATTCATCTTGGTCCCAGTATCATAGGTAGGTACATTTTATGATAAAAAAATAATTTAATTATTTTATGTAATCTATCTGATGCATTGATGAAACATTTAGCTAATAACGAATATACGTACATAAGGTTTTATTACTTCTAAAAGCGATGTAACAAGCTATTGTAGGACTATTTAATAAAATAAAATTTTAAAAAAATCCAACATGGCGCCCGAAACATACAAAATATGCTGTCGGGATTTTTCAAATTGGACTAAACCTATAAAATACATTTTTTTTCACTTTTACTTATAAAAAAGACAACATAATATTATTTTACAGATTTCGATATCAGGCAAGATCAGGTCAATAGTGAGCACCTATTTATCAGAGTCCAAAGTCGAGTTTATTGATAATAATAATTGACTGTATATTATAGCTTACTAGCGCGCAAGGTAATCCTTTGGCCTTTTAATCAATTAACCTTTAAACACAGTTGTTCTTTTGTCGTTGAGGTTTGGTGCGACATTTCGCTCTAACCTTTCCCTTTTACCAAAATCTATTTGTACTCAAAATGTGTAAGGAGTAAATACATAGGTATACTCCCGACGGCACCCATTCAACGTGTTTCGTCAGATACACACGTCGTCAGATCCGTATCTCGTCAGACACGCATCTCGTCAGATATTTATAAATAACATTAAAAATAATTTCAAAAACAAGCTTTTAATACTCCATCATGATTATCACTATTCTAGTACAAAGGCGAGTAACATAAAGTCCATCAAGGTGTTCTGGCTCCATCTTCAGGCCCTCGTCACCATGTGTAATGAAAAGTGCTCATGGCAACAAAACAAACTAGCCCAAGTTCGACTGTCTTGCCATTTGCCATCAGGGAGATCCTGTCCCTACATCACGGCTCAACCATCAGATCAGCTCCATGTACGGTTATTGCATTGTCACCGAACTTACATTGATTTTTTTCAGCTCAATGATACCAAAAAGTGGTTGAAAAATGGTTTGCAAATTTTTAAACGGACAACTTAGATACATACGAACATTAAAAGCTCGTAATAAAGAGACAATATCATAGACCGTAACACTACCAGTGCAAAATTGTCCGTGTGACAGCGAGACCTACTTATACTGGAAGTAACGGTGGTCCCGGCGCCGCGTGTACGATTATAAAAGTAAAAAATTACTTTTCAAAATATTTTTATAAAACATCCTTGAAATGACCCTTGCACGGTCGAATGAGAGTTAGGGGTGCCACAAAAGGGCTATTACGTAGAGTAAAGCTCAATGACTTGAATTAGTTATTCAGTTGATTACGCCTCCCCTCTGGCCACTCTATCATTATCATTTCACTTCGTGCACGTGCCGACTTGCAGAGCGACCCTCATGTTCAAGGTCGATAATTATAGACTAGCATAGCCTTTTATATTGGAATTACTTGTTTTGTTTAACTTGTTTTCCATTTTTAATCTAAGCTTATCTAATAACGGTAGATTAATTTACATTTAATAAGTACATTATGTATGCATGTAATAACTCATGCACCTAATAAACTATTGTCTTATTTATTTAGAACATGTATTTATTTATTTATTTTATTTATTTATTTATTTTAATTATTCGGGATAACAACAACTTATCATATTCGAGAGATTACAATGGATCTGATTTCTTATACTAGTCATTAACAGCTATCCACAACTTAATTAATTTGAGAGCATAATGCATGTTGTTTATATACAGTTGAGTTCAGTACCGCGACAGCACATTATGTGATATTATTGCCAGACAAAACACTAAAACCTATCCAACCAACAATACCAGGGATTGTAATTGAAGCATTTTGAGTTGAGACATAAACTATATTAAAGTAACCGGTACTTAGGTCTTCGCGCACACACTGATGTGCTGCCGATCACACCTACAGTGAGGAAAGCAGTGTAGTGAATGATAATTTGCATACTCATCTAGAGATTATATTCTAATCCATGATGACTAAACAAACAAAAGCATACATAAACTACATATAAATACTGACTTATATACAATACTATTACATATAAATATAGAATTATATAAATATAGAAAATAAATATAATATATAATAAATTAAATACAATATACTATAGATAAAAGGATAATTAAGTTGTCAACTCGTTACCAGTTCAATAAGTAGGCATGGAGCCAAATCAACTCAAATCAACGGACGATGGGGAAGTTAAGCAACTCCTTCCTAATCTTACTTTTAAAGCTTTTTTTAGAAACATTAAATAAGTCGTAATTACGGAAATGTTGATTATACGTACGAACCATGTAGTATAACTCATTGAATATTAATTTATATAATTATGACTAGTGCAGTTTTTAGTCTGTTAGATGTCATCTGTAGGTGTAGAAACAGCAAGAAACCCACGGAATCTCTGTTCTTTTTAGTATTCCATAACAAAAATGGCAAAACGGAATAGGTATTTGTGGAAACACCTCGGTGTAAGATCGTTGATCGTCATAACTATTTGGCAAAATAGACAATCGAAATTTCATATAAATACTACATTTTATATTTTTTTTAATGTGACATTAATAATTTGATATGACAATTCGAGATACATTTCTTAGTTGTATTTAAAGTAATAATTATTCTAGCTTTCCACCCGCGGCATCGCCCGCGAGGAGTTACTTATTCGCGGACGTTTTCAGGCTAAAATGTCTATGTCCTTCTTCGGGTCTCAGACCACCACTCTATTTTTCAATATGATCGGTTCAGCAGTTTAGTCGTGAAAAACGGCTAGATAGACTTTCGCATTTATAAATATTACAATGGATAGATAATAACAAGTCGCCTTTATAAAATAAGGCATATATAGGTTATTTCCATTTATACCGAATAGCGTTTCTAAAGATATCGATCACGAAGTTTAAGTTAAAACTACCATCACCATTAGGTTACCAACTCTTACAAAGCATTCGAATTTAATTAGAAATTCTGCTTTGAACAGTCGCCTTAGCTGAATCAGTTTGTCGTCCCCGTCCCACTCTCCCGACACTACTCTGGGGAAATAGCTACTCTGATGCTGTGATAGGGGCCATCTTTAGTCAAATATTGATTTCGTTTGTGACAAACATTGCTCACTCTTCCCGTGGCAGGTTTCGTGAAAGGCGATTAAGGGTCTAAGGCCCGTATTACAGAATGTTACTCAAGCAGAGATCTCCGCTTGAGAACAGTTAAAAAGGGGCAGCTTTATGTAACTTGTATAGCGCTATGCTCAAGCGCTGATCAACGCTTGAGCAACATTCTGAAATAGGATCGCCAACCCGCCTGCCCAGCACTGCCCAGACGGACGACTGTGGGAAACATTATGTCTAACAGTGCTCTCTAGTAGAGGCTGATAATGGTACATACATTTAAAATATTTCTCTACGTCAGTTTTTCTACACCTAATTGATTCTCCTGGGTGATAAATCTCCGAACATTATTTTTAACCAACTTCAAGAATTCGACTGTATTTTTACAATGTTTTGTTTATGCATGTGCCGCGATATTTCAGTCAGCTGTGAACCAAATTCGATAATTCTTTTCCTTGGTTTTTTAAAAGGATACCTTCAGAATGGTCCCGTATAAATTTGGTGAAAATATGAAGATGCATTCATGATTTTGGTGGTTCAATTAATCGTATATCTTTATTAATTCACCTTAGTTTTACGCTAAAAGTTATATGGTGACATAGCTTTAATAGTAGTACAAAAGATTTCTATTAAAAAAACCTGTCTTCTGAAAATGAGAAAACTTTTCCGCTACCTCATGGCACGCCACCTATTTATTTGTATAAAGAGAGATTCCGGGCGGTTTAGGGCCCTACGGGGAAATTTAAAACCGGCTAAACTTACACGTGGGAAATCAAGTTCTTGTAAATATAACGATTCAGAGAACAGACTCTATTTGATGCGCTATTCCATTTGACATAGGTAAACATCTATGTATAGCGATTAATCAATAGCTTTAAGAAAGCCAGAGTTACGAAGCAGACATCAACTCTACAAGATATGAATGAATGGAATGTGAGAAAGGCACCGCAATCAGACAATTCATAAATTCTTATGCCCGAGTCATGACCGCGACCCTTGCGCCCGCGCCGCACCGCAGACATCGACGCGCTCGGGCGCAGCCTGCAGACACCAGTGCAGTGTAAACACAAACGAGATGAAAGCCGGCGCCTACCCACTTATCGACTCGACGCACCCGTTTTGATTATGCGTTTGCCGTCATCACCCCGAAATAGATATAAACAGGCTTCCGAATGCAATGATAAACCCCGACTAAAGATATTCATGCCTCAACTTACCATAAAAAATTCAATAGATGTGACTGGCGAGTATTGTAGAAATTGTATTTATATTTATCACAAAGAACTACATTTGAAGTAGTGATGTGTTACAACTGTGGAACGTACGGCCACAAACGAGCCAATGGGACTTTAACGAGCCCTCGACGGGACGGCCACATTGGGTTACATCGCCTTCATTTCGCCGCTATCAGTTTAGAGTGAATTACATCTATCTCTATATTCTCTGATAAGCTTTATTAGATTTGAGTTCAGTGCCTACAAGTAAAATAAAATACGACCTAAGGTTTAGAAATTGATCAGTGCATAATAAAATTAATCAACACACGAGCGTAAAAAGCCTTGAAAGTTTCGACGGGAAGCCAGGTGCACTCTATATCCGTTTTAATGTTTAAACCAAAGCAAAAAATCTACTATTAGAGCGGTTCAGCTTGCTTGGTAGGATGGTAACTCGTATACAATATCGCAGCTATTAAAACTACATATTACGTCGGTCTACCTATTAGGTACTTCAACTTTATTTGAATAAAGATATGCCATATTGTATATACATAGAAGGAAATTGTTTGTTGATATTACTTTTCTGCTTTAGAAGTTTCATAAGAATGAAAGTTTTATGACAAGCTTTGAAGGTTGTTAACATTATTTCGCTCAATTCGACCTAGAAAATTCAATAACAGTAGATTGATGAGGGTGCGGAGAGGTCGACAATTTTCTAACTTTTTATTTTTCCAAAGACGAAACTTGTTAAAATAGGTCTCCATTTTTACGAACAGATTGAATAGACTCTTTGCTTTGTTGAACAAGCTCTAAACCGATTCCGAAAATAGGCGAAAAGATCAGAGACACAGTTTCAATAGACGTTGATCTTTGAAACGAAATTCTAGTAATTGGAATGGCAAATGCAAATTTTGTACAGATATTATAATATTTCATGCTGTTATTCTTTTGCCCCGGGCTTTGTCCATCGATGCCATACTTACTCGTACATTTAGTGCAGTGACCGGCTGCGATGGAGAATTTTTTTTCAACAAAAGTAACCCGACTGCTAGTCTGATGTTCCTTACGTCTCTACCTGCATCGAACACCTGTCTCGGTTAAGTATACGTTTAAATAAACCAGTGTGAACTCTATAAGGCATTTAATTTGCCGAAAGAATATAAAAATTATGGAATTATTGCAATTATAGGAATCAAACCTCTTTTTTATAAATAATAGGTATAAAGATTTTAATAATAGATGTGTTCCAAGATAGTAAATCAACAACTTTTCTGTTGGAACTGTTCATGAGACTGATTCAAGAGTTAAGCATAGAATATATATTAGCGAGATGAGTTTATGATTATTTAAACAGCGGAACCAATTCCCATTGGCTATATCGGCAGATGTCCATTCAACAATACATATCTCACAATGTTACGTGCTTAACTGCTTACACAAATGGCAATGATTCATAAATTGGTAAATGGTTATTGATAAAATATTGCAAACACCCTCGGTAGCTCGATATTCGTGTATGTAACACTACAGATAGGTATTTGAAATAGTGTGTTTCTTCTAACAGATCGAAAATTGTATCCAATGTAAATTTTCAGATTTAGTTTTTATCTTGCAGATTTTTAGAATGATTAGGATAGGACTTGTGGAAGCTCTCAGAGTTGCGAGCGAAATATGAGTGTTTCGCCAGAAGACTCCAACGCTTCTTAACATTTAAAGTCCCTTAATTATCATGCTGTCACTTCCATGTCGTTGACATTCCAAGCGACGGAACGCTGTTGAAAGTGCTCTTAAAGTAAAGAAGCATTTGAGTATTCGGGCGTTTCGAACTGAGAAAACTATGCCACTTTACTTTTTCTATTTCATAACTTCGACGCGTTAATAACAAACCAATTGAACCGTAGTTTGAGGAGCAATTTGAACAATAATAACACATCTCCTTAATATCGCTGCAACGATGATAAATTACTTGTTGCGCTGCTGTGGTCTTATTTGGCCAGGAATGTAAGAAATACACAAAGCCGCAGCCGTTCATACAAACGAGATTGCCGCACGCAAAAAATTGCTCTTTTCTCTCAAACCGTCCCATTTGTTCCACGAACCGCCCGGGCCGAGGGTCCTTTGGCAGTCTAATACGACTTATTTTTCACGACCCATGATGAATAGAGCGCCATGACGATATTTCAACAGTAAATTTAATCCAAGCGGTGAGCAATAAGTTGGGTATGGGTATTAGGTATCTATGTATACCTAACTGGAAATATAACTGTTATTATAGAAGCGAAAAGGATGCCTGGAGGTTTGTTTATTCCTCAATTATGCTATGCTATAACATAATACTTAGAACAATTGAGTAAGTTTAGTAGATTGGATACGGATGTTTGATTATACCTATACGCATGCAGAACTGTGCGAATAGGCTAGTGAGTTAGAAAGAAAAACGTTCGTATTTGTATAGTAAGGTTACAAGAAGGAAGTTATACATACATACATACATAATGTCACGCCTGTTTCCCGTAGGGGTAGGCAGAGACCACAGACTTCCACTTGCTACGATCCTGAAACACCTCTTCTGCATCTTTCACTCTCATAAAGTTTTTCATACATGCTATGGAAGGAAGTTATGTTTTTGTGATACCTATGTAAGTTAAATAACGAATAATGGAGACAGGATAAGCTGCAAAATGTATGAACCGATTAAAGAGTATAGCTAATAACATTTTTTCCTTCAATCAACATGTATTTCCATTCTTCTTGTTTCTAATATCATTTTATGTCTATTTTTTGTTTGTTTCCATTGCCTCGTTTTCTCAAAAGCTTATTATACAGTCCCATATCTTTAATAACCTTTTTTTCTAAAGGAATTTCCCAGCAATATTCTCTCAAAGATTCAGTTTTCTCAATACATTATTTATTTATTAGGATCACCCAACACATACATTGTATATTGGTGAAAATAATTATAACAATGTTGTGTTCTAATATATGCGCGGATTATTTTTATCTATAAATTTTTTTTTAAGAGGGTTTGTTCTGTACAGAATATGCCACCCTCAAAGTATCTGCTTGAAACCCCATCACCGCCGTTTAATACCTAGATTCATACCTATGCGCGGATTATTACATTATGCTTTAATGAAATATTAAATAATAATCAGCATTAATCGAATTTTCGTCTGTATTTTTGTCCAGAATAGACACTAAAATACCTGAACGGTTAATTGTGAGTCTTTTGACATACATTCAATCTTGTAAAATAATTCTATATAGGTACCTATAGACTTAACTAGTTTTCTGTCCTGGGTGGCGATTAGTTCAAGCAAGGTCGCTGATTAGCGCCAGAAGTCATGTTTTGGGATGCTGTGGATGACAGATAATAATGAAATAAAAAAAGGTATGCAACTAGAAAAAACAATTTGTTCCAAAACGTTTCGCAGATTTATACAGTGAAGTACTAAATAATATATTAACCGAGGGCAACATAAGCGATAAAATAATAAAAGTAAAGTCATAAGAATGTTTCAATAAAAAAAATGTATCTACATAAATAAGCTATACTAACATTACATTGATGGAGTTAACTAATAAAAATGAAACTAAGTAACTGAAACTAACCAAAACGTTCCCTTACCTGTCAGCAATAGCAAAATTAAGCGCCGCATCTTGGAGTCCTTTCGAGTTCTGGTATGTAAACAGTTTACACAGGGGAAGGCAGCACCGGGGGCATCTCTATCAGTTCCATCAGTCCAAGTATTCAATGCCAATGTTTACGCGACTCAGCTGATGTCCCTATGTTCGCCAATTAACCACACACTCGCGCACTGCGGGATCCGCACGCTGCAGTGTCAACGGCCACGAGCTTACGAGAAAAACTAGACACTAGAAAGCTGCAGCGTTACCCTTCAGTCTGAGTGACCGCGCACTTGTCGTCTAATTAGTGTAAGTTATTCATTCAACTTTTGGTTGGAGTGCGGAAGTTGACAGTTGTGTGATGAAAACATGACACATGGCCCGAGCGGCGACGGTGAGTCCTTCGCGCGCGGTCGCAGCGCACGGCGGCTGACTCGCGAGTTGCGTGAGTGGGCCCGCCCCGCGGGGAGGGGGAGGGAGGGGGGGGCACGCCTGCGCACCGCACCCGCTCCGCACCACCTCCAGTATTGACCGACGACGCCTCCTTCCTACATTTCACATCCTTAACTAGGTACTACAAATTCTCCTTTGAAAAATCCCCTAATTCCTTCCCTGCGATTGAGATAGGCCACGGCTGTGGTCCACAGATAGGGTAGATATTTACAAGCAATAAAGCCACCCCGGAATCCCGACTGCATGTTCGCCGTTTATGCAAATTTATCAGGATTGTTTCAGTAGATATTACCGAATAAATGTATTATGGTTATTCACTCACACGATCGCCACTCACACTTATTATCCCTATATTAGGTAATTTAAATTATACCTATTGTTATTATTAATGTACATTATGAGAAATGATTAATCCCGCAAAGTAATCCATACAAAATTTTAAGTCCAAATTTTTCGAAATGTATAAACCGATTCTAATGAAACTTTATAACCATAAAGAATATTTTCGAAAAAGAATAGAACTACTAAATTAGAGCGATTTTAAGTTTTCCATAGTAATAGAAAAAATGCTATATATTCTTTAAAATTCTAATAAATTTTTAGATTTATGTATCCTTCTTATACTTATAAAGTTTAATTAGAATAGGTATATTCATTTCGAAAAAGTAGGACTTGAAAGTTTGTATGGAATACCATGTGGAATAAATAAATCCTCTGATTTCATTTCTTTCTTTTTTCTGGTCATTAGTTATTAAATAAAAAGTTATTACGTATTGTCGTCGCTAATATACCAGGACAATAATCGCGATGCCTATCCTCGTATTCGGAGGGCGGGCTGTTTTGTTAGCTACAGCCTACGCTGCGCAAATATAAAAGTCTACATGCGATTGCTCTGACGTCATAGCAACTTGGAACGAACGATATGGCCTATTGAAAACTAAAAGGAAGGAAGCCTTTTAAGAAAATTAATAGGAAAAAGACCAACTAAAAATAGAGTTTTTAAAAACGATTCGTAACTACCTAAAGAATATGGTATAATTAAGATTACTTATTTTTAAAATTTCTGTATATAATATAATGATAATAAATTTAGAATACGGAACAACCGCGAGATATAAATTCGTAGCGACAACAGCTCCATCTAACGAGACTTTTGCTTATGTTCACGGCGCAAAGCCTAGAATAGATAGGACTCGTCGCGGCTCTAGAGTTACAACAGGACAGATGGCGTAATTGGAATAAACTTTCAATGTGACTTTCAAAAAAGGTAACTACTGTATAACTACTCCAGTACACTATGTATGTACTCTGTGGTTAAGAGGGTTTATTCCGTCCAGTGGAAAAATTAAGATTTCTTATTAAATACAGAATAAATAAAAAAAATCGTCTTGATTGCACTCAAGAAGCCTAAAATCTAATAATAAACAATACCTAAATAGCTTTGATGGGGGTTATTTTTCATAATTCACGATTATAAAAAAAGTGGCCGCTTTTATCAATAATGTTAAATTCCCGAAAGTAACTGTAATTAAAATAAAAAATAAAAAAAATATCATTGGACATAAACAGACAGCGACATCTAGTTCCACACTAAGCAACTAGGCTTGTGTTGTGGCACAAATAGATTTTTTTTGTAAATAAATACATATACATATAAATGAAAAATGAAAGCTATTTAGGTAATTTTATAATTGCTTTAAGACTTCTCGAGTGCAGATCAGAGCAATATTTTTATTTTAGGCTGTATCCAATGAGCGCGCCAATGGATGGATTAAGCCCTTTTAAACTACTAATGAAATTAGTAAGTAATAAAAATCTCGATCTAATAAAATAATATTAGGTTTCTATAATAAATATCAATGATGTAGTGGCTTGACCCAATTCTCTATACTATATATCTACATAAATCGATAGATTACTAATAGAATAAATAAACTTAGATTATGGAATAAATACAAAAATATTCAATTAATTATTATTATTGAGTACTATTTACTACATAACTAAATACAGAATTAATTCATCACAAACAAGAACCTAAGTTGCTTCAGCTCTCTGCTCCTCCATTGAGAGTTTTGCCTGGGTTTGTGTAAGCTGCTTTTTGATTTCGAACGCAATGACCGCCGCAGCCATGCCCGTGTTCAAACTATCAATGCCCTTTTGCAGAGGTATGTTCAGTCGCAGACCATTCCTGCTTGCTGCTAATCTACAAACAAGATAAAAAAATATGAAATCGAAAACTGTTGTTTTTCCAGATCTTCACTAATATTATGAATGTGAATCTCTCTATTATATCGAAGCGCACGGCAGTGCGCAGGCTAACTTCTCAAAAAAGAAATGCCAGTTACGAACTGCCGTGCTCTATTTATAGGAACAATTTCGAGCCACTTTTTCACCCCCCCTATCTCGGTAACTATTTAACATACTTAGGAGTGTATATACTATTTTACTCAGGTAATGTGGTGCCTATCATTACAGAATATCCCAATTTTCAAAATTGTAGTCTACGAGATACCAAGTTATACATTTATTGTTGAACAATGTAGGTCTCATTGAAATTATTTATTTGTCTTGTGACTCTTGTGACATGTACTTTGGTTTTGTTTAAACGAAACTAGAAACTTGCTACTTTTATAGGTCTAAATGACAGCTGAATGGGAAATTGGCCTCTTTTTTAATCTCATTTCGTCAGAATCTTATTTTTTACAGTAATGTTTTTGGTGAGATTATCATTACATTTGCAGTGGTAGCATGACAATTTGCGATATAATTTTATAACACATTTTATCGTGGTCATCTAATCAAATGAAATAAAATATTTTGATTTGATTATCACTTGAAAACGTTACTATTAAGATTAAAATTACACTTAAATTTACAACGAGCAAGTGTAAGTAATGCACACGTGAGGGGAGGTGAGCCCATCACCATTTCCTCATGGAAAGTCCCACAATCGCCTTTTACGACACCCACGGGAAGAGACGTGTTGGTTCTATTCTTTTTAAGTGCCGAAACCACACAGCACTAGCATCGTAAAAATATATAGGTATGCATATGTTAATTTATTTAGGTAAGATATAAGCCTATTATTATTTGAAGACCGAATGGTGTACTGGATAGTGACCCTGTCAGCGAAACCAACGGTTGCGGGTTCGAATCCCGCGACGGGTAAATGTTTGTGTGATGAATATGAACATTTATTCCTGAGTCGTGGATGTTTATATAAATATTTATGTATGTTTATCCGTTATCTAGTATCCATAGTACAAGCTTTGCTTAGTTTGGGACTAGACGATTGGTGTAAGTGTCCGAAATATTTATTTATTATTTATTATAATTATTATTAGTATGTGTGTCTAACAGTACATGTAATATTGTGTGTGAATATGTTTATGGTACTACACAAATCCTCTAATCAGCTGTATGTAGAAGACAAATAATTTTGGAAATAATTTTCGTTAAAAAAAGAAAAAAATAATTTTGGAAATAATTTTGGTTATAATCGAGATTTATGTAATTATGTAATAGATACCTAAGACATTGTAGTGCCCTTACAGGGTTCGTGTGCGTTAAATGTAAATTGTGTCTTTAACATCCTATATTTACCACATGAGCAATAAATGATATGACTATGACACATTGTATGTACAAGATATAGTATATTAAATTACCTGTAGCTCTCCTCACTTATACCCTCAGTTTCACCTCCAAGTATTAATGTTATATGTTTTAAAGCTGCATATTCCACATCATAGTATGGCAGAACTTGTATCTGACTGCTTTCAAACTTATCTTGTTCTCCACCATCCAGCACCATTGCATTACTATCGGCAATGAAAATAGATGTATTTTCTTCTAAGATATTTGGCATATCTTCCCATTCAATTGAATTCTGTATTGATAATCTGAAATGAGCTCCTGCTGCACTTCTGACTACTTTTGGGTCCCAAACGTCAACGCAACCTGGAAATGAGATTAACAAATTATGCTAGTGCTGTCTCATATTTTTCTTTACAGTTAGTGGAATAACAGGCTGATGAGTCATGTCTAAGAGATTACTTTTGAGTCCTCAGCTTGACAGTGCATCTGCTAATTCTGTATAATAAATAAATATAAAATATCCTTAGACATATACAGACAGCGCCATCTAGTTCCACGCTAAGCAGCTAGGATGGTGTTGTGAAAACCAGATGGTTGATACACTACAAAATACATTTTTTTTGTAAATAAGTATACATATAAATGAAAAACATCCATAACTCGGGTACACATGTCCGTATTCATCTTACAAACATATGCCCCTAGCGGGATTCGAACCCGCGACCTTTTGGTATAGCAGCAGAGTTTCTAACCATTACACCATGTTGAAAGTGTCTTGGGCGGTAGACCATTTTAACTACAGATTATACCACAACATCTTCAACGCCAGTGTTTGCATTGTCAACGTTAAATTTCTCATCTGTAATCCTTTAAAAGTAAGGCTTCAACTCTGACTGCTAACCAGAGCTATAACTAGTCATGCACTACTGTCCAGGGGAATGTTCCAATGTCCAGGGGAAGCAGAATACCGGGCAAAACACCTGGGATTTCCGAGGCCGCTCCCAAAAGTTGTTGGCAACGTTTTGACGCTCATTGCTTGCACTGCTAGGCTTCTTGGAAGAGCTGCATTGGTAAGAGTAATACCACCAACTCACTACGCAATAGTATAAGATGTAGAGTTATGACGGCACCCCACTATATATATTACATATGGCGAGGCAACAACGGCACAGCTACAGTAGCGGTGGCAGTGCCGCTTTTGTTAACCCGCAACACATAAAGAGAGGTGTGCCTATGTCTGTCTGTTTATCTGTGTTTCTAGCTAGCGAGCGCAGCGGGTGGCGCCATCAGTAAACAGCCAACTATTACACTTGGTTTCTGTTTTGTTCACTAAATGTCTGTCTATATCTATACAACATCATTGTAATTGAGAACCAATATTCATCAAAACATTAAATGGCAACTAACATTGGTGTCGATTCAGATGTACACCAACTAAAGTAAAACCAGTTTTGGAGTGGTGCCGTCGCATCGTACTGTTCTAGGGAGAAAGAGACAGTACTAGTTTAAAACTGGTTTTAGCTTAGTTGGTGTACATCCGAATCGACATCATTATGTGCCACACAATACAGTTATTACTATAATAACTTTTGTGATACTATGGAATTAAGAAAAGTAGCACAATGAAAATTTGGTGAAAGTTAAAAATAATAATATCATTTTTTTATTATCTTTATAAAATTAGGGTTATTCTGTGCAATAACAAACGAAATTCGACATTGTTCTTGTCTACTAAAAATGGAAATTGTTTGGAAATGGAAAGTGGATATTTCAAATTATTATTAATTTTTAACAGGCGCTAAAAAATCTGCTTCCAGTCCGCCTTCCAAGTAATAAATAAATATAAAGAAAGTGTGTTTTTAATTTATTATTGCAAGAGATAATATTTGATTTTGATTAAAAAATATAACACTATAGTTACCTTTGCTAAGTAATACTTTACTACAACCTGCTCCAACTGCTGCCCTAAGTATAGCACCCAAATTGCCAGGCACACGGATGTTGTCACAAATAATATGCAGTGGCAATGGTTTCGCCAGTCTTTTCACTTTATCTTGTGTGGGCATTTCAAATACACCTGAAATAATACCGTAGTTAGCGAGTTGTTATGGTAATCTAAAGTTTTTAGATAGTGCTGTTCTTCAATAGTGGAGACCCCCACCAAGCGAGCAGCCTCGCGTGAGGCCCGCCGCGCCCGGCAAACGCCCGGCCGCGCGCGAGGCATGCTCGGTCGGATAATTTAACACAGCGAGGCTCCCTCGCCAGAGCAGCATATTTGCTCAGTTGAGAGCGAAGATAAGATGGCGCCGTACATGCGCACCGCAACTTTTGCTTTTATTTTGCTACACACGACTATAAAAAAAACTAAATAATTTGAAAAAAAAAAAGAAGAATTTGGGTGAAATCAATTTACGAAATCCGATTTTGTTATGAGAATCGACTTTACCAAGAATTGTGTGACGTTTTTTCACGTCTATACGATTCCATTTTTTTTTTTCAAATCCTTAACCAGTAGTCGTTTTAAGGCTTATATCTAGCCCGGAATCTCTTACTCCCGCTGTTAGTATAATTAGGACCCCTGGTATCCCAAAGCCAAAATATTTGCGGCATACACATTTATTAACCGTCGGCACTGATCTTTATCAATGTTTTCGATCGAGCACGCTACCTATTAAAAGACTTGGGGTCCACAAAGCGTGCGGCAAACGACCAGGGCACCTTTGAGCAAACCTAAAAAACCGACACCGGCCGGCTCGTATACGTACGAGCTCGCCCGAGGCTGAGCATGCGTTGACGCGCGCGCGGCACGTCTATACCGACCGCGGTTGGGCGCTTGCCGCGCGCGGCTGCTCGCTTGGTGTGGACCCGTCTAATTCCTCACGAACTTCCAACCCCTAAGGTGCCATTAAACCAGATAGAAATGTTGGTTTCAATTTCTATTGACTTGACACAATGCAAAAATACAAGATAGTTTATCTTTCAGACCTTAGTTATCTAGATACTTCTACACTACTATCTAGAGGTTTACTTCTACAAAAGACTAAAAAAAGACTGTTTGCATTCTTAGAGAAAAGTTGATCTGAGCATTGTATTTTGTAAGCAAAACCAAGGTTTTAGTTTATTCTGATTTAAATGCTATTTTAGAATTATGTAATATCTTTAAAATAAACAATCATCGGTATTTCCAGGCAAAATAAGGCTTCTCACAGGCTGAAACACTTGTATTGGATTGGTGCAAATAATCCATCCTTTCTCTTTATCCAATGAGTACAAAAAATTAAAATGGCCAAATTCGCACATTCATGGTGTTGAATTATAAACAACTATATCAAAATTCACTTACCAATTATACCAGGAGATGTTTCAACATCCGAAAATAATTCAATATCTTTATATGGTATTTTATAAAACTTTACACCAGTATTAGGAAGAAATGGCCGCAGATTATTCAATTCCTCTACACGGCTGAATATAACATATTTTAGATGGCATTTAGCTTCTAGACCATCAACAATTAAACGCCAACCTTCTACCATCATCTGTTTCATACGCAACCTTTCCTTTTTTGATTTCAAGTTTGTGAGTAGGGAACTGAAATAAAAATAATACTTAAATTATTCACTATACATCAAGAAAGCAGTAAGGATGGTTGTCATGTTGTAAATAATGGCTCACGAAGGAAATACATGATTAAGGATGGATGAATGTCAAGACAGTCTTGGTAGTTCTTGAAAGAACTACAGGTTGAACAACCTTGAGGCAGCACTGGCTCTGAAGCTTTCAAACAGCTATTGCAGCTATTGTGATTTTACATCTATATTGAACGAAACCAGCCATGACTTTGACATTAAACTTTAGTTAGTTACTGATGGATGAATGTGGTCGGCCTTGATGAACTTTGTGTGATTGTATTGAGCATGCTAACCTCAGTAAATCATGCTCAAAATAAAATCACTTTAGCATAATAAGTCAATGTTAGCAGAAACTTAAAGTGAAAAATTTGTTTGGTCCAATTTTGGGGAATTCCTGGGAAACTGCATAAAATGACTGAAAATCGATTTCCTAGTAGGTAGATGTAAACTGAGGATGCCTGTAATCTGTGCCTCAACTCTATGTAGGTTTTGAGGTTCTATGATAATTCATAGAAATTTTTTACTGCTCGTATGGGTTGCATGGGTCATAGCTGTATATAAACAAGAACATTTTAACACCTCAAAACCCTTTTTATTTATTTAAAAATCTAATGTTATTACACAATTTCTTAAACTATTTTCAAGCTTATTATATATTTCCAGATACACAACTTTTTACAGAGAAACACAACATTCATATTAAATTAGTATACCTATTTACATTAATTTGATTTTGGGATAATTTATATATAGTTGGCAGGTAAACGAATTTTATCAGCTAAACCATCCAATGCTTTCTTTCTCCAAAAACTTCTAGCCACATATTTCAAGTAGTCAATCCACCTGTATAAGTTATAATACTACAAATGTACTATTCATGTGTGTAAAAACATACCTCTATCTGTTTTGGTACGGGAGCAATGGACAGACATCTTCAGTAATCATCATCATATCAGCCACAGACCATCCACTGCTGAATATAGGCCTTTCTTCCCCATAGGATTCCAGAGTGACCGGTTGGAAGTGGCCTGCGTCCAGCGATTTCCCGCGGCTTATTATTGAGTAATAGATAGCTATAATACATACCTAACCTTACTATCATTTTCTTTCAATTTTTCATAAATAACTTCACTATTATCATCGAAGACCTTCTTTTGGCTAAGGTAAAACTGTCTTTTTTTTAATTTATCTTCTCTCTTACTCTTGATTTCTTTCGATTTCTCAGGCGACAGTGTAGAGGCAAAATTACCTGCATTTTTTTTACTTGTAGGCGCTTCATGTTTCTCTTGAGTTTTCTTGAAAGTTTCAGACTCTAAGTCTATTATTTTTTCATTTTTTAGGTCTACTTTTGAATTAGGCTCAAAAGGCAATATGACCCTCGCAGGGTTTCTATGTGTCCATCTGCTGTAGAACCTCACTGTAAGAACAGGCAATTGTTGAGTCTGAAAAAGTAGACGGCTAATATTTCCCAATGACATTTTTTAAGAAGTTGTAAAGTTAAAAAGGTACTGCTTCCAATTAATACTCCAGTTTTCAATTGAACCCCAATCACTGGCCAGAGTAGATTGAATAGAATACAAAAAATCCAACTTTGCTAGAAAATTAACAAAACACCAACAAAAAACACAATTTCAGGTTATTGTTTTTTTTCTCTTGATTCTGATTGAGATGGGAGGCAAAGGAATCTAGTTTATACAGCCTAGTCACACGTTTGCGTCTAATTGGTGGATGTGGTTAGCTGGTTGTCCAGTTTGACCATAATGTAGCAATTATGGCAGAAAAAGGTATCCTGAGTCGAAAACCATGTTGTACATACGATAACCAGTCATGACTTTATTACGAGGGACCAGTGACGGATTAAGACTACTTGATGCCCTAAGCAATCCACGCCTGTGGGCCCCCCTATCCGTATGTCAACTAGAATCGGTCTTTAAACCTTTACCGCCTAAAGACGTTAGTTTTTTTTGTAAAATAAGATGTTGAGATAGATAACGTACCTTAGAAGTGGAGTGTGCGACAACCATAAAAACCAAAGCATAATTTATTTATTTATTGAAATGCGCCTTGCGGCTTTTCCGGGCATTGAATTCATGTAAGATAGTATTAACGTCTAAAGTTTTTAAAATATCGGACTCTATGTATAATATCGATAAATTATCGAGCCTTTCTTGAATCATCTTTGTCCTTTTTTCATTTTTTAATATTTTTAATTTTGAAAAAGAACGTTCCGCTGAGCAATTTGTAATCATAAGCGATAAAAATATACGCAGGGCTGTTTCCACATTAGGGAAAGCTGATTCTATTTTATCGTCATGTATTATTTTATACAATTGTGCGTGAGTTTGATGTAAACTTGTACGAGCCGAATCACTGGGTCTGGAACTTATTTTACTTATGACATATGAATGAAACTGTTGAATTTCTGTTATTAATTCGGTGTTAAGGTCTTCTGGATATGACTGTGTTAACTAGATTTGTACTGTGCTGACTGTATTCTGCAGTTTGATCAGGCTCTTATGTTAACTTAAAACGCGCGAATTTTCAAATTAGTCCTATAAACTTTTTTTGGTGTGGTTTTTGGTGACGTGAGAGTGAGACGTGATGCCCTAAGGACGGATTTTTTTGTGCTTCTTCTGGTGCCCCCCCAGACGTGATGCCCTAGGCAATTGCTTAATTTGATTAAGGGTTAATCCGTCACTGCGCGGGACCTAACAGCTATTTTAAGTGCGTAACGAAGCTTTCGGGTTCCCACAAGAAGCCGCCAAATTCTTTAGTAAAGCATTCTGCCACTTTACGGAAGAATGACTTGATCGTGACTAGAGTCTATATACGCGAAATATACGACGAATTACTTGTTTTGACAGAGACTGACTAAATAAGAGAAATGACTGTATCGACTTAGATCCCTTTGCCTTCTCCGAGAGGAGTGAAAATAACGAAAAAAAAATTTGTTTTCTACGATTGGCAACACTGTCACAGACAAGCACCGAACGCAAACGCAATCAGTCAGCTGAAATTTGTGATTTGCGAGTTGTGAATGTGCAGTATTTATTTATAAATCGACCAGAGTAAGCTGTACAAAATGGCAACAGGAGTACCACCTCGCGATGAAGACAGTCAACTTTCACGAATCGATTTGGAAGCTATACAAGATGCTATGAAGCACAAGAAGTTTCGAGATCTTCTGAACGAATACTGCGAAGAAGTACGTGACCCGGCGAACCAAGCGCTCTATCAGAAAGAAATGACCCAACTCGAAAAGGAACGCGGCTACGACGTAACTTTTATAAATCCCAAGGGAGGTTATGTTATCAAAACAAGTGTTGCAGGCGACAGGAAAGCGTTTATTAATATTTGTAGTAATGATAATGTCGGCAAGCCGTCCTACAATGTTCAGGAGGTCAACGGGCAAAGAGGTATGAATTGGCAAATACCTTACTCCATCATACCGCCGAGAGAGGAGTATGATCACCACAAAAAGGAGAAGATCGTAATATACGATGTAGTGTATCACCCCGATACCTTGCGCATGGCGGAGGCTAATAAACAATTTCGTGAATTAGTGAATAAAACTGCTTTTGATGGTCTCCAAAAATCCTATAACATTCATTTGGATAGTAACAACTATCGTTTTCCTAAATCTTATTATAAGGGTATGATTACACCGGCTGTCATAAGGAAAGAAGACCCAAACTACCAACCTCCAAATGATGATGACGTTGAGGATCTATCACCTGAAATAATTGACAAGCTATACCCGCAACATACATACCCAGAAAAACCATCTGAACCACCTAACCAAAGTGAATTTCGACCACCACTGACTAAGCAAAAAACAAAGACCCAAAGAACAGAATTTACACATTCATCAGAAAATGGTTACACCTTACCCAAATATGTGATAAAACAACAGAAAAATGTTGATTTGCAGGACTTTACTTATCATAAAAATAGCAAACAATATACTGCTATTCCAAGCCACATAGTAATTGAAGTAAATCTTCCATTGCTGTCATCTACCAAGGATTGTATTCTGGATGTGCAAGAGAAATCTTTACATCTCAGGTCTGAAAAACCTGCAAAATACAAACTTAATATTAGCCTGCCATATTCTGTCAATGATGAATGTGGTAATGCTAAGTTTGACAAAAGTAAGAGAATGTTAATTGTGACATTACCAGTTATTAGGCAGAATAATATCCCAGTTGACAATAAAAATTTAAAAGTGGATAGTGGAGTTGAAAGTGAAGAGAACTCGGGTTCACAAAGTGAAGAGGAAGGTACTAAGGAAAATTTGGTGGTTGAATTATCATCAACACCTGCAGAATCTTTAATTCAAACTGCCCAGATACAAAATTCCCATACATCTGAAACATTCCTAGACTTATCCCTTGCTTATACTTTCCCACCATATACACATAATGTTTTAGATGACATTATTGCAATTACTTTCCATGTGAAAAATACTGAACCTAATTCTGTTAAAGTAAAAAAAGATGGCAAGAAAATTTTCATGAAATTCACATCGGTTGGGGCAGGCTTTGTACCTGTACACTATGCAGCTATAATAATATTTGATGAGTCAGTTAAATTTGAAAATGTAACTGGTGAAGCATGGGATAACAATGTAATATTACAAATGGAAGTTAGTGGGGATATTCCTCAGAAATTTCAAATAGGATTGGAGAATGATTCTATGACCACTGCATATTTTGATGTATCGCAAGTTAAAAAAACTATGAAACTGCAAATTGACTCCAATCTAGCACAAGTAGCAGAGACTGCCCAATCCCCAGTTGTTGAAGTGACAAACTTAGGAACTGAAACAAATATTGTTGTATCCTCCAATGGTGTATATGATGAAGATGATATTGAGTCTCCTACATCTAAAGACGAAGAGCTAGTGTGGACAGATCAAAGTGCCAATGAGAATGGGGCAAAAAGTATACTACGAAAACCAATGGACATGATTAGAAGTTATTCTGAGTCAAGTATGGGTGATGTTGCATCATCTATGGATTATATTAGCTCTGATTGCATCCTAGAGGAGTCTAGTTTTAAAAAGACTGTTAGGTTTAATGATGTTATTGCAAGACAATTTTATAGGTAAGGTCATTTAACAAAAAATTGTTGTATTGTTGCTTCTGGAGTTTTCTGCCTGTTTGTATTGTGATACTGGGTTTTATAATGGTCAGTTATCAGCCAAAATATTCCTATACCACGTCAGTAGTGTGCTTATCTTATTGTATACATACGTACAACGCTTGTGATTAATCATATCTTTGGATTGCCATAACATTGATGATACCGAGATAAAATTAAAAATAAATAAACATGATCCTATAGTATACGTAGTTCAATCAGTAAACATGTAAACAAATTGCCAAATTAGTGCCACATAAATTGCCGGGCTCCAGATCTATCTATCCAAAGTACATTATGTTCTATAACTCAGGACACCATAACCCAACTTGATCATAAATGTTGTTTAAAAAATTATGTTACCTATAGCATGATAACAATACTTTAGCAATCTCTTCCATGCAAATTTATCATTTAGGAATTGAAAACAAGTAATTAAGTCGATATTTGACGACTTATAAACTGCTACTATACCAAATGGGCGCAGGTTCGAATCCCGCTAGGGGCATATGTTTGTATGATGAATACAGACATTTGTTCCCGAGTTATGGATGTTTTTCATTTATACATGTATTTATTTACAAAAAAAAATGTATTTGTGTAGTTTATCACCCATCTGGTATCCATAACACGAGCCTAGATGGCGCTGTGTGTTTGTGCAAAGACATAGGTATATTATTATTATTATTTATATTTGTTTTTTCTTTTTTTTTCAGATATAATTCATCAATTGAAGGCCAGAAAAAGAAGAATCAACGAAAAAAGAGCAAAAAACGTACCCAAGACAGGAGAAAGAGTGAGAGTGAGGCTGAAGACGATTATACAAACTCATCTGATGTAAGTTTAAATATTTTCATTCCAAAGATCAAATATAGTATGCTGTACCAGTCGATTATCATGTTGGTGATGCCATACTGTGCGTGTGTACACTTTAATGTACAAAAGGAAAATATACATTTTCCAAAACAGAAAAGAGTACAAAATTTTGAACATTCAGATTTTAGTCTGTATAACAGACCCCGGCATCAATAATGAGTTGAGAGCAAATTTAATTTATAATAGTATTTCTAATTATTTTATCCAAAGTAAAAATTATTTTATTATCCTTATTTTCACAATCATCATCATATCAGCCAAAAGACGTCCACTGCTGGACAAAGACCTCCCCCAAAAGATCCTTATTTTTCGATATATATTATGGTTCTTCTCAGGAACACAAAGGCTTTAGATGTTTTTGCCATCCACTTGCTAAGAAAAAGAAGATATATATTTTCACAACATTCCAAATTAACCCTAGCATCAGAAGTCTTCACTAACCTAACATTGATCATTCATAGCTTAGTTTTTGAAAAAAGATTATTAGGCTTATTATTCAGATTGTAAAGTCAGGACGTATGATCAAACTTTCATTGTTATGATTGCAATGGCACAGATTTGTAAATTCGCCTTTCATGTTTGTAAAATGGGAGGAATTTGAGTATTGCCAGTGTAAACATGGACGTTGGAAATCATTGTCTAATTGAATTTTACAGGCTAGCAAGTCAAGATTGAAGTCTGCTTTAAAGCAGAGGCGTGACAGCGGCCTCGCGGACACATCGGATGCCGAAGTTGATTGCAAAAACACACCATCGGAATCGGAATTGTTTTATGACTCAAACAAGCGCTGTGAACAGTATTCGTACGAAAATAATGGTATTAGCGCTGATGTTGAAAAATCCATAAATTCTGTACTAAACATAGTAGACAACAGCGTCGAAGCAATTGAGAAATCAGAACCAGCTATTTGGAAGTCAGAAGCATCTTCTTCTGATTCTAAATCAGAGGGCAAGGAAAAACCTTGTCAACCTAAATCTATAACCTGTGATAACATCAAACATAAAACCGATCTATATGATCCTGAGAAATTAAACAAAGGACAATATTTAGAGGTTTCATTCAAAAATGATCTCATATTTGACTTGGACATGTGAAGATTACTATCTTTGTTACTAAGTCCTCTTTAAAGGGATATTGATTCTTTGGAATATTTTAACAATTTATTAGAAGTACTTTTAGCACTTACCAGTGATTTTTTGTTGTTTGTGTAAGAATGCATAGATAGTTTAGTATTTCCTTGAAGGATTTTGCAAAAATTGTGTTCCTTTTTATTATGATATGACTATTAAGATAATCATGCAACTATGTATTTTAAATTCGCTAAGTTTATGGCAATGGTTTGAAGTAACTACCATACGATTAAGTTACAACTGTTTAATCATAGCAGTGTGTTCACGTTTTGTCAATTATTTCAGCCATTTTTGTACTAGTTTTTATGCTGATGCAATGGTAATGTTTAAAAATAAAATTGTTAACATAAAAATTGGATAAAATACATACTTGTTTTAAGAAGTATTATTAATATTATGCTCATTATATAGACAATATGTATTATATTGCGTAGAGGAAATTTAATGCATTTTGTGAGGTACAAATTAGATTTATTGTTATTAATTAAGAAACCTTGATTTAGAATATGATTTGCGAACACCTACTTTTCCTTATGTCGAATACAGAACTTCTCTTTAAATTAGATATAGGCCATGCCATATAGCTGTGTGCACTTGTGTTATTGTTATAAGCACATTTTACGCTTATGTATAACCCTAGAAAAAAGCAAAAGGTGCTCCAAAGAACAACGCAATTTTGTCTTATTTACTCGATCTTATATTGAAAATTAAACAACAAATTAATTCACTTTATTAAGTGCCTTTTAAGGTTTTATACATTTCGTGTAGTAATAATTAGAATGTCGACTATTGTCATAAACTCTGCATCTTAGCGATTCGAATGTATGTATGGAATGAATGTACCTACTAAAAATAATACGAGTTATGTTTTTCATGTAAATATGATTAGCATTTACATGGAAGATTGTGTTTCATGGACATTTAGTTAATATAAGAACGCACTTACATTAATGTTTTATTTCATAAAACCCTGTTTTAGTAAACAACCCATGTTCTTTCTCTTATTATGAGAACACTGTGGTAGGTCTGGAATATCCTTTCTAATATCATTTCTCTGAACACGTACGTATATGTTTTGACCTTATAATATATTATTTTTTCACATACAAGAAATAAGAGGCAATAGGTTAATATGTATACCTACGTTCTTAATATTTGCAAGTGGTACTTATAAGATGTATTATTATTAACCGACTGTCCCAGAAAGGAGGGTAATGTTTTCACGTGTAGGTATGTATGTTGATTTCCATGTTGCGTCCTATGGTCTTAAAACGGCTTGACCGATTGTGAAGAGCAAGGTGTCGTGCGATTCGTACCTATTAATCCCCAAAGTACATGGTAATAAATCCAACATGGCGCCCGCAAAATACAATGCTGTCGAGTTTTTTAGTTTTGAAATAGGTACTTAACTAGTTATTTATTATATTATAATTGTAATCCTTTGGTGAGTTCAATATATATCAACCACTTATTAACTAAGCAGTGCCAAGCCACTATTCAAAGCAGATCTCACACTTGGGCTTTGGGGTCCGTATCCAAACTAGGTATATCTGTTGCAGAACTCAGTAGCCTAGTAGGTAACGATTAGAAGTAGCAATTAAATTCTTCACTGATGGTGTAAGTTGTTATGTCTCTTTTGAGTGAATAATATCAAGAAGTTAAGTGTAAGGAACCCTAGTTTCGTGAATCCAACTCAAACTTAGTCGCTTTTTTTCACTTGTATTATAACTCGTTATTGTCAGATTGGTACACGTTTTTGAATTATTACGTAATACGTACTAATATTTAGGTATATATATGTCTAATTTTTTATATTTTACTTAATATTTACTACATCAGTATTACATTAGGTACAGAAAATCTCTAGACGGACGACTCAAAAATTGCTGATTATTTCATGAATTACATTTTTTTTCATTAGATATGATTTGTTGTGTTCATTACCGCCAAGTGATTAGATACTCATAATAGTAAGCAATTTAAATCGAGGACATTTTTGTATTTTGCGGGCGCCATATTTAATTTTTAGCATTATAATATTAGTATATGACACTCTGGGGATCAAGACGAATCGACACCTTGCTCTTCAAAATCGATTTAGCCGATTAGGTTACAGCAGGTAACAGAAATCTACATAGGTACATACACTCGCCAAACTTCACAGGGACCTCTCAGTGCCGATTGGTGGATTTGTGTCGGACTAGTGGCCGCTCCTGAGGGCCACCGACTTGGCTTAACGATTGCCTACAATTGAACACAACCGGGACCACTATTTAAAATGCCCTCCGAAGAACGGACACAGTCGTATTAATACACCACTAGTGGACACCACTAGTGGACACCCATAGTTCGCTAATTGAAAACGAATAGCGAATGTGAATGTAGTGTACTTACAAAATCAATTCAAGCCCGTATTTCAGAATGTTGCTTAAGCGTAGATCAGCAGCCCTTAAGCATAGTTAGACAGAGATGCCGCTATACAAGTTACATAAAGCTGTCCCTTTTTAACTGTTCTCACGCGGAGATCTCTGCTTGAGTAACATTCTGTAATAGGGGTCTAAGGGTGAGGCCAAACGAGCGTAGTTTTGTGAGTCGCAGAATTTTGGTAGCAGAAATTCTGCTGCATTCGGTTTCATACAAAAAGGCAGTTTACGACGACGCAAAATGAGTTGTCTGTCGACTCAATGCACGTAAACTCGACCCAATTTTTTCCCAATTTTTCTGGCCTCATCTTCGGAATATGCTTCGTAAATACACAATATTTTTAATGGATCCATCGTACTCGACGACACGAACATCCCGTACCAACGCTCAATACTGAATAAATTAAATTCGTCTTGCAGCTCAACAGAAATTCAGTTGAACGTAAAATGAGTGACCGAAAATACGCGACTCACAACTCACAAAATTACGCTCGTTTGGTAGCTTGGCTTAATGTGATCCCAGTTTGTCTCGTCCTTAACAGTTTACTTTGGCAGGCGGATTAGATAGCTGTATATGGTTCATATTGCTGATTTTACGCCCGTGTCTCTGGTTATCATTTCTTAAAATAGATATCTAGTGACAGACTTATACTATTCTTTGGCATTGAATAATGCCTCGATGGAAACCAGACAACGATCCATATTTCAGCGTTATCATCATCATCATCATCAGCGCGTAAACATCCCACTGCAGGTATATAGGCCTTCCCTCGTATAATGAGGGAGTATGGGCCATAGTCCACCACGCTGGCCCAATGCGGGTTGGAGACTTCACATGCTTTTGAATTTTTATTTCTCAGGCTTGCAGGTACCTCACGATGTTTTCCTTCACCGTTCAAGAGCAGTCGGATAAATGCACATATGTAAT
The DNA here is from genome assembly GCA_949316235.1 of Oegoconia quadripuncta. NCBI lineage: Eukaryota > Metazoa > Arthropoda > Insecta > Lepidoptera > Autostichidae > Oegoconia > Oegoconia quadripuncta. Next base: position 11,396,482 of record OX438752.1, read on the forward strand.
TAAATTAAATTTAAAGCTCATTGGTACATGGCCTGCCTGGGGAGCGAACCCGGATCTCCGCGTCTTAACTTCTTCTTAACTGAGCCACCGACGCTCTGATGAGCCACCGACGCTCTCTCCGCGGTATAGCGCGATTAAATAAATTTGGCATATCTTAAAACCCGAAACAAAAAGAGAGGTAGCTATTATAAATTTGAAAAACCTATATCTATAAAACTGCAGCATTCCAGCGCTGAATGGCTCAACTGATTTTAAATGGTTTTTATATTTTCAAAAGCTGACTGGCTATCTTATAACAACCGGAACACAACAATGCTGTTAACATTGCTGTTTGGCGGCAGACTTAGATGAGATGGTGGTAGCCAGTCAGGCGAACATTTAAAATGCTCTACCATACCAACCAAACCGAGTACTAAACATGTACCACGCCGGTAATCGAACCCGCGATCTCCGATTCATAAGCTCTATGTTGTTGAAATTGGACCACTGAGGCGGTTATTTATATGGATGACATAATCATTAGTTATGGATTTTCTAAATTTCTAATTTATAATTATTAATGGGGGTGGGTTTCACAGTCCAGTGAGTAGGTAGGTAAACATGTACATTGCTTTTTATTATGCTATTGTTTTGAATTTGTTTCTATAATTTTAAGGAATAAGTAGATAAACTGCATATACGCTAGAGAGGAGATTCCTAGGTACGTATGTATGCAAGATTACAAGCGCACACCTAAAATGCTTTCCCTTCGGAGTTGAGCGGTCAGACAGCATTCGCTCTCATGAACGCGAATTCAGCAAGCGTACCTACGGGTTTTAACGCTAGGATGATTATTTTTATAGTTTGCACCCCTTTGAAAATAATCCTACGGGCGCCCATGGGTACCTTAAAAATTTGTAATGAAATGAAATGATGTTTATTTGCTTCTATTTTGGGTACATTATAAGTTGGTATAAATAATCTGTCCGTCCCTACAAAATCTGCCTATTAAGGCGTGCAAATTTTCAAATACATAATATTTACCTCTAATTTAAATAACATTAATATGAAATCAATTTTAAAGTTATATTCAAATTCATATGTCAATTCAAAATATACATTTAATAATTCCATCCAATAATGGTAATTTAGTCTAAATAGGTAACGGTTAAACATATTAGGTAGCTCTATTTCAGACAATCAAGAGAAACAAATAGTTTACAATAGAAATAACATAATATTTACATAATTACAAGAAATGTATAGCGTCCAGCTCTCCCACCTGGGGCATTGTCCCCAACACACTGGCTGCATTGCCCCGCTGGCGAAAAAAGAGCCCGCCCTTATATCACCTGATGCCACAATTAGTTTATCAGACACCGCCTTTACGAATTTTTTGGTGTCTGAAGACCAGGGGCCCAGAGTCTCGAAGGCAAGTGCCGCAAACTCATAATTAGCAGATAGAAATGCGTATTTGCGGCACTTTACTATCTGGGCGAGATCGGCAGCAGCACCAGGATTGCGGAGAGCTCTGCACGTAAGACGGGGCCAAGGTGTCAACACATGTGGCATCCCATACCAGAGAGCGACCGAGTCGCCAAGGCACCAGAGTGCAACCGTCAGGTCTCTTGCCATCCACAGATGACATTCCCGAGGGTTCCAGGGTTGAGGGAACTGAGGCAGAAGCAAGAGACCGACGAATGAGGTCATTCAGGGTACAGTGCCTAAATACACGACCGGCACTTCTGGAGCACGAAAGGCCATGACGACCAAGATTGTCCACTTGCTGGCCACAAATGCAACGATGCGTTGAACAAACATTGGCCCCGAGCCTAAGGCAAACAGCAATACGTAGTGAACTGGGGTCCAATACCGTCCCTAAATTGACAGAAGGTAACGCGTGCAACCAATGCCCGGATTCCTTCTCGGAGACTGCCAACAATCTAGCAATTTCCGAGGGGTTTGGGCAATGCTGGATTAGGGCAGAATGCTTAGACTTAATAGAGACTGAATCCCAAGCACTCTGAAAACCCTTTTAAATTCATATTAAATTAATTATACATCAAAATAGTAAATTATAATAAATAGCTCGTCCATATAATTTCCCTGTCAATACTTAAATGTCAATTCGTATCGTAATTAATGTCAATCCGTGTCAGTCTATTAATATACTGTGTACTGCATTCCATAACAATTTAATACATATCCCAATAATACCAATGCCCATCTCTACTTTGTGCAATAAATTCATTTATGGACTAAAACACTCTATAAGCCACTGAATTAGTTTTGTTTTAAACTGTTTCCCACACAATATTTTACTCTGCATACTTCGGGTAAGAGAGATCGGATCAATTCGATTTTTTTGGTCAGTTGACTGCTGTCCTGCCATATCTCCAAAGTCCAAAATAATCGTCACAGTCGCCCACGGAGGACACGGGTTATTTTACTCTACTCAGGAAATAATTCATGGAATTCAATACATGTAAATCCTCCTTAAATAGATTCCTTGATGCTGAGAATCGATCAATCATACACGCTTTATTGTTTAAATAAGGAAGGTACATTTAAATATCTTTTAGATAGAGAATCGTGATTCAGCTGAAGAATTATTAATTTGTAGGTATCCATTTTGTATTATAATTATAATTAGTTAAATTACAGCCCAAAAAGAAAATGAATGAATAATTAAAGTAGGTTGTACTCGGTGATTAATTATCAGTCTTTGTATATTAGGATGGGATCAGACACGGATTCCAACACGAGTTGCCTATAGGCATTCAAATGATTGGCTAGTTTAACAATTTGCCTATGACACATACACTGACCGCAGCTTCACGAGTATCCACGCGCTCGCTTCCACGTCCGTCGACGCTGAAAAAGGCAAAAAGTCTTTAGCAAGCATTGCGAAATAAAAATTAAGTTACACTGTACTGCGTACCTACCTGTCGCAGAAGGTGGAGGACTGGATTAAGTGGTGAAAGAATTAAGTAATTTTTTAACCGACTTCAAAAAGGCGGAGATTCTCAGTGCAGCCGTTTGTATGGTTGTTGTAGCGGTGCGCGCTGCGTGGAAGCGATATTGCATCGCCTGCGTACAGCGCAGTCGAATTCGCACTACAATATCGTCATTGGTCAGCACAGGATAGGCGCTTGACATGTACTGAGTAAGTCTCATCGGATTGCATAGATACTTATTAGCACGGCTTTGCAACCCGCGGCGATTTGTGTATAAAATACGTCTTATCCGCATTTTTTTAACACAGGTTCAAGCGTGATACTGTTCAAAACTGCACCGGCCGGATTACTATGCATTATTTATGCAGGCATTAGTAACAAAATAGATATTTATTTAGGAATTTGTACGAATGAGTAGGAGCATAGAGATTAATAGAAATTAGGTAATAGTTCTGATATTAGTGGAAAATGTGGATGTTCTTATTATCAGAACTACGAGTATTAGGTACCTACCTAATAGCTGTAATAGTAATAGTGGAAAATGTATCATTGTATTATCTACATTTTCTATTCAATTAGGAAAAGTGCAGGATTTATTTGAAGTAATAATTAAATAACAAAGAGAAACGACGGGGATTTCAAAGAGCCTAATGATGTTTACTTTATTGAGTCGTTCGCTTCGCAGGTAGGTATAAGTAATACTACCTTTATTATGTTTACGTGTTATTGATTCCAATTTTTAACCCACTTCAAAAAAGGAGGAGGTTCTGTATTCGGGGCGTATTTTTTTTTTTTTTTAAATATCCGATGGATGCTGAATTAATTTCTCAACTACTTAATATTATAAATGCGAAAGTTTGTGTGTACGTATGTATGTTTGTTACCTCTTCACGCCTAAAGGGCTGGACAGATTTGGATGAAATTTGGATAACAGACAGATTAGGACCTGGATTAACAGGCTTCTTTTAATCCCGGAAAAGTGACTGGTTGCTGTAGGATAAGTAATAATAATAGGTAATAATCGCGGGTAACAACTAGTAGATAAATGTTAATACACCTTCCAGTCCGTAATCACGTAAGTCTGAGGAAGGCATCGCAAGTCGGAATGAAGGTCCGACTACTACACATTATAATATCCTTAGATAGCAAAATTTTTAACACGGTAAAATACTGGTATATAGCTCGAGGTTGGTCACGAAACAACTGCTGATATAACTGAAAGTCTTAGAAATTTCCATCAAACATTGTTAATGACCTGTAAGTAAGTAGGTAAGAAAAAAAACTGCATTGAAATCCGTTCATCCAATACAATATAGTTAGAAGATAGGAAGGTGCAAATGTATCGACTCAGCTTGTGTCCCATACCAAAGCCTGTCCCTTTACTAAGGCATGTGCGTCATAACTTCGGGCTTTTGCTCCGTTCTCCTCGCGAATTCATTATAAGTATTCCAGAATTGAGGGCTCATCAGTGGTAAGGCCCAGCGGATAACGTCATTCAATACTGTATGTCATGGAAGCGCGCGGCGCTTCCACATCACGATAGCCAGTTGGTGGTCGAGTGGCAACCCAGCTGCACTCATGTCATGCAGCGGGCGCCCAAGCGAAAGACCGGGGCGACTCTAAACGTGGAGCGATCCAGTAGCATGCCGATATAGGCCGATGGGAGTGCCTGAAGCCATCGACCCGGCTCTCATTAGCAATAAGGTTATCCCGCACTAACCTTCAGAGCGGCTCCTCCCATAGTTTCTGGGACGACGGAGCAACGCAGGCAAGGCAGGCTCACGTCCATTCCTGGTCTCGGACAGGTATACAGGTTGTTGTGGATAGAGGGCAGTAAAGTAGGTAACGAAATACAGCAACGTAAAACGTACGAAAACTGAGGAACGAAGAGACAGTAAGGAACGGTGTTATAAGTTATATAGGTACTGACGTGCTGATGTTGATGCGAGGCTCTTATAACATTTTGAATTTTAAATCTTAGCGCAGTCGCATTCGCTGTTCGTTTTGGATTAGCGAAGTTAAGCAATGTTTGGCGCGGTTCGGTGCCGGTTGATTTCAGTTGAATGCAGTCGTTACGCCAAGTCGGTGGCCTACAGGGCGGCTTAAAAATACTGACTGTCAGGTGCGTGGCGAATTATGGCTAGTACCCTCTCGCAGTGAGAGGAGGATGTGCCCCACTAGTAGGGACGTGTAAAGCTGTTGATGAAATCCTCCAAGATCATTGACGCTTCACCACTAAGAGTACCTTTGTCAAGGTACCAAACTTAAAGTTTTGATTTCAATGTCTCTATAATCGCCAGACCAAACATAGCCGGCCAGAGCGGACCCAACGCGAATGCAATAAGTGATCCCAGTAAATCAGCCTTGATTCTTTATTTGCCATTAACATTGCCATAAAAACTTATATGCAGAAGGCAGCCTGGATTGTACATTGGTCAGTAAAGTGCCTCTATCGACTGAGTTAAAGGTGTTCTATCAACCTTCAGTAGCACTTCACATTCCTTCACACTTCAAATTTCGAAGAGCATGTACAGACGCTTTACAGCAATTCTTAGATCCAAAACCTAGCTAAATGGGTAAAAAAATTAACAATCGGCTATCAGCCGCGTTCCTAAAGCAAAGTGTGGCTGTCAGAGGGCGATATGCATGCCAATGCCAACACCACTGTTTTTTTGGTCAATGCTGTAAGGTTGGCCCATAAAGAATATCGGAGACGGCATTTGCGAACGAACCTAGTATGTAGCAAGTAGCATGACAGGCGAGACAATTGTCTATATCCGGCGAGATAATGTTTGTCCTGCTCATTCGCTTCGACGAAATATTCAACTATCCCACTATCACTCCTACGTCGCGCGCGACTAACGATGTCATGCTACGCAACATAAAGATTGGGGTCCAGGCCGTTAGTTCTTCTAGCAGGTTTCTCCGTTATCCCCTTGAAGATAACGCTACACAAAAAAATATAGCGGAATTCAGCAGCTTAAGAGCACAGTTCTCCCCTCAACAAAGTGACAAAAAGATTTCACGTCTCACTAAGCATTGGCCTTCCCGTCAAAAAGCAGACCTGGTTAAAATACTTTTAATTTAATTTAATCGGGCGGTTAAAACGCATACAAAATTACAGTAATACATTCATCACAAAATGTTCAGTGACGTCCTCGTATTATAAATTAAGATTATTTTCTAATAGAAATCAAATCGAAAGCCTATACACATTTAAGTTGCTATAAAACATCAGAAGGTGATGAACACTATCATACTTATAATAGGCTTATAAATTATCTAATATCGAAGAATATTTTATTTTAAAAGAAAGCTTTCATAATCATGAGCTCCACTGAAAGGTAGAAGGGCTCTTATATAATTTTAAGAAGTAGGGATCCTAAATATTATAACGATAATTGCCACTTTGTAAACTTAAGTCGACGAAGGTATTCCGTAATATCTTCTCCAACATCACAACAAAATTATTAGCCTTAATTTTGCTAAAATCAATAAATTCCAGACAAGGCCATTGAACGATAGATACCGCTTCGGGCAGGATAAGAATTATTACTATTTGCTCTATACCGAGACCCCTTGAGTAAGATGTAGAAAATATTTTTAAATACCTACCGTCACTCTTAATGAATTTTGAAGAATTTGGATATATTTGGATTGAACTTCCTTTTTGAAAACATCTTTCATACATGATAATGACCGGCACCCATTTCTGTGAATTTGTACTCTACATAGGTACTTAACCTATTTATGTTAGAATAAATCATTTCACATCTGTGTTTTTAGGAACCAAAATTTTACTCTTTACTAAGATATCTAAATCTTAGACAAAATAAGTGTAAGTGTTTGTATCTGATTTCATTTACTTAAACGACAGAACTTTCCCCTTATCTACAGAAACCGCAGAAATTAAAGGACTACCTACCCGTCGAATGTATTGCAAAGCCTTTACATAAGTGTTGCCATATATAGGTAAGTATATGTATGCGTATTTGCTTTCTATTACCTAACTAGTTACTCAAGTATACACCGCCCACCCTCTCAACCCCAAATGCACCCTGACACGTCTAAGGCACACGCCTGTTAGCAACACGAGTGTTTGCACTTCCCTCACGACGATAAAGCCTCTACACGATATTGTGAACGTATCGATTTCCATCGGAAAACAAGTAATGGACCCAATAGATATAGGAAGAGGATATGAGCATAGACAAATCCTTCCTAATTCGAGTGGCACATCACTTTCAGCAAATAAGGAAAATAGAATCTGCTACTTCTTTAGTTAAGTACCTATCTACCCAATAATCAGAGATTATCCTTGTATAGAATGTTTTTTTATGAATTAGGCAACGAGGATTATAGTACCCGACCCAGTATTTTAGCTATCGTCATGTTCATACATGACGATATTATCTCATGATAATGTTCAGTTGCAATAACTGGATATAGAGATCGTTGTCTTTGCATCGCAACGCAATAACTTACTTCATACCATAGTAACAAGAAATAAAACACTCGGGACCAGGTTTCCCACCGCATTGCCTTTTCAAAGAAATTTCTGGGCGCTTAGTCGATGCTTCCTACATATAAATCTAGTCTAATCTATACGACCGGAAGGCTGAACTGTATTTTGCCCAAAGAGTCAAATTAACGCGATAATAACGCGAGACAAATTATTGGGTAAACGCGTTGAGGGATGTATGGCTATGTAAGCTGGTCTGGAAAAAACGGAGCATCCATATTCTCACACCTACGCTTTGACGATGATATTGTCTCAATGGCGATATCGTGGATCGAGGTGCTACAAATACTGAATAATTTGTTTCAATGATGCCTAACGGGCTTGTCGTCCTGTGTGTGACCTTGGGTAAGGTTAAGTTTATATTCTATCATAAATATTGATAACACGACCATCAAAGTTGTTGGAGTACGTCTAGCTCGGGCGGACCTTGCTGTTAGGTAGAAACAACTTCGAGAGTAAGCTTATGCCTCCTACCCACCAATTATGAACGTATGTATAGGTAAGAGTTATGCTCCGAATAAATACTGCGTCTCATCAAGGGTAATATAGGTCACCATCTAGATGGTGCGATGCATATAATTTTGTAAATATGTAGAAGAGTCCTGACAAACATCCTTGACCCTCGATTGGAACAAGGTAGTCGGGTACAGAAAGGAGTAATTCTGAATACAGCCAGTATTTTTAGGAGGTTCCTCTCTCCCTAGCTATCAGTAGCCAGCTATATTATTAATATGTTTCTGGTTTTATGGGTATGGATTAATTTTTTAACGCCCGACCACAGAATTAATATAGTCGACGAAAAGCGACGGGTGTTATGTATGTGTGTGTGTCCAGTTTTTGTCTGGATGTATATCAGCAATGCGTGGTTCAATTTTAGTGTGTTTTTTGAAAATCGGTTAGGTTAGGTTGTTTATCATGTTGGTTGAAAATCGGTTAAACCGTTTCGAAGATATTATAGTTTTAAACACAGTTGTATGTTGTATTTCGATGATATCGTTTACTTTCAGGGAATGATATAAAGATAAACGAAATAAAAAGAATCGTTACAATAAGTACGAATGATGTCTGTATTACCTAAATTGTAGAATGATAGAGACACGTTTCGGAATTATTCAATTGTCTTGGATATGAAATCACTTAATAGAACACATTTCATTTCGAGGGAGCCAAGGGAGGCTTATTTACCTACCAATAAAGAATAAAGCTTTATCAGAATAACTTCCGCCAGCCCGCGGCTCCGGCCCTGTATTTTTTTTATATCTCCCCGGGGGGAAAGTAGCCTATGTCCTTCCCGAACCCTTCTATAAGGTACTTATTTAAGATTACATGTTCTTTATAGATACTTTGAGTAAGTTTCTACACAAATACTTTTCAAACAAAACTTTATAACGCTACAGACAGACTATCACAATATAATTTTTCTACTCAAAATGACGACTAGCTTATGCTCAAACTCGATGGGACTGCATTGATTTATTTTTGTTGATATTATGGCTACCACCACACCATGGCCCCAGTATCAGATCTTGGACTGGATACCATCTACGATCAGACTACTTGTCAAGACAAATCAGATGAGCTCAAACTTGATGAGGTTGCATTATTTCTTACAGAGTTCCCATGATGATCATTGTCTAGAAGAAATCGCTACTAGCGATAAGACCGCCTTTGTACACTTCATCATCTATGTTAAATGTTCTTTATATTTTATTTTTGTGTGCAATAAAGAATTTAATAATAATGATACCATAATATTGCATTGTCATTCGAGTTACATACGCATGGAAAATTACAAAAAGCTAAATAAAAGCTTGAAATAAATATAAAATCAATAGTTGGTAAAGCATTCGTAGTATACAATCTTTTGGTGTCAGTCAGTAGATTACAATTTGTTTGGAAGGCGTGAATGTAGAGTCAAATTGAATAAATATTGTTATATTCGGCTTTGAAAGCCCAGCTCTAGGATATGCTTAGAGTCGGGCGTACAAAACGTTAATACAATTTATTTTCAGGGCTTTATATTTACCACAGTTGATACATAAATAATATTAGACATCTACATGGTTGATTATCTACTTATTTCCACTAGAGTTAGGTGATAAATAACGTCACGATGAAAAAATAACCGCGACCTGCTAAAAAGTGACGTTTTTGTAATGATGCTGTATAATGATGTATATATATATATATCGTCTATGTACCTACTGATATTTAAGTTATTCAGCTTTTACTTTGCACTATCCAACTACTTATTAAAAAAGCTTCTTTAACTGAGGTTGTCTGGAAGAAATCGCTATCAGCGATAAGACCGCCTTTATACACGTCATCATCTATGTTAAATGTTCTTTGTATTTTATTTTTGTGTGCAATAAAGAATTTATTAACAATAATAATAATGATGATTACAAAATAAAATACTTATATAGACCTTAAAATGATGATAAATAAGTAACATTTGCTAACAGTTCTAAGCTTGTGAAAAGTGTGAAGGATATTTATAATTTAACTGTACGTACGTACGTGTTTTGTATTTACTTTATTTTGTACAATAAAGCGTTTACAAACAAATGTAACATACATCATACCCAACTTCAAATTATCGTTGTACTTAGAAACTGAAGTAACAGGAAAGGCAAACGTTACAAATTCAAGGACCTGACGAAATAGCAGTGATTTTTCACCTTGATTTCTATGGAACCGGAACAACAGGCAGTGTGATAAAAAAAATAACGCTTTTCCCCATCTCTAATATTCACCTACGCGCTCTACCTGTCTATCTATATAGCTACCTTTTAACATGAAAGCGATTGATCCAATTTATAAGTACTTACAATAGGTAAAGTTTGGGTTTAGGCTATAGAATTGCATGTTAGACGCTGCGATAATCACTTTTTTCGGGTGGCAGACAGACTGTTTACCACTGAGTAAAAAATATAAATTGACAACTCCCGAGAGACAATGATTATAATGTCATCCAGATGAACATACTGTGTTAAAGCTTTTTATTCAAAGCGGCTCACCCGGCACATGGCTAACCGTTTTCAAACCCCTTCAGCAGTTTTGGTGCTACAATGGCACACAGACATGGAGACACAGATACTCGGACACAATAAATACAATGCAATACGATACAATACAATTGCAACGCAATGCGACGCAACGCGACGCAACGCGACGCAAGGCGACGCAACGCGACGCAGCGCGACGCAGCGCGACGCAGCGCGACGCAGCGCGACGCAGCGCGACGCAGCGCGACGCAACGCGACGCAACGCGACGCAACGCAACGCAACGCAACGCAACGCAACGCAACGCAATGCAGCGCACCATACCATGCTCTGTTTCACATTTTATTTACCGTTATATTTTTCTGATTACTTATTTGGCATCCATTAGAGAACGAAAGCAAGGTAAACGAACATAAGACCCCGATTGGGTCGCAGTATATCCCGAATCCCATGGCAAACAAAAAATAGGATAGGTACCGAAGTGTACGGGAGAATCTATTATGTATGTATTTCTTATTCAGTGATGGATGATTGATAAGTACCTACATACATATGCATATAACATCTAATCCACTCGGATAAATTCCTTTACACACGTGAACAGTTAGAGGAGAAACCTTTTATAAGCTATTCAATTCAAGTTACAAGCGAAACCGCGACCATAACATATATAAAGGAGACATATTATTCCGTCTCAGAACTTCCCCACAATAATACGGCTACACATTGGTTTACAATGAAGGGTGTTGTGTGAAAATCACGTACACAGAGATAACATACAGGAGGTACCTACCTACCTATATACAGTCGCAGACAATACCCCTCTGTCAAAATTCTGAAAGTAAATTAATTAAAAATTCAGAAAGCTTCTCAGAGACTACCATTGATTATATCATCCATATAAAATAAACCAATTGTGTTAAAAGTAAAATATCTGTTAGCCGATTTGTATCAAGCATAGGTGGTTCTTCCACCTCACTTACAAAAAACCGCTTTTAAGGCTGTCCGCCCACGACAGACGTTTTGTAGGACCGATAACGGGCCGAATTTTTCGTCAATACTTTTATCATCGATTTTGAGACCGATTTTTTGTAGGACTTGTGCGTTGAAATATTGCAATCAGTACGTTCCATTTTTATCCTGCAAAAAATTTTTATCGGTCGTAGGCGGAGAGCCTAAAGAGTTCCAGTTGTATTGAAAAACTGTCGCCGACAATAATAATAGGATTACACATCACCAACATAAAAGTTAAATTTTATCTATTTAACCTTTATTTGTTTCGACAGTCACACACACTGCAGGTCACTGCTGCATATTACTTTTGGCGCAATTTGCTTCGCTTTCCATGGGAAAATTTGCCCATTAGGTTAGGTTAGATGGTAATCTCCACGCTGACTGGGCCAGAGGGTTGGCGATTGCAGATTAAACATCAATATATAAAAGCAGTTGTTAAGTAAATAATTTTTATAATATATTTATAATATTTTTAAACGTAGGAAGTAAATCCTGTATTACGAATTAAGCAATAATAATGGACATAAATAGTTACATAAACATTCGAGTTTCTGGTATAAATGTCTACAAACATTTTTTACATACTCGCACTAGACTAATCGATCATTAAATGGCATATTGGCAAGGGCGTCTTTTCTGTTTGTTAGTTTGACAGTTGGTGTACAGTTCTTGTGGATGCCTGTACCTATCTAATACACACAAGTCGCATTCACCACAGCCAGTTGGGGACGACGGCGTCCTGTGTCCATTAATCACCACATTGTTAGGACGTCAGCCCGCAATCACAATGGCGACCGGCTTCATAGGATTACCTAGAAAATGGGGTGCTTACTTGCTGTTGAGCCACTTCTCGTTTATAATTGGTTATAGTAAACGCACACAAGACGTATCTCTACCTTAATGCAGTAATGCTATTTTTCGAGGAAAAGGAGGAGTACAACATTATTTGCTACAACCCTTGTTTCGGTTTTTTTTTCAGTTTCCACCCTGAAAACACACATTGTATAATATATTGAGGCAACGAACTATACCTTTTGTCAAACTTTGTCTATTTACACTTATATATGTATGTGTGTGTGTCAAATAGACGAATTTTAATATAGCATTTAATGACCTCCATTTCCATGTCTAGATTCTATAATAAAAGAAGTAAGAGGACAATGTCCCCGACTTCCACGGAACTGAAAGATGAGAATATTAGGGAAATTACCTACTATGGAAGAAATTGTGAATGCTATGAAAAGTGGGATAGCTGCAGAATATGACAGGATATCGCTGGAGATGCTGAGAAGTGGTAAGGGTCTCGTTGCTAGCATACTGTACCTGCTCTTTAACAAGTGTTGGTGGGGCGGTCGAGTGCCGGACGATTGGTGTAGGGCCGTAATCGTACCGCTGTTTAAAGGCAAGGGATCGCAGCAAGAGTGCAAAAACTATCGAGGAATTAGTGTTCTTTGACAATAGCATTAGGCAAATTATATGCAAACGTCTTGATTGAACGTGTGGTGAATGTAGCGGATCAGAAAATTTGGGGCGTACAAGCGGTTTTAGAAAGGGTATGGGATGCATATCAGGTCTTTCCTTTAAGATGTGTAGTCATAAAACATCTGGCTATTCATCAAAAAGTCTACTGTGCTTTTGTGGACTTAGAAAAGGCCTACGATGGAGTTATTAGAAGTGAACTATGGTCGACATTATCCAAGTATGGGTTGGACGACAACTTAATCTGGGCGCTGAAGTCCTTATATGAGGAATCTAACGCCTGTGTTAGGTTAAATGGTGCATTTTCGGGCTGGTTTGGCAATCTCTAGGGTTGTCCGACAAGGTTGCGTCGCATCACCATGGCTGTTCAATCTATTCATGGATAGTTATCTGAATGAACTAAGAGAGTATGATTGTGGATTATGAATGGGTGAGTTATTGGTCAAATGCCTGTTCTACGCCGATGACCAGGTGCTATTTGCTACAGTGGAGGACCTACAGATCATTATTATGAATGGAGAATTTAAATAGAAAGGAACGAAAATAAATATCAAGCGAAAGTAGTATGTCAGGATTGTTGCAAGTGGAAATTAATAGTCTCTGCCTACCCCAACGGGAAACAGGCTTGAGCATATGTATGTATGTATGTAAAATTGAAATCTAATGTAATACAGCCGCTCCTACCCCTTCTGATGAAACACTAGTGGCGCACTCGTATTTGCTATCCAATTCCGATGAATCACTCGTTGTGCAACCACATGCACTATCAGATTGAGGAAGTCGTTTTCGCTATCCGATTCCAATGAAATACTCATGGTGCAAGCACACTCGCTATTCCGCAGCCGCATTCGCTATCTGAATCCGATAAAACACTCGTAGCGTAGCGGCATCTGCTATCCTATTCCGATGAAACACTCGTGGCGCACCTCGTTTTCGCTACCCCATTCCGATGAAAACTTCGTGGCGCAACCGCATTCGCTATATTATTCAGATGAAACAATCGTGGCGCAGTAGCATTCGCTATCGGATTCCGATTAGAGAAGTTGGCATAATTTGGCGCGGTCAATCCTTGCATGGATGGCCACTAGTGACATTTTTATATGTGTGTTTCCGTGCTTCGGAGGACATGCTAAGCAGCCGGTCCCTGTTTTAAATTAAAAGTAAGCCAAATCGAAGTGAAAATACTATTTGTTGAGTACATACATACTAACCCTTTTTGATCACAACGTCACAACTCTTTTGCCAAACGAGGTGGTCAGAGATATCCCAACCGTAAGTGTTTGAGCGCTCCAACATTAAAATTTTAATGCTTGAAACAATTGACAGGGGGTGCGCCCATCGCCGCTGTAACGTGCAAGTCTATAGATGTTTTTTGGTGTAAAAACCCTAAGTTGCCTTTTACGATACTCACGGGAAGAGACGGGTTGGTTCTATTCTTTTTACGTGCCGGAAATCAGGTTACATTTTTTTATTGTTCGATTTATTACAGAGAGTATAGTAGAGAGAGTATATGGAACCAGTACCACGGTGTTAATTACATTGAGAATCTTCAAAAGATGTCTTGGTAGGTACCCACTTAACTTAATGACTTTTGACAGACAATAGCAACCGGCAAAGTTTCCAAACTTAAAATTCCTTTGTCAACTTCCCCGCCTTAATTAAACTCTGTATTAACGGATACAGCAAAAGAACTCCTCAAATTTTGTGGTACCTAAATGAGATATGGTTTTTGGAAATTATTTATTTAGGGGGGCCAGGCTATACTTATTTTTGTAAGGGAGAGGGGGAAAGATGAGAACTTGATTAAACATTTGATTTACAAACATCAAGTCTCACTGCACTTTATGGGAGGTCGGTTCGGGCTGCTGCCCTCGACCTGACAGTCCTAGTAATGAGATGTAAAGAACAGGCAACAAATTAGGCAACGACCATGCGCTGTGTTAACCGACACAGGAGATGATAATGAGAATCTAGATTGGTGTGTGCACAAGTCGGAGGGGCAGCGGGGTGAGGGCGGGCGGCCCGGGCCGCCCAACCTGTGGCGTATCTGTTGCGCCGCCCGCCATCCCACGGCCCGGCTGCCAGTCTGCACTAGTCCGTGCCAACGCGCCGCCGCCGCCCCCGCTCTAGCGAGCAAGCGCGACGCTCGCGGAATAACCGACCAGTGCACTTTTCCGCACCATAGCACGTGTCAAAGTGAATTCTTCGGTGAAATGTATTGCCTAACGTTAATCGATTATTTCTTGTAAGCGGTTCAATTGAAAGTGTTTGTAGGTTAAATAATTATGTTAATGTTTTGTTTAATCTTAATCGACGTCTAATTAAAATCGACGGAGTAATTTATGTTGTTTACGCAGGTATTAAAAGTTGAAACAGACGAAAGGATTTTGTATTTTCCAGATTCAAGGTTGGATAGGAGATGATTTTTATTACATATATATTTTAATTATTTAAATTAAATTTCACTATATCAATAGATTTCTGTACTGAATTTCAACTTTCGGAAATTCCGTTCTGATATTAAATTTGTACGTTAATAGTGTTATAGATTATTTAAATAGGAGTACATTAGTTGATAGTAACGGAACAGTCCTATGTTGGAAGTAATCCATTTTAATAGCCACAGCCTGACAGCAGCTTAGATAGAGCTAATCGCTGAAATCAATTAAAAATTTTAAAAAACTTATCGAAACCTGATCCATTAATTTAAATATTTAACCCAACAACAAGATGTTACGAAGCGTAGATTTCCCCTGTTCAAAACCTTTATCAAAAACATCAATCAAACAAGGGTAATGGATTTATAGCAAATTAAAATTTTGAATAATTAATCCGTCTGTTTGTACAAGTAGCTGAAAGTTATTTGAGGTCGGGTTCTGAAT
Source organism: Oegoconia quadripuncta (assembly GCA_949316235.1). Classification (NCBI taxonomy): domain Eukaryota; kingdom Metazoa; phylum Arthropoda; class Insecta; order Lepidoptera; family Autostichidae; genus Oegoconia; species Oegoconia quadripuncta. The sequence continues at coordinate 11,412,321 of OX438752.1, forward strand.
AATCCCGTACCTAAAGCTTCGGCTATCGTGGTGATGGTAATAATCGTGTTAAATGAAGTTATCTTATCGCAATAACTGTATCTCGTGGTGCCAAAGGCTTTGTCGTCGGCCGTTGTGACACAATAGATCCTTCCCCCGAGTGTTAAGAACATTATACCCAGACGGATGATAACACTCCGGCCGTTTGAATAGAGATTGAACTTTATGGTGCGACTGTTTCTAATGTTCTGTTTATTTTACCATTCCCCAGCTAGCTGAATCTGAAAGTGAAATGTAAACATGCTTTATTTATATGATACCTGTAATAGAGATGATGTACTCGTATGTAGATTGTTGGTAGACTCTACATTGTAGAGCTAATTTGCTAAAATAATATTTTAATGTAATACTTTAGTGTAGTAAGAACAATGAAATCAGCGAAGGTCGGATTTGGCATTATATTGCAAATTGATCCCGCAATCATAACTCTGAGCCGTACGATCGACTCCAATCCGCGGTCATTAGGGCCTCGAACTTATCTGTAATACCATTATCTCCTCTCTTATCTAGATCGATAAAAGTACTAAAATATAAGTAATTCTGGCAAATACCCGATGATTTACGAGTTTTGTATCTAACTTGATAAGAAATTGGAATTTGTAAAATTGTCACTTAAATTTAATACGGAAATCACGTTACAGATTGCCAACGTAGACTGGGACGACATATGTGAAATTGCATAATATAATTTACTCAAATATCTTCGATTTGCGAGTTATGACATTATCGAGTGTTGCAGTGATACAGTTTTATAGGTACTATCAGTGCAGTGTGTGTGAGGAGTAAGCAGTAAGCACCGATGGCCGGCCCTGCAGCCCGGGGGCGCTAGATCGATCCTGTCCCGGAACACCGACCGGGCACGACTCAAGTCTGTGAGTGCGTTTATATGCAAGTCCAATCTTTCAGCCGCATGCATGTGTGTTGTCATTTCCTCTGAACGGAACTCGTGCGTTTTACATCCGACGAATGTGTGTGTGAATCGATCTTCATTTAGGTAGATGCAGTCTCAGCCCACTTTTTTAATGCAGAAAAATGTTCAGCACCATCTGACCTTCTCAAAAGCAGATAAATACAGTATATCTAATATTAAAAAATTTGCTTATTAGCAATTTAGTTGTTAGGGGTCCACTAATCTTCACGAAAGGTATTTTCCAAATTTTGGATGCATGGATTCGTTTTTAGGATTGCATTTTGTTAATATTCACATTTCAATAGATTTAATTCAGCCGGAAATGTCATTATGAAGCTGCACATTAAAATAAAAGTATAGATGATGCGGAGTTCTTGCATAGTTAATAATACTCGTACTCATTAAGAGTTCCAGTTACTTTTTTCGAAAATGGAGTTAGGTATTAACATTCGTGACCCTTTCATAATGACAGTTCTTTCTCTACATAATGATGACTGTTTGACTATGATATTGACTATATAGTAAAGTTTTTAGATTAGGAGGATACTGGATAAGTTTTTTATCATAAGGAAAAAAATAGGGCGTATTAGGGAAGTGAAATAGAATTTATTGGCATAGGATGTTAAATTTTTATTTTCGCCAAACCATTATTGATATACGTGCCGGCCGCAGATTGATTTGCGACTGGCGGGATTCGTAGGGGGTTCCTATCATGCGTAATTTTTTTGGACCTCATGTTTTTTCTGTTTTTTTTTTATTTAATTTAATTATGTTATTATGTGGAATTGTGGAATAGCGCTACAAACGCGACCGTCAAATGACACATCGATTTTTTCGATGATGGTGTTGACAAAATAAAATACTCTACCTATTCTAAACTAAACTATTCTATTTCACTTACCTTATATGCCCTATTTTTTCCTTACGGGAAAAAACTCATCCGGTATAAAGCAGCAATGTTGCTGAAATATTTCTATGTCATTTTGTGCTGAAAAAAGTCCTAAATCTTACTTAACATTTAATTCTTGGAAGACTATTTTTTATAAACAACATAATACATAATACCGAACTAAATAAAACTAAATTTTTTATAATTAAATACTTTAAAACATGTGTTCACATCATAGGTAGAGTAGAACATCATAGGAAGAACACACGTTCCAGGTCGCGACAAGCCCAAGTAGATGCCAGCCCTCTGAGGTTCTGACTACTCGACGTCTCGATCCGACGCACCGATAGAACTTTGAAGAGCTGACAGACCTCTGGGCTCCAAAACACCATGGTCTCTACTCCAAAACGTAGAAACTCTCGTATCCTTGTTCTGCGTATTTTTAGAACAGTAATTTATCTTCAAGGTATTTGTCACATCTATTTTTATAAGATTTCAGTTGTATAAAATAGTAATTTCAGTGCTGCATTAATAAACATTTAGATAATAATTTTACTGCTATTACAGATAAGCAAATTATTGCTTTAATACGTTTTATTTATTATAAAGACTTTTAGGATTGTGAATTTGGAACCGTCGTAGATGGCATCCTTATCTCTGATAGTATAAGACAATGTCACTATTACTATATGTCTGGTTGTGCGCTTATACCGATCGCCAGCTAAACGAAAGGGGTTCGCGACAAAATTTACGTAATAGCGGCTGACGACTAGTATGCGCGTGCGACTAGCATTATGGTACGCATTATCAACATCGTTGAATGTTTCCTGTTCTGCTTGAATTTATTACGATCAGCATGTTATCATTGAATGCCGAAATAAACGCTGAAATTATTCTTGATCTTTCTCAATTCTGCGACGAACTGGAACTGATATTTTCCAGAGATCGGTGATGCTAAGTTTGGATTCGAAACCCACTCATGGTTATTACCGAAAACACTTAAATGTTGGTTTGAGAATTCAGCAGCAGTTATTATTGCTGGAAGTGACTGCTGATCTACTCATAAAAATTATTTAAAATAATTTCTTTGATAAATATTTGGCCAGCAAGACAGCACGAATTTCCAGAAACTTTCTTGCAAAGCGCAAAATCTCCATTTGCCCTTTGTGTTATGTTACTTTGTGAGAGTGGGTTTTCACGTCTGATGATGATGAAAATAAAATTACGAAATCGACTGGATGCTGAATCAGAATTAAGCCAATATTGCTCCTAAAATATACTTAATTTGTGTGAAGAAATAAGCCCACCCATCTCATTAATTGACAACACAAACGATTTAATTTTACGATTACATTAATAATAATTAAAACACCTTATTTTCATCTACGGCTCGATTTGTATTAAAGGGGTTCGGAGTCGTCTGGGATAATTGATATTATTACGTGAGGCCATGAGTTTGAAAAACCTTGATTTAGAGGATTTTTCCAAATGTTTATAATACAAGTAATAGTTTATATTTCAAGATCAACACAGACAAAGTCACGAGCGGAAAGCTAGTATATTGTAATCAGCTAGGTTAACGCTTGATACCACCTGATATTACCTGAGCCAATTGACCCACTTTCTTGAATCTTATTAGCTTGAACCTTATTCGGCTTACCATCCTCAGTTACGTTGTAAAATTTAAGTTTTAGTATCCGCTCTATCTCATGTTAAATAGGTACACGCGGTGACCAATTTTCGTAAATGACCCGTCGCGACCGTTTTGTTTTTGTACAGATATACAAAAACAAAAGATTTTGAAATTACTCGCAAAAACGGACTTCATGAATTTTCTTCCTTATTTCAAAGTCACTTACAATAGATATATTAGTAATTACTTTCACACAATAAATTGTTTTCCGGTTTCCCAAGGTCATGCCGAATTTATCCGGTATCAATGAAATTACAGAAAAAGTGATTTTTGCAAGTATTTCAAATTTTTCTCGTTTTTCAAGTCGTAACCTCGTCAAGCCGCAAATAGATATCGATTTTATCGTGATTGATGGTGTTTTATCCATCTAAGAGTTATGTAAAGGTTTGTGAATACTCGTGAAGTTGCTAATTAACCGACTTGAAAAAGGAGGAGGGTCTCAATTCGGCCGTATGTATATTAAGGTTCTATAAGCATCTTGACATATCGCCTCAAATTAGCGATGTTAAACAAAGTGGCGCGGACAGTCTTAGTATGAGATGGCATTTATGTTTGTTTCTATGCTTTGTAGGGCACTAAACAGTTGAATCCGGTTGTTTTCAATAGGTGTCTTTAAATATGGATAAGTCTAACACTGACTAACTGACTGGCCCGAGTGGTGGATTACGATCCAACAGTCCGGCCCAAAAGGCTGTAAATGGTAAGCAGCTTAAGAGTCACGGGTTTGTCTGTGAAGCTTTCTCTTGTTCTGTGTCCCGTCCCGTTGTTCTCTTTCAGTTTCTTTCTCTTGTTTGATAATAACTTTAAAAAGTCTATATTAAAAATATAAGACTGAACTCGAAAGTTTTATTATATTATATGCCGTTGTTGAGCTCCTGTGACCTTTCGGCTTTAACGATCAGACAAGTTAAGACATATAAAACGAGCTCAAGCTCAATGGGATAGTATTGTTTTTTGCGGAGTTCCGGCTCCATCATCAGACCAATTGTCATTCTTAATCAATTTACACCCGGAGGGGGTGAAAATTAACTTGTAAGATTTAATTACAGAGAGTTAGACACCGGGACAAGGTGAAGCTAAAATCTTGTAATAATAACTACACAAATGAGTGGTTGTATTATTGTCGGCGTAGTTAAATTTATTCTGTCGGCAGACGCCTATAGAATTATTTCACCACCCCAAATCAATGCGAGATTTTACAGTGTGGGCAGATCGTAGGTTTTGGACTGCAAAGAGCCTTTTAATTTAATAGGCTATGTAAGGTATTATGGCACGCAATTAAACAAACGTTTGTCACAGGCTTTCGGTCGCGTGGTAAAAACGTGGTCGACTGCATATCAATCTAATTTTTTGGTTTTTATATTGTTATTCCTGAAATATTTGCATTAATCTCTACTAACACAAATTATTTTAGAATTTTCGCCTTTGCTACTTCGCTTTCGACATTTTGTGGGACAGTCATTTCAGGCGCATTATTGTTCAGAAGCAAAAAGCCTTTTCTAACAGCACGCCATTCGACTAGGTCACTATCAAACTTTAAACCCCCATCAATTTCGAAACCTATTTTTAATAAAAGTTATAATATGCCTCTTGAGTAGAAGGTGCTTGTAGGTATACCTTAAACGGCCGTTCATCGGACTTCAAAGACAGCAGCTCTGGAAACAAATCACGTCGCGTCTCAAAGCCAAGTCAAGTGAAAATATAAACAGAGATCGAATTACCGCCCTTTAGAACCCTTGTAAGATTTTAAACTAAAAGGCCTTGTACTTATTACTTTTAAAATTAATTTGTTGTATTCAGTATGCTAGGCCAAATTATTATTAATAGTAATTATAAATTGTTAGAACTAAAAGCATAATGCAATAAAATTAAGAAAAAATCCAGTCTATAAACCATTACCAATTTTATTAAACAAGAGTAACTAAAAACCTAACTTGAACAACTAACTTAGCTGTGTCACCTAATCAATTAGTTTAGAATGTGGAACAGATTCGACCCGTGATGGAGGGTGCCCAAGATGCAGGCTAAAATTTGTTTAGATAATAATATTTTAAAACTAATAAGTACAAAGACTTAAGTCAAGTCCCACCATAAGACCATCAATCAATTAATTAGATTTGTTAACCTCTACTGCAAATATAAAATCCAGTGTCTTTTCCTTAATTTCGCCAGAGATCATCTCATGTCACAAAGAGCTGAGCCCTTTCATATCCGACGCCCAGCTCTGTGGCCAAAGGAAAAAGTTTTAATAGTAACTAATCTTCCAAGTTAGTGGTAACCTCATCATTTCGAGTAGATAAGTTCGCAGTTTTGGGGTAAGCTTATCCAGCGATATCTTTTTAATGTCCGTGGGTAAAATGCCTATATTAATAATCCTAAGATATACCTTGTTCAAAAACATCACTGCTGTTCAACACAACTTTCACTCCCCCACACAGCAGTATTAGCTAATCACCACAATTTTGAGGTGTTATAAAAATATGGGTGACCTTTTCGGCATTTTCAAGCTCATGCAAGCTACTTTTCAAAATTCATGTTAAGGTCATCAAGAATTTGATGGTCTTGCCATCGACTCGCTCAGAAGAAGAACTGTCATGTTTCAGACGTGTCGTAACTGACTCTTCTTATTTTATCATCCGGTATAATATACAACCACAGGATTCCATATGTTTGAGATAAGATAGCCACCCCGATCAAAGTTGGAGGTTTCCTAGTGAATCCGCTTCCACAGTCTGCCTCATCTATCTTCATTTAACATCAGATGCGATTGCTAATAAATATCCTAATGCGTACCAATAGATAGTAGGTATACTATCGGGTAGTGAAATATGTACTTGTCACAAATATTTATACCATGGAGAACGGCCAACTTTATTGTTTTTCTGTTTTTCTTTAATCAACAGTACACAAGTAGGAATTAATGACTCCAGTGTGTTTGGGTTTAGTACGGTGGTTACCGACACAAAAATACTTTCACCAAAATACCACAATCATAAACGTGCAGGGTCGGCGGGCGGGTAATATTTATTTACATTACACTACACGCTCCGTAGAAATATTTACGGTGGACTACAAAGACGTATATCATATTTTTTATCAGTTTACGACGCCAAAGTGACAGTACCTTAGTACCGAGGAATTGATATATGGGTTTTATATAGCTGATAAAACATATCGTGTTTATGTAACCACATTCGTAAAAATTGCTGTAAAGTAAATAAAAACACGAAAATGCGTTCCCCTATTATCTATAGATATAATCTGCACTTGAAAATAGGTGCTTACTCACACACGACACTAGTCATAGATATGGCGTATTAAGGAATCTCTACTATAGCCGTTACAACCTTAAATCCTACACTGATTGATTAGATAATCCTATATCCGTTGCCTCTATCAACTAAAAATTGGAAAAGATTACTCATCATTAAATGTAAACACACCTTCATCCTTTTTTGTAAGTCCGTTAATGAATAGCGATTTAAAAATATTTAGATCACTCGAAATGAAAAAAATGATAATAATAAATGTGAGGACAAAAAAACTTTAGTAATAGGACATCTTGTATTTTTTTGCCCTGCAGTGTTATTCTTGACCTCCTGATATCGGGTCGTATCAGGAGGTCAAGAGGAACGCGGAGAGCAGAGATATATGGAAAAAACTCCACCGACAAGGCATGGCTCTTAAATAACATGATGAGGACTGTTATTTTGTAAACCCATAGGCACAACTCGCATCGAAATTTATGGTAAGATCCCAAATGCTACGAACTTTACATTCATGCCCACTGGCAATCTCACCGGTAGGTTAGAACGCAAACCGCGCCTGCAATCTTACAGAATCAGCGCCTTGACGAAACAAATTAAGGTCATTGCTTTATTTAAAGTTGGTAGTATCTCGGAACTCACAAATTTGAGACCGACTTCCTTTTAGTAAAATTCTTTTAAATTAATTTGAAATTCATCAAAAATTTTATGACTTCGTAGTAATTTGAAATTCACACGGGGTCACTCAACAATCGATGCCGGTGTTGCGCTTATTAAATATTATTTTAAAATCTGGGAAGGATTCACAGGATACCATAGGTATTTCTGTTGTCTGTCTAAGGATTACCATTATGATATCCAGGAAATTACGCCCCAATTTTGTTATTGTGTATTATATTTCTATAATCAAAATTAGGTTGATTAGTCATGCTCTCGAATTTTACGTAAGTGTTACACAGGGCTCAATTTTCGGACCATTTCTATTACTTGTCTATCTTAATGACTTTGTACTTACAGGTTTATGCAATTGTGTAAACAGAAATCATGAGATACGTCCTAGACCACAGAAAACTATTGATAACGTGAATAATGCTATCTCTAAGGTTGTCAAATTATTTATATCAAATAACCTACCTACATATGGTACTTCAAATGGAAAAGTAACAAGTTTATAAAATACTCACTACAGATTAAATAGGTGACTAGTTACTGTTTTAGTAAAAAAAAAGACTTGGAACTTGTGAACATTACTTTATTTCTTTCTATTAGATTTGATGGATTACGAATAGGCCGACATATCGATAAGTCGGCGCGACGTTCTGTTTGGTTATTCCGTTGAATTATTTCCCGTGCCCATGGACCTTAAGCTATGATCATAAAGTTTGTAATTCGTTTGGGCTATCACAGTGAATTCAGATTGCGAAGTGTGCCTGAGGGGTTTAAGAATATAGCTGTAGTGTTATATACAAAAATACTATTTAACCGACGTGGATACTGCGAGGCTAAATCATTTCAGCTATTGTCACAGCATAATGACTTACGGCTAGTTTAGTTTTTTTTATTGTCCAATGCTGATTTTTGCAAGACGGTTCTTAGCGTAGTTCGATGGAGATTAGTTAGAAGATATTTAGCTTTTAACATAGTTGGTTTGTATATCTGTATGATATATTCATTATGCTACTCGGGGGGTTTCCTAAATTTTCACTTTATAGTTATTATAACTAACGAAATAAAAATTATTAAAAGGAAATGGAGTAAAATTAAAAAAATATTTGAATTTCATTATTTTTCCTGAACCGAGGAGTCTAGAACTCTAATGGGATGTGCATTGTGCGTTTTAAATGACCTGTTGAGGATACGTATGTATGTGTGTGCTTTGAAAGCAATGGTTGCTGATACGAATTCCACTAGAAGTAAATATTTGTACGTTGAATACGAAGTACAAATCATCCAAATCCAAGATCGGGCCCTGGTACGAGTACATTTCCGTAAATATTCATGATAGCGAATTTTATTCAGAGCTAACATTCCTTTGTTCTCAAATGTGATTAAAAATGTTTTAAATTTTTTTGAAAAGTCACTTGTGAAATCGAACCGACACCAATGCGAAAAAATATCAGCCTTCTATGGTACCAATCGATAGAGTCAATGATAAGGATCAACTCTATACATTGTAGTCAACTAGATTATATATTAGCCAGTGATAGAAACAAAACGAACAACATTTCCCGAAAGCAGGCATATTGTTATATAGTATCTGTCATTCAGAATTTAGGTAAATGTAGAGTCAACTGGACAAGCGAAATTAAGTTACTTTAACTTTTTTGACTGTATTTGAAAGGAGAATTTTCTTTATCTACTCTAAATTCATTAAGTCGGCCTTCATTGTTTGAGACAACATACCTCTACAATGCCTATATAGGCAGATATCTACCGTCAGTGAATCCTTCCTGAAATAGCCGAATGTAGAAAGGGAAATCCGGAATATGTCGACCCATCATGATGCAGTAAATTTTCAGAGTAACGTATTATTTAAAAAGGAAAAGTACGGGTTATTTTATTTTTAATCCCCGACGAAAAACGATGGGTGTTATGTGCTGGACGGCGTTGTGTGAGTGTATGTGTCCAATCTTTGCCCGGATGTAGCATAATGACGCGTGGCCCGATTAAGTGCACTTTTTTTAATTAAAGAAATATAAAGTGGAGGAAAGGTTCTACCATGTTTGGTTAAAATTGCTTCAGCCGTTTTGAAATATCATGTGTTCTATATCTTCTTAACGAGTCTATGGCAAAAACATCAAATTCTTGAGGTCCAGCACTAGCCGTATAAACGTTTATGTCGCGCGAGAAAATATTTGTCCTGCTCATTCTTTTGGACGAAATATACAACTATCCCACTCTCACGTCACGTCGCACCCGATAACGATGTTATGCTACGGGAGCTGAATGCGACCGTCCTCTATAAATGTAATATAAATAATAATAAATTATCTACAGCGCTATCTAGTTCCACAGTAAGCAACTATATGCTTGTGTTGTGGATACCAGATGGTCGATATACTACTATAAATTCATTTTTTTTGTAAATAATATAATAAATGAAAACATCCATAACTCGGGTACAAATGTCCGTATTCATCACACAAACACATGCCCCTAGCGGGACTCGAAGACGCAATCTTTTGTTATAGTGGCCAGAGTTGTTAACCACTACACCAAACAGGTCGTCAAATAGAATAATAGACTGCTTATGCAAATGAAGAAAAACAACCGTTTAATAACCACACAATGTAATTCTTGTCGTCCACACCAAACATCACTTACACTGTCGACGACGACTGTAATACTTCCAGAAAAGTGTATCGCGGCGTTCACCTTTCCGATATCGTCGCGCGGTTAGCTTAGACGCGCCGCCGCTACATACTTTGTGCTTACACTGGTATTGACACGGTCATCGTGGTGTCAAATTTACCGGTATAGATGGAGCGACTGGTACATACGTATGTAGATGTAGCTTGTGACAGACAGCCTATCAGTCGAACAACCAGAGTCGAGTGTTCATTTTCGCTTTCGCAGTTCATTTCGCACTTTTTGAAATCCTTTCCTAAATGTTTCCTCCTTCCGCTTTCCATGCAACGCCAGATTTTAAAAATATTGTTTACCATGAATCTACAATGAAATATTTCAAGCGACTAAGTTTACTTGGAAGGCCAAACCTTCACAATTAAAACTCGACTAATGAAATTGATAGAACAGAACTCGTAACGTCCACTTAGGTAAAACCTTACAAATACAATCACAATTCTTCCTTCTTGTGCAGTCAGGTAATAAACGAGTACTTACAGTCATGAGTAAGAAGCCACCCTACATAATATTCATTTCGCACAAATAAAATTTGAGCAGGGTTGTCATCGATCAAGACGATTTGTACAATTTGTCATTCGTATCGCTCAGCAATCTACAAAACCCTTCGTCTTTTGTTTGTAGCTCTCACAAATCAAATTACGAGTATATCTGACAGTTGTCTGGCTTATGTTTTCGCTAAAATTCGTATTTATGTGATAGTTGGAAAGCATTCCGACAGCCTATGATTATTAAAATCTGTCGTCACGTTTACTGAAGTTATGTTAAGCAATGTGACAAAAGAGCGAGTTAACCTGTATACCTCCAGTCTTTTGCGGGATAGTCCAGCACGGTGCAACCTCACGTTTTCAACCTTGCACAATCATGGAGAGTAGATTATGTGTTTGGGTCTATTTATGAATTTAGGTATATGCCTTTTTTATCCGAGTATTCCTGAAAGAAGTAATGTTCTTCAGGTGTATGTTTATGGATTTTTATGGTACATCTTGTGGCTGAAATGGTTTGGCTGATTTTGAAGTGCGAGGTGTCGTTAGATTAATCCTGACCTCCTGTGTCATAGATAGATAAAGCCTTAATCTGTCTCCACAGTCACACACATACATTTAGCTTATACATATTGATACACAAATAAGGTAACAAATCCACAACAATAGCATAATTTTGTAACACTAACGCATGTGTATGCTGCAGCAATACAAATGAGTAATAGATAGCTCAGTGTAAAAATATGCAGTTTTTCAATACTTATATTGTAATTTTTTATAGTTTTTTTTCCGTATTAAAGTATTATATAAATGTATAAGTAGTGAATCTGATAATTTTGATCATTGTGGTTATCTCTCTCTTCAATTTAAGAGCTATGCTTTGTCGGTGGAGTAATGACCACGTCTCTCTACTTTCCGCCCCCCCCCCCCCCCCCCCCGTGGTTATCAGGTTTGCTTATATACCTATTCCGTTTATATATTGAATTCCGTGATGATAGGTTTTCCTGGAAGAGATCGCTGTTAGCGATAAGGCCGCCTAATTTGTAGTTTCTATAAGATATTTAAATGTACCTTCCTTATTTAAATAATAAAGCTATTTGATTTGATTCAATGGCCAATAAAGGTGAAAGTGATACGTATCGACAACTAAGTCTATCTTTATTGTCTCGCTTTCAAAAAATCGTGCGCCAAGATTTGGGAATTCAACCCAAGATAAGACACGAGATAGGTGCGAATAATAAAGAAGTATCTTTACACCTTACACTTACGTGAAAAAATATATCTTAGTGTCAGAGATATTGTGATAAGCATCACATAAATAGGTACTTACTAGATATAAAAATTATAATACTAGATATAAATAGAATATTCACTTAGACTTTATTAGGTCAGTAACTCATTTAAGGGGCATGTATACACTTTTACAATAATATTCCAGGAGATATCCACATCTTTCCTTTAAATAAGTTCAAAGTTATCGTGAAGCAGAAGGCAAAAGTTAATACCTGATCTTGTGGCCCACAAGATCAGGTATTAACTTTTGCCTTCTGCTTCACGATAACCTTGAACTTATTTAAAGGAAAGATGTGGATATCTCCTGGAATATTATTGTAAAAGTGTATACATGCCCCTTAAATGAGTTACTGTGTGGGTTTCTGGGCGCTTCTTGTGATTTCCGTTTTCATTTCGGTAGTACCTTCGCCTGCTCACTGACAGAGAAATGCCTAAGCCCTACTATTATTTCCAATAGATTTAAATCGACAAATGATATCACATATCTTATATTGAAATATATGCTTGAAGTTTGAAGGCTACTGTACCATTTCTGATTACTTTAATGACAAAAAACCTTGGACTTAAAATGATCGATCACCTTTAAAACGTTTAATTTTTATAAAACATAAATATAACATAAATTGAAATTTTAGAAAACCCCCGAGGGACCACATGTATTAATATCATCGACGTACAAGGTAACATTGTTAATAATAATAATAATAAAAATCTTTATTGCAGGAACTTGTCCCATATCAATTTACATTAAAAAATAAATTTTAATTACAATTTAAATTTAATATTTATATTCAAATTCAAAATTTTAAATTACATTATACGTTTATAATTGTCATTGTCATTATAATTATAATTGTCATTAGTATTCATTAGTATTCATTCATCGTTTAGTCATTTACATATTATTTATGTATTTAAATAGTTTGTATTTTATATTATTAAAAGTTAACTATCTAAGAAATAATTAAAGCGTTTTTAAAATTCAAACCCCAAGGATTCCTTCAGTATAAATAAATTGATTCAATAATACAAACTGAAGACGCCTAAAGAGAAGATAGGTATATGCAAGATAGGTATGTTATTAAGAAATTTGAACCCTGCGAAGCTATGCAATGGTATTAGACTGCAAATCACGGCTCTCCATCAAAATGTCACAGAGGCTACAGTAATCAGTGGATGTGCTCACTGGAAAACGGTATTTATACCATGAATACCTTTAATACAGTCCGAGTATGCCTTTGAGCTCAACAGATTGCAGTTTCCCCTTAAGGTTTGCTTTGCTATTAACTATTAACAAAGCTCAAAGACTTAAAGAGAGGACATGCTGCTCTCACTGGTAGTTGTATGAAGCTTTGTCATTCTGGCTAAAGAAAACCGTACCACAACTTGATGATTTACAGCGTCATAAGCAAATCTGAAGCCACCCTAATTCATACGCGAGTAAAGCTGCAGGCAACACCTAAGCTTCCTAATCCTAACTAAGTTTACAAATAAGACAATAATAACAATTCACTTCGTCCAGGCTTAAACCAATATTACAATTACAATTAAAATTTTATAATAAATGCGAAAGTGTTTTTATTACTTTCTTTCGTGCCGCAAAAATAGTTAGACAGGAAAACAAATTGAAAATGGGCGAAACCGCGTGCGTAAAGCTAGTCTTAATTATTACTATTGTCAAATACACAACACTCGTCGATGTAATATCATCTGGACGTTGAAGAAATGAGCAACCCTTGAGTTCTTGTTAAGTCTTCTCTCATACATAACAGGCGCAATAAATTAAGTAATTAATTTAAAAATGCGTCCATCTTAAGTGATCGTATGTATTCAGTTTCTTAAAGTGTAATACTTATTGAGGTTTGAGTAGACTTATATAGGCTGTTGATGTTGTAATACTTATTTAGCTAGAAAAAAGTTCTGCTGAACGAAGATCCCTTTCCGAAGATGAGTTATAATAAACCCCTTATTGGCCTCAAAGGATACCTCTCTACAGATTTTTCAACATTTGAATTTACAAAAATAATTAATATCTCGAAAGTTAAGTTTTATTCTGAAACTTTTATACAGCGTTTTCTTCTCTAAATAGGCATCGAAATCTAAGGTTAAAATCTGCCGGGTACTTGGGGCCCACGGTGTACATAAAATTTCACAGTTATATATAATTCGCTTATAGCTGTACATAAAGCTCTTATTGAAATTAATAAAAATCAGTCAGCAGAAACCTAAGGCAATCAGAAATCAAATTCATCATTCAAATATGATATTAAAAGGTCAGACCCTCCTCGTTATTGGAAATTTGGAGTCTTCCAGTATAACTCGAATGTAAAGTAATTCCAGTAACTAACTCTTAAAAAAAGTAAAAATTATATTTACTTCTACTTAAAAATGAGATCAAAGAACTGGGAACCACGGGACAGATTTTAATGAACTTTGAGCTAGTCATTATCTTCAGTCAAGAATTAAGTTATCTTTTATCAGGGAAACTGAATCATTAGAATCTGTGCATTAGCATTTGTATTGTTTAGAATGTAGTTGATAGATATACTAAGAAGTTCGTTAAACGCTTTATAGCATTGACTTATAGTCAATTCATGCTCTACCAATGCTACAGTTTGCAAGAAGCAAACTATATTTTGGTATAATTTTACTTTTCCTTACTCATAAAAACATACATTATAACTCATATAAAACATTATAGTTAAACTAAAACAACATTCCGCCTCGAAAATAGGACAAAATAGGACATAATACAGCGAAGCCCAAATTCGATAGGTTTACTAATATCCATGAAGGGTTCTCTTACGCCTCCCACCTCTATCATGAAATCAGGCATGGTACCATAATATTGTATTGTTAGCAGAACTACAAACATTTACAAACTTTCAAATTGATAGTAATTATAAATGGATGAAAAAATTAGTTGTTAGACACGAGTACATAGCACATGCATTGCTCGGCATTGGAGAAAATCCAGGAGTGACATACAAAAGCATGTAAGTAAAGCTAAAACATCTATATTATAAAAAATTACGTATGTTATATATTTTCATACAATGGATAAGGCTACCTAACGTTTTATCAATAAATACCAGTTTCAACACAATACCATTTTTGAAACAATGACACTCCGTACTGGACTATGATGCATTTTTGCACAGATTTGATTGATCGAAGGACATGATTGATACATATTTTTAAATCCCGACAAAAAACGAGCGGAGTTAGACAGCGATGCGTGTGTGTGTGTCCAGTCTTTGTCCGGATATATTATATTATATAATAGTAAAGCAGGGTCCGATTTAAGTGCGGCTTTTCTACAATTAAACATTAAACGAGGAGAAAGGTTTGATGAACATTATTTAAATAATTTCTAAGATATTTAGCTTTTAGTTGATATATTTGCGTGATATCAGTTTCAATTTGTTATAAATAAGTTTTAGTAGAAAATAATAAGATTTTTACGTCGTTATTCCTTAATAGATAATTTTGTTGGATCATATTGTCGCTAATGGTTAAATGGAAACGATCTCGTTAATGTATTATCTCGACCGAGCGACTTAGTGGATACGCTAACGGATAACACAAATCACATAGAGACGTAGGTAGTGTTTGTGATATTAATACTCTTGATGGAGATATAGTCGAGCCAGTTAATTAAGTAATTATAGTGTGAACGTGCGTAGGTAATTGGCATCATTACAATAGCTCATATGTACATACCTAAGCTAATATATACTCTAAGTCCTTTATATCCGTCTTCAGGGGCTCTATCATGAATTTACTCTGTATCCATAAGATGACGGAACCGAGTGATTTTGTATTCTATTACAAAACTCATTCGGTACGTTAACCCTAATCATAAAGTGGAAATTCGGTGCTAGCAGGTCATTTTGTTCCCCTGACCGGGAGACATTCCGCACTGTGTTTCCCCTGTAGACGTCCAGATAATCAACACTTCGAACACTTTTAGCCCACTCTTTATTGCGCCCAAAAAGTAGTAAGCCAATTAATGTCGAATGAGTCAAGGCAAGCAGCATTGTTTACCAGTTCTGGCAGAGTTCCCGGCCACGTATCGGGGCAACTAATTGATAAAACTCCAACCAGCTTCCAGGTTATGTAGTTCGAAAAGAATGTTGGTAGATATTTATCAATTATTTGATTGAAACAACTTATTGACTCAATACTTACAACGCGAAGGTATCCGGTTCGATTCTCCAGCGAGGTTTTTTTTTTTTTTTTTTTTTTATGATTGACTGGATACGCGTTTGACCACAATCTCACCTGATGGAAAGTGACGATGTGGTCGGAGATGAAGCACGCGATCTCAGTAAATGCCTATTCACTCTGCTCTTGAAGATCCCAAGGTTGTAGGATTCAGGAAAGACTGACGCCGGAAGGGAGTTCCATGCCTTGGCTGTTCGGATGATGAATGAAGTGTCGAACTTCTTAGTGCGAATGTTCGGTATATTAACTATATACGGGTGGAATCCCTCCCCACGCCTAGTGGTCCGAAGATGGAAGGGTGACGGTGGAATAAGATTATGTAATTCCAACGCACACTCCCCGAAATGTATCATGTAAAAAACTGAGAGACAGGCGACTTTGCGACGGTGTTCAAGGCTCTGCAATTTAGCAGTCATCGAACTATCACCTATAAGTCTCATGGCACGTCGTTCCACAGAATCGAGTGCAGCTAGTTGGTACTTGGCTGAACCATCCCAGAGGTGACAGCAATATTCCATGCACGAGCGGACCTGAGCCTGGTAAAGCACCAAAAGTTGTTTTGGTGTGAAATATCGCCTGACCTTAAGGAGAATGCCAAGCTTCTTAGCCGCTGTTTTTGCATTCGACTCTATGGAGCGCCCAAAATTTAGGTTGGAGGTTAACTCCATGCCCAAAAGATTGAGGTGGTCGGAGATTGGTACGGATACATCCCGGAAAGTCGGAGTCAGGTCGAATGGACTCCGTTTGCTGGTGAACAGACACGCCTGTGTTTTGGTGGCATTGAATTTGACTAGATTGGCGTCGCCCCAATCGGATACCGTCTTTAATGCCAAATTCATGCGCTCAACCATGGACCCCCTAAGTGAACGGATATCTTCACCTCTGGACTGTGGACCCGACGTATATCTCTCCGTAATTGTGGTGTCGTCTGCATACCCAGAAGTACCGGGTTGAAGCAGATCGTTGATGTGCAGTAAAAAGAGTGTTGCGGAGAGAACTGAACCTTGAGGTACCCCGGCATTAATAGCCAATAGGTCAGATGAGCAGCCGTCGATGACTACCTGAATCGACCGTTCTCTCAGAAAATCAGATATCCAAGTACACAGTCCAGAGGGAATTCCAAAGGAAGGAAGCTTACTTAAGAGTCCGGTATGCCAGACCCTGTCAAAAGCCTTAGATATGTCGAGAGAAACAGCAAGAGTTTCGCCATGCTTCTCTATGGCTTCTCCCCAGCAGTGTGTAGTAAACACTAGCAGATCGCCGGTTGATCGGTTTCGTCGAAAGCCGTATTGCCGATCACTAAGTAGATCACAGTCTTCGAGATACGCCAGCAACCTGTTGTTTACTACACGCTCCATAATTTTGGAAAGTATGGAGGTGATTGCAATGGGTCTGTAGTTGACAGGGTCCGCACGACTACCCTTTTTGGGCACTGGTTGTACATTAGCAAGCTTCCAGCATTTAGGAACTTGACCCGTTTTTAGGGAGAGTCGGAACAGGCGTGTCAAGATAGGAGACAACTCAGGAGCGCAGTGCCTCAAAACGATGGCTGGAATCCCATCAGGACCGCTTGCCTTATTCACGTCCAGAGTGCGAAGTATCTTAAGCACCTGCCTTTGGTGAATGCGTACCTCTGGCATCATACATTCACAGCGAGGTATAACAGGTGGGACTTGATTCGCAGAATCTAGACGCGAATTGTGGGCGAAGAGTGACGCAAATAAGGTTTAGTGCTAGATCTGGTTGATAATGAATCATTTAACCTCAATTTAAGTAAGCTGTAATTTTATCCATTCACACTAAAAGCGAAGTTCTATTGTGCAATTTATTCCATGCAGTAACGAAGTTCTGTTTGTCAAAAGTTCATTCCGCATATTGAAATATTTAACAACATGCAAATACTGCGCTCATGTCTTGTAACATTTGAACGCCGCTCACGTGTGCAGTTTCACACTTGAGACTAATCTCGAGTACTATTATTAGTACATTTTACTGTATAATAATTAAATATAGGTACATCTTATAAATTGTATGGAAAATCGAAATCTTTTGAACGGGAAGTGACTACACTTTTTACAAGCTTTAATTTGACTTGCAATGTCGTGTGTAAGTTGTCCGTCTCAAAATTTGCAAACCATTTTGAACCACTTGCTGACATCTGATTGAGCTAAAATTAGGCGTATTTATGTGAGTTTGGTGACAATGCAATATTATGGCATCATCTAGATGGACCCGGGATGTAGAGACTGGAACTCCCTGATGGCAAAAGGCAATATGGTCGAATTTGGGCTACTTTTGTTTTGTTGTCATGTGCACTTTCCAATATACATGAAGACGATGATCTGAAGATGGAGCCAGAAGATTGCCACTGAAACTTGATGGACTTTATGTTACTCCTATTTGTAATAGAATAATATGTGATAATCATAATTGAGTGATAAAGCTCATTTTAAAAGTATTTTTAATGTATAACTTATTAATGCAAATCGCAATTAAGGAAAAGTGACGACAAATTCGCTTGTTGACACGTAATTTGACATTTCAGTGATTGATTTCATTAGAAATAACTAAGGTGGCGATTACGTAATTGACTAATGAAGGCCTAATGCGACCACTGGGCGGATGACGTCACTTTTGTCATATCGAGAACATGATCATTATTTGTCTGACTAATCGAATCAGGCGTTTTTTGCTGAAATCCAAAATCAATTTCTATTGTAGGTATTGCAAACCAATCACCCTTGACATTTTCACCAAAAACTGTTTAAATAAGTTTTTTTTTGCAAAGGTTTTGGAAGAGATTACAACATTAATATTCAATTATATATATTTTTATTTTCACATCAGTAGTGATATTAATTTGACTATTTCATCCGCCCGCGACTTGGTCCGCGTGGAAGATTTCATCAAAATCGATTCGCCAGAAAAATATTCCTATAGGTATGCTAATCCAGGTCCTTATCTGTCTGCCAATCAAATTTCATCCAAATCCGTCCAGTCGTTTATATATGATTAATGAGGTAACAAACATCCATACAGGCGTACACAAACTTTCGCATCTACTCGTATAATATTAGTTGGGATAAATACCATTACTAATTACTTAAAAAATAGGGTATATTATGTAAGTGAAACAGAAATTGGCACAGGTAGTGTAATTTTTTTTTAAAACATTCATTGAATAAATTTTGGTGTCTATTGACGGTCGCCTTTGTAGCTTATTCCACATAATTACACCATTAAATTATATATTTAGTTTATAGCTACACTACAGTTTCCAACTACAGTAGCTATCATCGCTATTTTGTACTGGGTGTGTATATTTATTTCTGTGTCCAATAAAATTATTCTTGTTCTTATACATATAAATAAAAAAAACTTGGAGAAAATATGGGTTCTATAAAAATTTCGCATGATAGGAACCCCACAGCCGCATATCAATCTAGCGCGGGCGCGTGCGTCAATGATGATTTTGAAAAAAAAAAACTACATAATATGCCAATAACTTCTATTTCACTTACCTAATATGCACTTTTTTTTTCCTAACGGTAAAAAAACTCGGATATTATGGCAAGTATGTCCGAGAGGAGATGTATAAACTCGTATCCTTTGATAAATCGTAAGCCGGATTCTCATCTATTGTAAAATTTAATTCGAAACAGTTACGAAATTCTAAACAGCCAAGAAAAGCAATACTTTTCCAGAGCATAACAATATCTACACGAACGAAACCGCAGGAAAAAGTCTACATAATTATGAATATCAAATAGATATTTTTATATTAGATTAACTTTGAACGTTGATGTATACAAGGTTGCGTCCGGTTAGCCGATCAGCGCAGGCGCACGCCTCACTGACGTCACCGATGGCACAGATTGCTTCACTTGCCAATCCGCGATAATACTCGATAATCACATTAACATTTAATTAACATTCATGACTAACCCCTAAAAGCTTCATGAAGTTAGAAAAACAACGGAAAACAATGAATTCTATGAATCGTGACCTAATTGAATCTCCAGCACACGTTGTTTTTAATCCATTTATGGTTTTTTATACACATATCAGAGTAATAAAGTTTTATATCGGTTTTACAATTCAATAATGTAAACTCTTATTCCGTTAAGAAAATTGCTTTGGAACTGTGCCAGCATTTAAACGACATTTCCGCTGTTAAACAATAACATTTATGATACATCTGCCATCACTCCAGAATTATACATTTTATTAGTTTAATAACCTGACACGCAATATCTACAAATCGAGTAATTGTGTATTTTAAAGGTGAATAAGCAAATGGATCAGATAAAAATAAAAAACAACGACCGCACTTACCGAGTGCCGATTACATGTACATATCAAACGGAGTTATTTCCGATACTAATAAATTCGTTTTCTTGTAAAATGTGGGTAAACCATAATATGTCTATTGCGCTTGTTCCAAAACAGATGTTGCACGTTCCAGATTTTTAAAAATAGGCAATAGTCAACATAGACGTAAGATAATTATGGTTAGTGTAAATCTAGGTGGTGACTTGTGGACTACAAAGGATCGTTTATGTCCGCACGTTATCGTCTCGTAAATCATATCCGTCACATTCCCTGGCACAAAATTTTTCAGTTCTCCAACGGGAAAATGTCAGTCGGATGCTGATATAGGCCGGGCGGTAAATGTGGCGTAATTACCGAAAGAGGGACTACTCGTCCTGACCCGGGCTGCTAATGGGGATTGGGAAACA
This sequence comes from Oegoconia quadripuncta, assembly GCA_949316235.1. Taxonomy (NCBI): domain Eukaryota; kingdom Metazoa; phylum Arthropoda; class Insecta; order Lepidoptera; family Autostichidae; genus Oegoconia; species Oegoconia quadripuncta. The sequence continues at coordinate 11,433,225 of OX438752.1, forward strand.
TTAAAATTAAATACATTGCCGACGGACTACCCACACAACCCTTATCTCAAAGTTACGACGCTTATCTGAATTATCTAAATACGCCGTCGCTATATTTTTATCGCAATGAAATTTTACAACGTGGAGATTTAAATCATCTAGATTTGATACATGTGCACATACATTACATCACGACTGTTATCCCAAATTGGTGGGCAGATATATTTTGTAATCCCATAATTTCATGTAAAAAAACTCAGGTCAACTCTCGCGACTCTACTATAAAATTTGAGATCCAATAGAGAACAAAGTCTGACACTTGAATCTCCATTTAGGAATGCTTTAAAGTATTTTTTTGGTACCCGACGAAAAATTACTACTATTAGTTCCTCGAGGATTTTTTAAATTTTCCATTTATGTTAAAAATAAAGGTGCTCGGTTAATAATAAAACTTAAGTTTTATAATCAACTATCTTTCCGCCCGCTTCCCTGGTTCAGCAATAAAATTTGACTATACATGTTAATTATGTTAATCCAGATCCTAATCTGTCTACCTACCGAATTTCATCCAAATCCGTCCAGCCGTATAGGCGTGAAGAGGTAACAAACATACATACACACACAAACATTTGCATTTATAATATTACATAGCTTTCCGCCCGCGGTTTCTCCTGCGTTGAATAACTTTATCGCGGAAATTTGTTTATCCCGCGGGAACTATTCACTTTATCGGGACAAAAAGTATCTTATGTTTTAATCCAGGGTATGTTCTACCTATATACCAAATTTCATCCAAATCTGTTCATACGTTTCGCCGTGATTGAGCAACAAACATCCAAACTTCGCATTTATAATATTAGTTAGATATTATAGTTAGGATAGTTTGTGGTTTCTTTGTTGCTAGCCGTGACCCTGATACAAACCAGAAATTTGCACTATTGTAAACTGTGTCAACTTTGCAGTTGGTTAACTAAATTCTGTTTACGTCACACGTCACATTTCACAAACAAATGCACGGTACGGTACTAAATTATTTTTATGGTTAATACATTAACCCGAAATTCATTTAGGTAAGGTCGGGTTAAATGATTCTCCCTTGGCAAAAATAATTATTTGGAGGTTTTAGGATACAACGACTTCTTCGTTAACAAATTAGGGTTAGGATAGATATTTTGTAGAGGTGAAAATGAAGGTATATCTACGTTAATAGAACTACATTCAAAATTAGTTCATTAATTTACATAAAAGCGTCACCTACTACTTCATCCAGGTCTTTTGCGGCGGAGAGTTGATCCTCCTTATTATAAGGTTAAATTGTCCTGTAATATACAGGACAACGATACGTAACTTCACCAGCTTTATCCCAAATGGGGTGGTCAGAGATATCCCAAACATTAGCGTTTCAGTATTCCAACTATTAAAAGTTTAATGCTTGAAACAACGACCACGGTTTACCTTTCTGAATATACAGAAATGTACACGTGATTGGGGGTGAGCCCATCCCCGTTAATGATATTTTTTGGTGGAAAGTCACAGTTATCTTTCACGACACCCACCGGAAGAGAAGGGTTGCTTCTATTCTGTTGCGTGCCGAAACCACACAGCACGGGAAATATAATTCCTGTAATATATCAGCATTCACTTATTTCACGAAGTCTATGCTTTGTCGTTTTTTTGCAAAGGAGGAAGTGAGAAAATCCGATCTTTTGGGGTATCGCACCCCATTTGGGAAAACGGGTCCCTTATAGAATTACTATGTTGCCCGTCTGTCTGTACGTACGTCAAGGTCATTTTTCTGAGCAACGGCTAGAAGTATCAAGTTGAAATTAATATCGAATATAAGGAATACTGATGTAAAAAAAATCAAGGTTATAGTGCAACCAATAAAACAATACGGCCTGTCAAAGGCGTATTTTCATACTAAAAGTTGAACTGACTGTGGAATGTTGATCGTCTACATTACAGTGTGTCACTTTAAAAAGTTTGTCAATGGTTATGTACAGAACCCTCTGGGCAAGAGTCCTACTCACACTTGACCTCCTCTTCAGCGGTAAGGAGAAATTTTATTATTCTTCAGCAGTAAGTTCACGAGAGATAGTGCTACCTCGTGGTCCTACTAGTAGAACAATTTAGTGGGACCACGAATAGATTCCAGCAATAAATCCGCGCGGGCGACGTTACAATGCGGCGAGGCGTGGCGAGCCTTATCTCCGAGAGCCACTCGTTTGCTCACCACGATAAAAGATTTACGTTGTTACGATTCATTTCATTTTTTACTATCATTTTATCGACGCTTTTATTATCTTTTTTGAAGGATGTCCACTATTACGAGCTAGCGAATCCGATAACTCGTGGCATGGAACTCGTTGTTTCTTTTCAATTATCTAATTCTTATGTTAAAATCATTTACAATATGTATATATTTACAAAAAAAATGTATTGGTAGAGTTTATCAACTATCTGGTAAACAAGCCTAGTTGCTTCTAAATGGCGCTGTGCTGTATGTATGTCCAAAGATATTTATTACTTATCATTATATAAATCGCGACCTGCTTCGGTTGGCAAGCTTTCTCTTACAATACGGTGCGGTGCGGTGCGGTACAATACAATATAAGTACACTTTATTGCACAAAAGGAGAATATACAAAGCACAATACTCTTACCCTTTCAACATAATTTTATTTCATGTTCACAAATTTTATTGTTGCTTAACATTTTGTTCAAATAATTTTGTGAGAAATGATTCCATTTATTTATTTATTACATGTTCACTACATAAACATTTGAAACCCGCTAGCATATTTTGTATTTTCGAGCTGTAATATATGTTGTGTTGTATTTCTTTACCATATAATGTACTTGCTTTCCGCCCGCGGCTTCGCCTGCTTGGAATAACTTTACCGCGGAAATTTGTTTATCCCGCGGGAACTATTACTATTCACTTTGTCGAGATAAAAAATATCCTATGTCTTCAAAGTAATAAAAGTATGTTATCACCCCATAAGATACAAAATTTACAGTAACAATTGTAAAGTTAAAAAAATGTGATGAAAAGGATTTTTAGTCGCCGTGATTGAGCAACAAACGAACAAACATCCAAACTTTCGCATTTATAATATTAGTTAAAATAAAGTTAAAATATTAGTTAAAATAAAATAAAATCCTATGCCTTCCTGGGGATCATGACGACCCTAACGACATCTTGCGTGTCAAAATTTTTGACTAAAGAGGAGGATACATAAAAATTTAGATACTACAAATGCTCCTTCATGGGAGCAGTCGGGTAAAAATCAATATTTTTAAGAGTAATCTGATCCACAGTATAATAGTGAAGGGATGTAATGCCTCATTTATAAATAGAAGTGGTAATAATATGTGAATAATTAAATTTATTATTAAAGTATGGGGAAGTAATGAAGGCAAAATCAATTTGGAAGTAGATACACATTTACTGCAATATGGAGTTATAGAGTAAATAAACTAGCTACCACCATCTTATCTAAATCTGCCGGCAAGCAGCAATGTTAATAGCATTGTTGTGTTCTGGTTGTCAGAGATAAAATAGCCACTCCTCCAAATGTGTTGGGGTTTGGTGTGAGTACGCTTCCACCTTCGACCTCATCTTCACTTAACCTCAGGTGTGATTGAGGTCAAGTACCAACCCGTTGTGCATAAAAAAAATACTATGTATGGGCAAACCCTTTGTCGAGGAAAGAAAAGTATATACCTATTTGCCTGTAAAGCGCTTATTACACTATCCTATTTTTAGGACATCTAGGTGTAATCGAAGTTAGAACAGTTAGATTGCGATTTAGTGGATTGGAAGGTCTCGACCGCGTTCTTTCATTTTAAATGCATTTTAAATACATTGCTGGGAGGCTTAGTTTTGTTAATTAAAACATCCTTACTTCCCCAGCAATGTATACCGAATTAGTCTCTGCATGCAGGATGCTGTAATAAGCCCTTCCTAACTTCCGATTTCCTAATCTGGGGGCACGGCAGTGCCCCCGCCAAGTCGAGCGCGAAGCAAACACTGCCGTACCATCCTTTACTGGAACCATTTCGCCGCATTTTCAGGCCCCTATTTTAGAACCTCTGGATAAGACTAGAACGCAGAAATTTTCGTCATCCAGTAAGCTATAATCACATACTTAAAATCCAAAATTTCAAGTCTGTAGGTCATTTAGTTCCGAAGTTAAGCGAAAGCAAAGTTTCGCATTTATGACACTCACTCACTCACTCACTCACTCACTCACTCACTCACTCACTCATGATCATCAAAATAGAACTAGTACTTCCCATAAACTCAGAGAGCTGAAATTTGGTACAGAGTTATGGTTTAATGGCCACATAAAGGGGAAACTATAAAAACTAGGATAATCGAAGATCTGGAGCACCTGGTGACCCTGATTAGGAAACACAAGAGCCCAACCAAACTATTAGAGATCGACATATACCGCCTTTACAAAAAATATTCAACTTGGTGGGCCGCTTCATTTGATGTCAAAAATCGAAGGTCTGAAGTATCTGATGAAGAACCCTCAGCTGGTCTCAGCTGTATTAGAGATATGGTAATGCCCCCTTCTACTATTGGTACATAGAAAAATCGACTGTCATTGCAAAAATCCAGCGTAGTGGGACACATCTTCTAATTTAATCTAGCCTATAGCATCCCACTGCTGGGCGCATGCTTCCCCTTCTGCTTATAATACGCATATAAATAAAATTAAAGGAAAACTCAGGATAAGACTACACTGGCTTTTATACTTATACTTACAAGTTTACAAGAAGAAATAGTCGAACGATTAACTTTATATCTGACGAAGAACCCTCAGCTGGTCCCAGCTGTATTAGAGATATGGTAATGCCCCCTTCTACTATTGGTACATAAAAAAATCGACTGTCCAGCGTAGTGGGACACATCTTCTAATTTAATCTAGCCTATAGCGTCCCACTGTTGGGCGAATGCGTCCGCTTCTGCTTTTAATACGAATATAAATAAAATTAAAGGAAAACTCTGGATAAGACTAGACTGGCTTTTATACTTATACTTACTTATACTTATTACAAGTTTACAAGAAGAAATAGTCAAACGATTAATTTTATTCTACTCGAACATTACACAAATTAAATAGACAAACGAAAATTTGGTCAAAATATAATGCATTGGCTAAGAGTGGCGGTGATACCCGCACGCGTCGCTAGATGGCGTTGACTGTATTTTAAAACGCGCTTACGTTTTGTTTTTCCGATAACCTTATATGGCAAAGTGGCAACCGGCCGCGTTACAGTCGTTTACGACATTCTTCTATTGCGCTTGAAAATGTTTGCTAGGGATTAGGAGGGATTATTTGCATTTCGTTGATTTCGCTGATTATTTCGTGAGGTTTGCTAAGGTTGATTGGCAGGTTGTTATTATATTAATTCAAAGATTTAAACAGGTTAGGAATTATATGGTTAGTGACGGATTACTGATTATTACTTAATTATCAGAATTAAAAGAAGTTTCAATTGAATACCTTATTTAATTGTTAATTATTTAGTACCTACTTTTAGTTTTCTAGGTTTAATTTACAGTTAGGCAGTACTTCGAATCGCGTTCGTGTTTATAAGTACTTTTCTAGTATTCTAGTTTAGTTTATTTAGTTAGACATTACTTCGTTTCGTTTAAAAATATCATTAATTTAGCTGTATTTCAGTACTAGGTAGGTAGTACCTTTGGTAGAAAGTTCATTGATAATTAATTATATTGACACTTGTCTAATAATTAAGAGTTAACGTTTTGCTTATAGTTTGTATAGATTGAGTAGGCAGAGTAATATTTTCTTTAAGTTTTTTTTATTAAGACAAAAGAAGTCTTAAAGATATAAGTAGGTTTTAGTCAAAATATTATCGGTATTTCTGATTTGTTGTCCATATACTAAAGGTCGTTGAGTTTAATTGTGTTTGATTTCGCAAGATAATAATTATCGTAAAAAATGTCGATAATATTAAAAGACAACGATGAACTTAGTGGCTACCAAGTAGTTGGTATGCCCAAAGACGGGTCTTATCTCTTCCATTCAATATCTTTCTTGGTGTATGGTAGAACTGACTCAACTTGCAGTATCAAGTATATTTGTAGAAACGTGGGCATATATATAATATGCCCACGTTTCTACAAAAAGAAGTGAAATCCCACCAAAAACATTCTGTAAAAAACTAGCCAAGTCTCGATGGAGCTGCTTGATTATCTCTAAAAAGTAATGAAATCTATACAAAGTCGTGCCAAGTGTAAGGTTCCTTAGTGCGATTTCTTTATTATTATAGTTAATGTTGTGTGACTTGGCCGTTGAAGGGTACACAGGGGTACAAAACCAGGTGCTTCATGACACCATTGCACCAATCTGTCGCCAGAACCGCTACGCATTGACGATGGAAAATTGCCACTTGGAAAACGTTGATTCAATAACCAGTCAATTGTAGGCTTGATAAAGCCACTAACGTATAAAGAATGTTATGTAAATGCCACACAGATTATTTGCTAATAGTTTGCCGTTGAACATTCTTAATAACATAATTAATAACATTAATAGCGGTTCTGGCGACAGATTGGTGCAATGGTGTCATGGAACACCTGGTTTTGTACCCCTGTGTACCCTTCAACGGCCAAGTCACACAACATTAACTATAATAATAAAGAAATCGCAGTAAGGAACCTTACACTTGGCACGACTTTGTATAGATTTCATTACTTTTTAGAGATAATCAAGCAGCTCCATCGAGACTTGGCTAGTTTTTTACAGAATGTTTTTGGTGGGATTAGATTTACTGAAAATATGACAGTGTAATAAACGCTTTAGTGCTGCGATGATTTAGCTTATCCAGCCGTTTTAGAGAAAAATGGTAACAAGAAATAAAAACAAACACACTACATTTAACCCAAACGCATATACCTTCTCCGCCTCGTCTTGGGTAGAAATGAGAAAAGTAGCAAGTAAGAGTCCAGATAGACATTAAATAGATAACGATGGAAATAAGCGCGGCTTACTGCGTTTAAATCGTTCAATGAATAAGATAACAAGGAGAGGCTGGTGAACAAGAAGCATATTTTATTAACTTGCTATTCTTTTTATGTTCATGGACATAAAGCATTGCTTTATAATCAGTATATCCTTTATAATTTTTTCAAGTCCGGTGCCAAAGTATACTTACAAAATATTAAATTATTGATGTTCAAACCTGTCGCATCATAAAAGAAGACCTATTTCTATTGCTTATAATGAAACTAAACTATAAATAATAATAATAATAAATACCTTTGCACAGACACACGGCGCCATCTAGTTACACACTAAGCAATTAGGCTTGTATTATGGATACCAGAGGGTTGATAAACTACACAAATACTTTTTTTTTTTCAAATAAATACATGTATAAATGAAAAACATCCATAACTCGGGTACACATGTCTATATTCATCATACAAACATATGCCCCTAGCGGGATTCGAACGGGATTGTTCAATGTATGTTTGTATACTTATATGCAATAAAGTTTTAAATTAATAAACATAATTAACGTATTTACATTAAGGTAGTAACTTTTTTGGTATTGTCTTTATTAGAAAGGTGCTTTTTTTCTCAATACCAGATTTTCTAGAAAAAATTGTTTTACCCTTATTAATTGCCCGTATTAAAATAAACCAACATTAATCAGTGTTACTTAGGCTTAGTAAATTCCTACCGTCAAATTAACTAAACAGGTCTTCCTCGTTAGTGTGCGCTGTGCCCTACACTAAGTCGAGATAAGAAATTTAACCCGTCACATCCCCTCGTTAGCTGACCTTTTGAGGTTTAAGCTGACTCCTGAAATTTTACCCGGAAACATAACTATTCGAGCGTGTACTGAAACTAACAACTTACTAAATAACAATTTGGCCTTGGTACTGGTTTATTTAATTAGCTTACCGCCTGCGGTTTCGTCCGCGTGGAACTCGATATAAATAGAATTTGGACATGCAAAAAACCCGTTCCCGTGAAAATTTACCGTGAGAATTTTCAAAATTTGTAGTAGGAATTTTTCAAAATCCTATTTTAGCGACTGTTTGCCAGCGATGTGCCCGTTTTTACTATTCCTAAAATAACAATCGTGGAATGTATTAAAATTTTCCCGTGGAAACTTTCCAAAGTTTTACCTGAGCGAGGGTTTATCTGCAGTGATCCCGTTTTTCCCGTGGGAATTACGGGAAATCAGGTCTTAGCAGGTGTCTCCTACCTATAAACTACCTACATGGTAAACCTCAACTTCATATGTCAAGTACAAGTATAGTCACTTAACATCAGGTGCCATTATGGTCAAGAGCTAACCCGTTGTTCTTAAAAAAAATCTACCACCCCAATGTAGTTAAATTACACGCAATGGAACATGAAACCTGCTTGAAATACCCCTATACTAAATCTGATAAAATACGCAACAATATTAACTTGCCCTTTTTGTTATTTGTATATTGTTGACATTGAATAATGAAATAAATACACAGCAAAATAACAATTGCTCTGATGACCACAGATGATGATGAGCAATATTTTGTTAAAACTATTTTTTCTAAGCACAAATATTTGTTGTTTGACAATTCCTACACCATTGATCCTTTGATCAACGCTTTGTCTTTACTTTGTGTCATTGCCAACACATTTCCCCGGCCGACAACGACGAGATTTTCCGTTTAACCTTGGATTTTATGGAAATAGCAGCAACTAGCATACGGTATGGTTATCCACATCCGTTGGAGCCACATGTGGTGTTACGAGCTGTGCATCGTCGGCATAGATGTAATGTGAGAGTTACATGTAAATGACAGAACTCAGGAAATCATGCGAATGTTATTGTATGTGAAATACCTTACAATAGGTACCTATATGTCGACAACCTCAACTATGAATTTCAACACGACGAACAATGCTTCTTTTGTGAATATGAATTATAGTATACCTATACTCCGACGAAACAAATTTTGGGCTAACACTTGCCGCTATGTATTACGAGAAACATTACGGATTGCATTACACTATTTAATATAATGAATTTTGCATTACTCCCATGATGCAGTCAACTCAAGTTGTAACTCAAAGGAAGTCAGTGTCATTAAGTATTCCTAAAAGTAACTTAGATACAAACTTAAACATTGACAAAGGTACGCAAATCGAACCATTGTTCATTCAAATTAGTAGTCCCGTGGTAACTTTAAATAACAGTGACAAAATTGACGAAATACAAAGTAAGGACCCTAAAAAGAATTATGTTAATGGAAACCATCAGTTTTTTCGTGTATAATGTAATATATAGATTGCATCAAAATATTGCTGGTGTTATAAATAAATCAGACATGTTTACCGTTTCCTTAGATAACTAATAATGGCAATTCTGTTGATGTCCTCTATTTCACGGAACATAACATAGATACAAATTTAAATTGGAAGCTTCATACACAGAAGATCACTACTGAGCTATCTAGATTCACCTACACCCTTACAGAACTAAAAAAGGCTACTGACTTGAAAACAGCCACTTCCGCTTATTATGCCTATGCCAATGCCCATGCTTGGCTAAGTTAAGGAATAATCTTATGGGGAAACAGTACAGACATAGGAGATTCTTTTACAGAGTGTTCACTCTGTAAAAGAAATGCCTAAGAATTTTGATGATTATTTACAAACGGAAACTTTTCCGCATTTTCGCAAACTTAAAATTCTAACAGTAACATCCATATATATCTTTGAAATATATAAATTCGTAAAAAAAAACACCGAAATATGTTGCCCGAACCAAGAGATCACTACCTGAGTTCTCTAAACCTACGACAAAGAAACCAAATAACTCTTCAAATATGAAAATATACAATTTTAAGTATATTATGTAATATGTTTAAAATTTATAACAAGATTCCAAAACTCGTACGAGACAATGAGAAACTTATTACATTTAAGAATCAACTGAATAAATACCTACTTGACAACTGTTTCTACATGCTGCTAGAGTTCTTCGAAAGTAACTATTAGATTAAGTTAATAATAATATCATAAGTAGTTTGTAATTAATTAATTAATTAGTATTATATATAGCATGCACACACGCACACACACACACACACACACACACACACACACACACACACACACACACACACACACGCGCGCGCGCGCGCACGCACACACGCACATCACCATCCCCACGCACACAAACACACCCCACACACACGAACACACCCCACACAAACCAACACACATACAAACACAATTACTCAAACTCAAACTCAAATCATTTATTGCATTCCTTATGTTTTGTTGTGATGACATTATAGTGTACTGTATCAATAAGGACCTTGTGAAGGCACAGCAACTCATAATACACTTCGCCTATACTTACCAATTTTGTTACACATATATTGTTAATTCTTTAGTTTAATGTTAGTTTTTAAGTTAATCGATATTTGTGACACGTTTTGCAATACTGCATCAGACACAATATGCTTTTTATTGTTTTATATGTCGAGAGTCAAGTTGTATCCCTACACGTGTCAATAATGTTATTATTATGTTTTTAGTTATGATGACTATAAGGCTAGTGATACTGTCCTATGGGGAAGGGCACTGTATGCTGAAATACAGGCTTTTTCAACCTAGTTCGGCAACAGGGGCTATATTATTGGAATACAAAATTACTAGCTTAATATAGATTATAAGATAAACTGTAAACTTTTTTGGAATAAAGTTATTATTATTACCTATATTATTATTATAATTAGTTTATATACAGCGAGGCGACGCCGCCAGCCTTGTAGGTACAATTCCACCAACCAGGGAATTGGGGCTAGTTTTTTATTTGTGATTATTTTTAAATAAATTGTATAATTATTGTTTATAAATATTGTACAAACATTCTATAACATTTTATCTATAATAATTATTGTAACTACTTCTTCTGGAGGGGACTGATAATCAGCGCTTTGCTGAGTGCCCTTTCATCTCAACTTTGTCCTATTTTTAATTAGCAGTTTGATAATTAATTTTGTGAATTTTGGTTTGTAATGATATTGTACAGTGCCCTCATAAATTCGCTGTGCCTTAACAGGGCGACTAAGTTATAAACACCATTTACCATAAGACACCAGGTGTATACACTTAGTTTTGCAAATAAATAAATAAATAACATGTATTCCAGTGATACATCAATTCTGAATATACCCAGTTTTACTTTAGCATCCTGCTTTGTGAGGAAAAACAGGCGTGGTGGATTTTGCATATTGGTACGAAATAATCTTAAACACAATACTCTGAACACTGTGGCAAAGTACTGTGAGGAAAATATAGTGGAATGCTGTGCTATTGAATTGTCTTACATCAATGTTATAGTTATATGTGTATTCACCGACCGACCGACCACCCAAAAACATTTTTATTAATAATCTTTATGACATTTTAACGCTATTTGCATTTGGTAAAAATAAAAATATTATAATGTGTGGAGACTTCAACATAATTTATTGATTAGGACTAAATATTCTATTCAGTTTGAAAGGCTTCTCTAAGGTTTTAATATGAAACCAGAGATTAAGGAACCGACACGTCTCGGCAGTGGCACTTGTATCGACAACACAAATAAATTATTCATAACTTTAAGCGTGGTTGTAAAGCCGAAGTAATTGCCATCTCTGATCACACTGCACAATTGTTTAAATGTCTATTAATATTAAAGAAATTCTGCACTTTAAAATACTGGTACACTTCACGGCTATTCTAAGGATAATATTGACAAATTCACGGATTGTATTGGCCCACTTAGTTTTCATGAGCTATATGAAATAGCAAACACAGATGAGGATTTTAATTATTTTCTTGACCTCTTCAAACTATTTTACGACCTATGTTTTCCATATGTAAGAATTAAAGTCTCCACAGTCAGTCAATCAACCCAAATCGCTAACACGTGGAATTAGACTGTGTAGTAAACGAAAAAGGGATTTGTTATAGCAATATAGACTATCACCGAACAAATTCAACAAATATACATTTAAAACATGCAGGAAGATACAGAAGAATAGTGCATTTAAGGTCTTTATGTATGTAAGGTATTTAGGTCCCAAAATAATTATTATATCCAAACAAATCAAAAGCTACGTAGAAGGTTATAAATAAACAAAAATCAAATTTACCTAAAGAAACTATTACACAAATAAAATTAGATTGTAAAATTGTAATAAGCCCAGGTTTGATAGCACAAGCATTTAACGATTTCAATATTGACTAAATTAAGCCTCATGCAACTAAAGATAATAAAAAATACCGTAATGAATGTTCAAATTCTATGTTTATGAACCCTACTTACAGTTATTATTGCTCCAGCCCTTAATTACATAATAAATATATGCATATAAACAGGTATCTTTCCAAGCAAATTAAAAATTATGTTAATATTATGTTTAGTCTTCTTATATACTGATATTCATATTTAGATAATAGTGTCGATTCGGATGTACACCAACTAAACTAAAACCAGTTTTGAAGTGGTGCCGTCGCATCGTACCCCTCCCGGGAGTAAGAGACAGTACTACTTTAAACTGGTTTTAGTTTAGTTGGTGTACATCCGAATCAACACCAATATTATTATAAATTGACATTATAGCAAACTATTTAATGAACTATGACATTTTTATAGCAAGATTGAAATTAAATGTTTTTTTTATATTTTTTTGATGTTAACACATGCAGCCATTATAATTAAAATAATGCATAATTTAAAATTAATACATAATATAACGGAGGCTAGTTAATTCACATGATTGTTTCATATTAATTCATTCTATGTTACCGTTATTGTTTAGCTGACATAATTTATTCTGCGGTTTACTAAATTTCACTACTATTTTAACATGACTACGATATTTGTATGACAATTTGGCTGTTCACAGAGATCATATTTATAAGTTAATGTATCATAACAACCTATACACCTGTGTATCACAAATAAAAATGATTGATTGATTAAGATAAGATAAATAAGATAAAATATTTTCTCACCATTCTGTAGCTTTACCATGGTCTAAAACGATAGCAGCAGCAATTCCTCTGAAATAAATTCTTTTTACCGAAATTTGTAATTTTAATTATTTAATCAATAATTTTATTGATTGATCAATATTTATGTGTAAACTAATAAATTATAACATATTTTAATCGTATAGTTGGCATTTTCAAAATTTGCAAGTAAAATTAGAACCATTTCCTGATTAATTAAGGAGCTAAATGATCGCGGGTATGCTGGAAGAGATCTCTTTTGTGCATTTGTATTTCATTCTTTTTAAAGTGTTCTTTTTAAAAATTTCGATGTGTCTGTACAATAAAGTGTTAAAATAAATAAAAATAAATAAGAATAATTTATTGAATTTCACAAGGGAGTTATACATAAATCAATATTATATGCCACTACAATACTATAGCTAACAGTTAACAAAATGAGACGCGTTACATGTGGGTCCCGCACTAGGCAGAGCCTATGACGCAGGAGCCGCTACATATTGTATGAAGCTGTTCTAGTAAAAGTTTTCAATTAAAAGAAAAAAAAAAGAATGAAGAGTATAATGCACAGAAGCGTGACAAATATATTTATACAACATTCTGTGGGCACATTGAGTGGTAAAGACAAAGATTTAGACATACAAAGCTAAAATCTAGAAATCAGCCCTAGCAACCAATGATATAGTTTCCAAACCTCAGCCCTGTATCAGCAAATTATTCAACAAATGATTCCAATAAGTGTATTACTTAACATTCGTAATCTAATGGTTAAGCCAAGCTAAAGTAATTGCAAAATTTAAGACAAGTGACAGTCTTTTATACCTATTAAATATTTGATGTGACTTTCCTTTAGGGACCACTTCCATTAGTCTCTCAGTATTCCCAGTGCCCACTTACCAAAATTCTGTGCAAAGTAAGAGGACTTTAGTATAAAACGTGCGTTAAAGTTACTGCCGTAATGTTTATTTTGTAGGTCACGCTTAAAAACCCGGTGTGGTTCACGATATGAGTCATTAAAATGAATCACTGTTATATGGCACAAAAACGGCATTTTACATTAATGAAAATGGCGATTTTAACGCTTTTATAAGCCTATATGGAATATCGGAATAAATAAACCATATAATGTTGCAGTTCCAATTATTGAATACGAGTGAAAGCATAAATTATTTTTAAGTTTTTAATACATTCGAAAATTCAACGCGAAATTCGTCGTTTGCCTGTAAATGAATTGCGTGAAGCTGCCTTTGGGAAGGCCTGAAAGTGGCGTACAGATAAATGGATGTAAATATTTCACAAGTAAATTGAATCGGGTCCTTGAAGGGACGGGTAGGGAGGGGTCTTATTTAAACCGCCACCTGATGAGTTGTCGCCGTCTGATACTATTATCCCAACTCACCCTCGCTCATTCCGAAATCATAAACACCGCATAAAATCCCAAATTTATTTCAAATTATAATATTCGTAGCCGTATCTAATATTTGCATACCTTGAAATGTTCAGGAAGGTAAAAGGGGAAAGGAAATGAAACACGTGTGACTATATTGTCCCTCAAAATAGAGCCGCTTCTACCAACATTGAAACGTAAGTGGGATTTCAGCAGGTAAATACGAAACAGATGCTCCTTTCAATGCACGACGTTAGCTTCTCAAGCCTGCTTGAAATATAACTCAAATAGGAATGAACGTTCAGGGAGCGATAATATATGAAAAGTTGACGATAAATATACAGCGAATTTTTACAGAACATCTTTCTCAAATATAAAACTTAGACCATTGTCTGCTGAGGTAGGTATTTATACTGTCTTCCTTTCTAAGGTTTAGTTAATTTAACACGTTGCTGATCCAGAAAGCCTTTTGAGGCAGAATACACAAAGTGGAAATCAGCTATTTCGGTAATGTCAAGAAATTGTGCTAAAATTGTGTCAAATAGTGCTCAAAGGAAAAATTTTGTGCCTTAACTCTTAAACTTAAGTGGGCATTGTGGCATCACGTGTAGCTGGAATCCTCATTCTCAATCGCAGAAACTGCTTTGCCTATAACTATAATGTATATCTTGAAAAACTGTGAGTAAATAATGACATCGAAATATTACATGTCTCATAAATAGTTCTTCAAAAACTATGCTATTTAGATGTATATGGGGCAGGGTAGACGACGGACTTTTTATCAGCTGGACAAATAAGCCCGCAGGTCGGTCAATTTTGTGAGCGAGGATGGCATGTATGGCATTCTATGTAATAACACACTCGGTAAACAAAAAATTCCGTCAGATTAAAAGTCCGAAGTCTACGTTACTAATTTTCACAAACACATCTAAATAACTTCGGTCTTTTTGAAGTGTTATTTACGGGACTTGTATATAGCGGTGGCACTACTCATGAACAGTTTTTTGGTACAATTTTTACAAGTTGTCGGTGCGTATGATAATGTAGATTCCAACTACATGTGACGCCAGAATTCAACAGTAGCAGTATTGAATAACATAAACTACACTGGCACAAAAATTTTCATTTCAGCACTATTTGGTACAAATTTTTTACATTATCAAAATAGCTGAATTCGATTTGGTGTATCCTATCATCACGTACGTCAATCCTTAATTTTTTTGGTCATATTTTGTTCGCCGTTATCTTCACGGTGCAACAAAAGGGACCATACATCTGTGAACAAAGGACGAGCCATCCGTTGCATAATAGTCACAATATCTGCAAAACTACAGCGAAAGTTCGACGCAGGCTCGTTCCGAATGGAAGTCGCAATTGTACTTGAAAATCAAATAAAATGGGCGACAATAGACACCTTACGAGCCGTCGATAAAATTGATGAACCCAGCTACGAGCGTGACACACTCCACAAATGACGACACCTGCTGAGAAAGCGCTACAGTATTATTTTCCTTTTTATCGTGATTTACGAGAAAGTAGGGAGTCGTAAAGATGGGTTCCGACTTGCCTTTTGTCCGTTTGTCTTTTTGGAGGGTCCCGAAGTAATTTTGCAGCATTGTTAGCTAAGTGAGAAGTTTGCTCTTGTGTTTTTAATGTTATCCTTATTATCATAAAACCTTCAGGATCAAACAATTATAACATCATCATTCTATACCATTCTTCAAAGCAAGGCGTGGACTCCACTCGAGAACTTTAATGGACACACTCGCTAAAAACTTCGAGAACGGAATTCCCTACTGATATTGGTGTGGGCACGACATGAGGATTCGCCATAATTTTCGTTTTATCTATGTACATTAAGGCCCACTTGTTGAGATACTCCATTGAGATTAAACTACGAACTACGACATAATATTTAAGTATAATCGTATGGATAAACTTAGCACGAAGTATTGGGTCTTTACCTATGAAATTGGCGCTTTTTTTCTTCGAATTCCTGCGATTTTCAAAGCTATATCCAAATTTCTTTTTATTTCGAAAATGGTATATTATTTCAAGGTTTGACATGAAATATTTTTTAATTTCTGGGCTTAATCACATAATAAAACAAATTTGCACAGAGCTCTTTAAAATAATCATTTCTTAGATTCGCTGAAACTTTTATAAAGCGTTACTTTTAAAAATTAACGCTGCCTATACTTAACTTAATGTTATCCGATAATACATACAGCTAAATTTGGATTTGCCGTTCCCAAAAAAAATGTTTGTATAGAGAAAACAGTCTTAATGAAATTCTTCATACAAAACGCCAATTTCATAGGTAAGGACCTAATAATCTATCTGCACATATTAATACATATATACTCTCTCTCTCTCAGGTGCATTCTCTCTCAGGTGCATAATTTTAGAAGGTTTGCAATACCTCATCTTTTCCAATATAGTGAAAGCAATTTACGTTTTAAATGGTTTTAAGTTGTTGCCTTTTCTGTTTGAATAAAAAGTGTGACCATTTTGTAAATTGTGTTTTCCATTCAATCTAAATAATGGACGACAGACCTTACCATCAATGCACTTTTGCCATTTTATTGGTAGGTTTATGCGACTGCTATAAAGCTCCATTGAATGGAAGGCGGTAAATTCTCTCAACTGATATTTACGACTATCAGACCAGTTAATAATAATGAAACAAAAAAAGCGGCCAAGTGCGTCTCAGGTCACGCGCACTGTAGTGTTCCGTACTTACCCATTCAACGTGCTACCGTCGAAGAGGGCTTGTTGTTGTTTGATTATACCTATATATTTTTTCACATATATCTTTTAGTTATGAACCAATCGTTTTGCCTTTAGGGAGGGAGGAGGGGGTCAAAAGTGATTTTTGATAGAGTCAAGACTCTATATAGTTTCTTAAACAGATCCCTAAATCGAAAAATTGTTTAAGATCACCTCTTAATTTGCGTATAGGCACAGATTACTAATAAGTTACTAAAGTAAGTATAGGGGAGGTACTCTAAAAAAATATTTTTCAACGTGTATTGTGTATATCACCAATGTACAACATGTAATCATATTGTCTTATAATGCGTTACTTGGATTAATAAACAGCATTCTATATTCGATTTTCGAACTATTCATTTCTCTCCCGTCGCATCCTCACATGGCGACCCTTGCCATGGCGCGCGAGTGTTGATGAAAGTGTCGCATGTCCGTGACGCACCATTTTAGGCTAGGACAGTGCTCGGAATATAATATTGTAATAATGATAGAAGAACGTTCCTTTGTCATCTGCCCGAAGACTTTTAAACGTGTCGTTAGTGTATCGGATATTTAAAAATGTGTCAATCAAAAGTAGAGATGGAAGAAGTATTTCTAAACCAGAATGCAGCAGGATCTAAGCAGCATAAAACAATGGGAGCATACATGAGGATAAACAGCGAAACCAAGGTAATAATTGGAGTTCCTGGCTGCCATAGGTGTTTCGCTCATAACAAGTCGGTTCATTCGGAGACGAAATATACTCCACACGAGTTGGTATTCGGTAAAGTGTGTAATATACCTATAAACTTGGGTTCTGGTGTAGAACCGTTGTAAAACTACGACAGTTATCCACTAGAACTAAAGTATAGGCTGCAGATAAGCCAGAGAGATGCGAGAGAAAATTTATTGAAAAGTAAAATGTTAAGAAAAGAAAGATGTGACAGAAATTCAAATCCCGTATACTATAAGAAAAACGATTTAGTATTGTTAAAAAATCCTATTATAGATAAAAAATAAAGTATATATCTCGAGCCTTATTCTGTCATTGAGGATTTGGATCCCAATGTAAAAATTTTAATTAATGGCAAAGAACAAATCGTTCACAAAAATAGGACTAAATCCTTTATATCATCTAATAGAGTTTAAGTTACTTATTTAATCATATGTAATCAATCGAAAAAGAAAAGAAAATGTAAGCAATCATTTTTTTTTAAGTGTTTGGGAGGTGTAATGTGCATATCACCAATGTACAACATGTAATCATATTGTCTCATAATGCGTTACTTGGATTAATAAACAGCATTCTATATTCGATTTTCGAACTATTCATTTCTCTCCCGTCGCATCCTCACAAACGTTTTTCAGGCTTTCTCAGCGTGATTAATATGTATACCCAAGCCAAATTACAGCTTAAAATGATCAGCAAAAGTCAACAGACAACGAAGTCATGCATAGGCTTATATTTAGTAGTTGAAGAGGCTTATGTTTAGTAGTACTTTAATAGGCCCATAATGTAATGTAAGTAGACATATAGATACCATTTATTTCAAATGGGTACCTATTTGGACGAAGCCATTTGTCGAGCAGCGCAATTTGCACGTAAGTTTGTGTTTATACTTGTGCTTCAACCACAGAAAGCCGGAGTTCTACCCCTCCTAAAGAGTTCAACATTCCCGTAATAAAAGCGTCTGATAGAGTGTAACACGCAGCCTGCGCTGCAGTTTATTTGGTCGATAACTTTCAGACGTTTTGGGCACCTGTGTATTTGTAATATAGACTGTGTACTCCACCGAAATCAGCTGAAATATGGAAATGCTTTAGGTTAGTAAAATTAATTATTATTGAGTTTGTAAAGACTATTATGAAGATTATTATTATTATCGGCCTCAAATTCACTTAACATCAGGTGTGATTGACGTCAAGCACTTAATCCGTTGTAGGTACATAAAAATCACAAACAGATCCATACATTCATGATAGTTTTCTTACAATGAAGCAAACTGTGCCAGAAGACCCTAAATATCTCGCCTATGCGCTTCATAGCTGCTGTAAACCAGGATCAATAGTGATAGTCTGTACAGAACTGTTCTATATAAAGTGTATTGCTACCAGTTCCACTAGAGAAAATGGAAGTATGTCTAGTGTATGCAGAACAGTCAAGGGTCCTCCTATAAATGTAGAGATCGATCGGCAATACACCACGCCAGTGGCGTGCCTAGGGTTTCAGAGGAGGGCAAGCCCGAGATATGCTGGATGAATGATTTGTAGTTTTTTAAAAGTAGAAGTTAAATACGTCTTTTCTGTTCAATCTGGAGGATCACATGCAATTCGTGTAAAGATCAATTTTGAAGTTAATGTTTCTTGAGTATTTTATTAAGGTAAAGGCATGCCGGGCTTTTGGTCTTATATCAAGGTACCGCCACTGCCACGGACAGCGTCACATCAGCCCGTACCAGATAAAAAAAAATCCACTCGATCGCTAAATTTTGTACGACGTAAGCGCCCTAGAAGTAAATTATGGTAACTCGATATGTCTATCAATTAGACGTTTATCCCCATATCCTCACTTCTAAGGCGCTTACGTGGTACCAGATTTAGCTATGCAAGCGAGCTATAAACGCCATATTTTTAGCATTCGAACCCAAAAAACGACTGCAGACTCTCCTTTAGACTAAACGCAAGCCGTTTAGGCTTGACCGATTTCGAAGTGCATGGAGTCGTTAGATTCGTCGTGATACGTGATATATTTTATAGTAAAAACTGTACATGGTGCCCTCAAAACTTAAAAGATGCTATCGGGTTTTTTCGCTGACAAACATGTCTCGCCAGGCGGACCATCATGTTGTCTGGTCTGTCACCGTGTCGGGCAACATTTTTGTCTTCCGCCTATTTGAGATAAAGTAGGCAGTTTCCCGAATAAGGTGGGGGTTCCGGATGAGAGAGTTTTCTCCTTCGTCCTAATTTTTTGCACATGGATAGAGTAGAGTACCTGTCATATTTGTAAATAAATATTATATGTTTTTTAATAATTCGACGGCTTGTCTACTTATAGTGTAGGTATACAGGGTAAGTGCTTTTAAGCCTTAAACTTAAACCACCGAATTAGTTTTTTTTATATGTTTTATAAGAGTTCTTTTTGTTATTTTTTTTTTCATTGCTTGCTTATACTTTTCTTTAGAAGTTCCGGGTTATTAGTTTAAACCGTCTAGTGGCGCCCTCATTGGATAAACCAAGATACCTATCTTTTTAAATACCGCATAAATCAAAAATATTGCTCTGATTTGAGGGCCGATCGCGCTAAGTTTGAACGATAATACCAAAGCTAAACCATAACCAAAAACGTTACGTCCAGCGCATATCGTATCGCGCTAATCATTTGAACGGAAAATAAACTAGTATTTTTTTGATACTCGTGGTTATCTCTAAACATTTTGGGTTTGGTTTTACTTTGGAAGCGTCAACGACATAATCGTTCGCAAAAAATAGCGCGATACTATTTTTTATTTCAGCTACACTAAAGCTAAACCAAAACCAAAACCAAAAACGTTCCGTTTGAACGGTAAAATCGTTGTAAAATAGCGCGATTGGTCCCCTGTACTCGAAGAGCCTTAAAATTAATTATAAATAATATCTAAATAGATTTAATTATATTTTTGAGAATTTGAAAATATTGACAAAAACGGCTCCTTTTTTGATAATCGTGAATTCTGGAAAACAATCCCCATCAATATTTAGGTTTTATTTATAATTAGCTTTTATGCTTTTCGAGTGCAGGTCAGAGCGATTTGTTTGATTTATTATGTATTTAAAAGTAATCTTAATTATCCAATGAGGATAAATGGACTGGACGGACGGAATAAGTCCTCTTGCATGAATATACTCCAGTTTTTGTACTTAATACCTTAAACCACGTAATTGTGATTAACCGTACAGGTTACAAAACACTATTACTAATACTTATTGATCCTTTAGTAAAAGTTGTACACTCTATTTGTAATCTACCCCACAAAATAAGTATCATTAATTTTGGAGCAGTAGATTATACCGAACATTCGCACTAAGAAGTTCGATTCTTCATTCATCATCCGAACAGCCAAGGCATGGAAGTCCCTTCCGGCGTCAGTCTTTCCTGAATCCTACAACCTTGGGATCTTCAAGAGCAGAAGTGAATAGGCATTTACTGGGATCGCGTGATTCATCTTCGACCACATCGTCACTTTCCATCAGGTGAGATTGTGGTCAAACGCGAATACAGTCTATCATAAAAAAAAAGACTATGATAGGATGAAATGATAATGATGTTGAGTGTTGCAATAAAATGTGTCTTTATATCTTCTTTAACAAATATTTACTTGTCATTACTTTGTAACCTGTAATAATAAATAAACATGAAGTGGTATTACACAAATACGACAAAAACGAATTTCAGAGACACAAAGTCGAAATTCATCATAATGGTACGCTACGTAAATGAAAAAGGAATAAAAGTTCGGTGCGAAAGTCAGTGTGAATTTTCACGCATCGCAGCTTTATCTCATAATATTTATTTTGTCTGTGAAAAGGCACACATTGATAAAACGTTTTACAATAGCAGAAATGGTATAGGTGTTTTATGTAGAGTCGCGTTCAAAATTTAAATCATATTCAAAGTTTAAACGATTAGAATTTATTCGAACAATTTTGAATTTGTAAAGGGAAACAATTTTAATTCTTGTGGCGAAGAAGAAGAAATTGTACTAACTACACAAGAATATACTCGATACTTATCTCAAATGCTAAGGTTTTAGAAAAAATCTAAATCGTTCGAGTTTGGACTATGACTGCACTTGCAATTTATTTAGGAATTTAAGGTGTGACGTGCAAGATGACATAGTGAGTAAGATAGAATGATATAGGTATATAACTAAAGCGTGAATGGCAAGGTCGGTAAATAAAGGTCGACCAAGAAGGACGTATGTCAATCAAGTTACAGACGTATTCATGAAAGGTCAGGTGCGGTCAGCCACTAACCGACAAGCATGTTTGAAGCATTTGATGAGAATGGAAGCAGCAAAAGTAGTATGTCAGGATCGTTGCAAGTGGAAATTAATAATAAATAATAATAAATAAATAATTAAATATCCTTGACATACCTACACGCAGCGCCATCTAGTTCCACAGTAAGCAACTATAGGCTTGTGTTGTGGATACCAGGTGGTTAATATACTACATAAATAAATTTTTTTGGTAAATAAATACTTATTATAAATGAAAACATCCATAACTCGGGTACACATGTCCGTATTCATCACACAAACATATGTCCCTAGCGGGATTCGAACCCGCAACCTTTTGGTATAGTGGTCAGAGTTGCTAACCACTACACCAAAGTCGTCAATCGTATCGTAATCGTCGTAATAATCTCCGTCTACCCCAACGGGAAACAGACGTGAGCATAATATATGTATGTACGGAATTCAAAACAAGTAATGAAGTGAGTTAGTACAAATAATTCCCTGATTATTAAGTATCTGTTACACACATTAAGCCACCAACACATTAAATAAAGTATGTAGTATTATAAAAGTATTGTTGTCATATTTTCTATAGTTTGGGTAATATTAAAATACTAGCACTTGTGTCAAGATACCAAGCAATTAATTCGGAATATTTCTAAATAAACAAACCTGCGGTGTTGTTTACTGGAAAACTTTGCAAATGTACTGCGGGAAATAAACAAATTTCCAACGGACTGTTGAAAATATTTATATTACTTAATGATAACTGACATAAAAGCGCTACTTTGTCCATCGAATGAAGTGAATTTTGAAATATACGAAATGTCCAATGAACGGGGAGATTAGAGGATTAATACATCCGTCAATATAAACTCGATGATAAAGTTTATCCCAACTAATATTATAAATGCCAAAGTTTGTGTGTGTGTATGTATATATGTTTGTTATCTCTTCACGCCTAAACGAATAAATTTGGTTGGTAGACAGATTAGAACCTTTTTTTTACGCACTGCGGGTTGGTACAACCTCCATCACACCTGATGTTAAGTGAAGATGAAGTCGAAGGTGGAAGCATCCTGACCTGGAACCCCAACACATTTGAGGGACTGGCTATCTTATCTCTGACAAACGGAACACAACAACATTGCTGCTTAGCGGCAGATTTAGATAAGATGGTGGTAGCTAGCCAGGCGGACATTTAAAATGCCCTACCACCAGCCAAACCGAGTACTTAAACATGTACCCCGCTGGGGATCGAGCCCACCACCTCCGAATCGTAAACCCAATGTGGTTTATATTGAGCCACGGAGGCGGTTAAACCTGGATTAACATATAGGCAATTTTTGAATGAAATCTGCGCTGACGAAGTCACGAGCGGAGAGCATATTATAATTGACAAACAACCCAAAAGTAAATTAATCATGGGATTATTTGTGTTAACCACGTACTTCAGTTTATCACACCGTAAAGTTACAACACGGAGGAATAATAATCAGCTCTTATATTATGTAACTTCATCGGTATCGCCATCGATTATGTTGACTAATGAGAAACCGCCAAATTGCCGGGCGAGCGATAATTCAACCAATCACGTCATGTTAGAACGTAACCAATGACGATAACGATGAAATTATGTAATAGAACCCAGTCTCCTTGCTGATTCGGCTTCAAGGAATAGTGCTGCTTCCGCATTAGAGATATCCCAGACATGACCGTTTGGGTGTTCTAAAGACGCACGTCTGTACATTGGTCATCAGTCTCTCTCACGGTTTCCATGAGGATGTTTGTCCTAAACGTCACACTGAGTAGAAGTAGAGCCATAAAACGAATGGTTTCACAGAAAACCATTAGGCATGTTAACAACAATATTAAAATTGGAACATTTACAGCAAACGTTTCACGGTTATGCGAACCTAAATGACCGAACCATTGATTATTGTTAAAGTAGTACAGTCGGCGACAAAATTAAAATGCAGATGGGTCTTTTTTTAGATCTACTAACGAACTATGTACCCAATGTAAAATACTTATGTGAGTTTTAAGGAGTGAACGGAGTGAACCATACGACAATGTGATTTTCAGAATTGACTGTTTATCATTACGTTCACGACTGTATATTGTAGCGGAGAAGAAAATAACAAGTGTAATTAGTAGGTATTAGTAACAGCAGTAATTGCGCCTGGCTGTGTTCCGTATGCTGGGTGAATACGTAAACTGTTGAACAATATACGCTCCCTAATGCCACGTCGTCTCTGGAATAACTACGACACAAAATGTTGAGCGAGTTTACTTTGAAAGACATTTTAAGTGTTACTCATATATTCATTCCCTCGCTAATGATTTTCGCGCCGGTCTATGTTAGACTTTAGATAACTTCCTTGGTGATCGATCACCAACCACGAAAACGAGGCGCGGAATAAATTACCGTATCACTGTAAAATAAGTAGTGTATAAGTGTGTGTTGTACAATCATCAATGAAATTTTATTACAATCTCTACCGGGCAAACGTTGACGTGAATTATTGTCATCTCAGGCACGGCTCACGGATGGGGTTCACACGGGACATGCATGATCCTCCTCCAAATCATTCACGCCCGTTATAAAATTCCCTGACACCCTTTCCTTTAGTTTGAGATTGAAAATTTTGCTAACTTTTTTCGTTTTATTAAACTGCGACTGATTCATTTCATCATTGTCTACTCAATAAGTAAGGAATCAGTTTTAGACAAATCATAGTAAAGAAGACCTTTCAAAAATTTAATTATTGTAATTCCTGCTCATTATCCTATAACTGGTGAAGTGTAAGGCTGTTGATGATGAACGAATACCTTTAAGATACCTACCGTAGCATAAATATCTACATAGTTACTGTATTCGTATTGTAAAAAAATTCCTTTGTTTTCTTTTTAATTTCTTTCCTTCAACTTCAAAGGGCAACGTAAATTAACTTATTTTAAAAATTTGTGCTTCCGTGATAAAGTTTCGCTTGCTTTTAATATGAATTCTCCTTTTTGTAACTGTTACATAAATAAAGAAAATGTAACAGTGATTAAAGATTTAATTTATGCAAACTTGCCTTTCACCCGCGGCTTCGTCCGCGTAGAATAACTTCGCAGAGTCGACCTCTTCCTTTTTTGGAAGTCCTGTGTATTTATCCAGGTCCCAGGTTACCTCTGTACCAAATTCAATACGATCGGTTCAGCAGTCAAAAATTCAAACACTTTAAAAAATTTCAATGTATATACATACATAACTATTAATAAAATTAAAATAAACTGTATGTTTTTTTCTTGTGTGCAATAAATGATAAATAAATAAATAAAAACAAAAAAAAATATTTCCCCCACAAGATCAAGCAGATTCATTCCTATACCATAAGGTTAGACTAATACAACAATGTATTAATCCACTAGATACTATGGAGACTCTTGCCAATACTTGGAGGGTCCTGTGTTACAGGATACCAGGCCCCCATAGCCGATCCTATGAATATGGTAGTAAAATAACTAAAATATTGTTTTTATTGCGTGGACAGCACTTACTTATATAGTAATAAATAGGTACTTAGGAATGAGTGCAATATTATTTGATTTTAGTATATTTTTTTTATTAACAAATATATTAATATCTTTGCAAATACACAGCGCCATCTAGTTCCACACTAGTTATTCTAGGCGTTACGTAGATGGTCACACATTTCATTAGTTATCCCTGAAATTCGTAAAGGTAAGATTATCCTGTTGCTTGTGACCTCTTTGTGTAGCCGGTGGGCCCACTTATGCCCCGGTAATACGTAATACCCCTGAGAATTGAAGGGGATAATACAGGAAGCCTTTTTGACGAATAATGGCTTTTACTGCCTGTATCCATGTATATATATGTAAGTACCTAAGTACGCTGTGTTAATCACGCACGCGGCAGTTCAGTAATTTTGCCAACTCCGTGGTACGCAAATTGGAGAGAATTGACCACATAATGGATAAATGTATGGATGGGGCTCAATTTAACGCGTATTACCAAACCACCGTCCACTGTCAGTAGAAATGAAATTGCTTCAGTAGGTTGGTACATATATTTGAGTTTCGTTTGACTGTGCAAAAGACTAAAGATATTTAGGAACGATGAATGGTTTGTATTTTGATATGCACACTCAAGTGAAATTAAACCTTTTATAGCAGGTAATCAATAAACAGTCATCCAAAAACAAAAATCGAGCTATCATTCCCATGATTGTATTCTTGTACCTGTGATGACATTTTAGAACAATATAACGAGTTCTCTAATAAATAGAGAATACTATTGCAAATTCCATAAAGTAGAGACGAGACAGACGAGATCTAACTACCTACTCAATTGAAAACATTTAGTAATGCTTCGCTGACCCCGCTTCGCGTCGCGTCAGGTAGCTACAGAATTCACCTTATTTCCGATAAGATATTAACTACTTTCATTTTATTCCTTCTCTCTATATCACCATATACCTATATTGTATTGTTGCATTTTAGGTAGCTGTATACAAGTCAGAGACCTAACTGAGAATGTTTATTGCACTGTGGCAAGATTTATAGTAATTAAGTTGTAATATTTGCACTTTCTATCTGTCACTTCTTCTTAGGGTACACCAGTCGTTTGTATTGTTATACACTCGTATATTGAACTGCCCTACCTTTTTTTGATTTTGACAATCAGCTTCGCTGGAGGAGGTGCAAAAATGCCTCGATATGGTTCGTTCGTGAACGGTATAGGAGCAGCCGGTTTTTTTTATTAGATCACTACCCTTTTGCAACCCTGAAACCCTGATATACTAAAAGGTCATGGGTTCGAATCTCGCTAAGGGCATATGTTAGTATTGATGAATACAGACGTGTACCCAAGTCATAGATGTTGTATTTGTATGTATCTATAATATACATACATAACGCCACAACCCTTATCCGGTGGTCAGAGATATCCCAAACAATGGTGTTTGGGTGTTCCAAACATTAAAAGTTTAATGATTGAAACAACATCCACGGTTCGCCTTATGAAATTACAGAAATACACACGTGACATGGAGCGAGTCCATCGCCGTTGAAACGTGCAGATCTATAGATGTTTTTCGGTGGAAAGTCCCTTATTCGCCTTTTACGACACCCACAGGAAGAGACGGGTTGGTTCTATTCTATTTGAGTGCCAACACCATACAGCACTATAATATGTATATACCTTTTTATAAAATATATCAAAGTAAATCAACCAACTGGTATCTAATACAAGCCTAGTTGCTTAGTAACGAACTAGATAGAGCTGTGTGTATGTCAAGGATATTTATTCTTTTATTATTTTTAGAACTTGGCCTGACACTGCCATGCGCTAAGATTGATAAGATGGCGGTTGTATATCTGCCAGAATATATGTTAATCAAAACGGAGTTTATTACTTAATCTTTTGTCCTTAAAGGCTCGACGAAATGAACATTCAAAGTATTATAAACAGAATTTCCCAAGGTGTCACGCCTAAACTGATTAAAAAGAAAGCTATCTTTGCCACTGTAAATTAATTCAACCTGTAAATAAATTGGCATTTCTTAAGTTAGACAGTTAATTCTATCAAAAATATAACTTTATTATCTGTAGATGAAAAAATATAGCCTTTATTGTGGGCCACGACAGCTCTAGTTTCGTATGCTAACATTTTCTATCGAAGCTGACAGGATTTATATAATATTTTCATTGTGATCCCAGTTATGTATCCGAAAGTTATCTAATAATACATATAATGTAATAAATGATGCAGAAACATAAGATTCTCTTCTAAATCTCTCTCAAAAACAATAATTCTTCGTATTTACGAAGTGTTATTTCACAACACTGCAGAAGGGTTTTGTAAGTGGGTAAGTCGAACTGATTGTGACTTGCGTAGCTCTTATATTATATTGTAAGAACTGCGATTAAAGGATTTAGAAATTCTGTATTTACCTCGTTGGGCGTGAAGCTTGGAAATCCAACGAGTAAATACTCTCTGTATGTTTTTGAATAAACTTAATCTAAAGTAGTCCCTTTTAATTGTTCCTGCTACTCGAAATAACAAGAAGCTTAGAGAACCAAACAAGTTTAACAATTAGTAATTTTAATATTAAATGGGACACACGCGCTAAGAGACATTATCAATTATTGTGTAGGTACATACATAAATATGGATGTAACACAATAAAAATTTCATCGGTGTCGATTCGGATGTACACCAACTAAATTAAGCTAAACTAAAACCAGTTTTGGAGTACTGTTCCAGGGAGAAAGAGACATTACTACTTTAAAACTGGTTTTAGTTTAGTTTAGTTGGTGTACATCCGAATCGACACCCCTGTCTTTCAACCAACAACGTCGAATACTTTGTCGCATACAATGCGACAGGATATGTAAAACAAAATACAACACATTATTCTAACCTTAGAGCTGAAAAAGGGGTATTATACAACTAATATATTATGTATATGTATGTCTGTCTATGTGTAGCACATAAATATTTTTTGTTTAAAAACGGATATTTGGGAGAAGGTTTTCAGTTCTATTTATGAAAATTTGTTCAGCTATTTCGAAGATACCTATTAGTCATTTCGGGAGGCCTTTAATGAAATAAAATACAAGTAAGCCGTTAAGACGCAATAGAATAACATGGAGGATATTAGAACAATACCAAACGCCATGGGATTAAGGCATAAATTATACAATAATAATACTACTTTAATACTTAACATAATACCTAGAGCTATTTGCACCCATTATTCATTTGGTTCATTTATTTGGAAAATTATACACCCTGTATTTGAATTCGTGTAATTCCCATTAACTGGTGACGTCACTCTTATGGAACTCTTAAGGAACCTTACTCGAATTCGACCAAAAATGAGGCACCAGTTACCAGGAATTACACGAATTAAATTTCACCCTGTATTGCTATTTTTACCTGACTGCCCCAGGAAGGAAGGGTAATGTTTTTATGTTACTTAACACAATAACATAAACATTTACATGAAACAAAACATATAATGTAAAGTAGAGCCTTAAAATGTTAAAGACAGCAGCAGTAACACAAACGATATCAAAGGATTAAGTCAAGAACACCTTACAACAAAGCTGTTTGAGCGAAGTTAGGGGAGCCATTAGATTAACCCCTTTATCCAGTCCCTGATTGCTGACAGCTCTCCGATGTCGTTTGTGTACATATATGTTCCCCTTTATGGTGTACTTGATGAGTCAATAACCTGTATAATACGTCGTAATTCGGAAATTAGACTATTGGAGAACAAATTAAGCGCTCGAACTGCTTCAAAAACAAATACGCCGAAAATTGCCTGGATAATTTCGAAGTTATAATGTGATGATATTACTCTCCTAGTTTTCAGTCACCGAGAAATTTCCAGGGTACGAGAATATCGGGATCTTTGCTCAGGTAGACTTGCTCTTTGATTTGAATGCATATGCAGAAACTTTTTAACAAAATAAAAAACTTACTAACGGCCGAATTGAGAACCTCCTCCGTTTATTTTAAATAAAATAAATAAATAAACCAATAAAAGTTTAATTTGTTTATTTTCTGTGTTCACTGTCGTTATTATTATTATTTCTTAGTATGTGAAAAAAGATTTTAGGTTAAAAATTAAAGATTCACGCTAGAATTTAAAAAAAAAGGCATTTTTCGATTTTATTACCAACTGGACAGCTATGAGTTGAATGACATTTGTTTCTACGTTGAAGATGATGAATTGTTCCTTTACGTTTTTTTTAATTACCTATTCTTGTGGACATTTTCCATGTAATTCACAGATGTTTACTTTTCATAGCAATAGCAGATTACGAATGGTTCGAAATTGATAAAAATGGAGACTATTTGAATACAAACTTGCATGAAAAAAATTCGCCAAGGGATGGTCCCCAAATCATAATCTTCTTAATTAATGTCAATTAACTATAATCAAAAGCGAAATTAGTAAATTTCATTTCTATTGAGAAAACTAAGATATATTGGGGGATAGAATTGGTTAGGATCTATTTCCTTGATTTTGTTTTCAAATAATTAAAAACAATTAAGAGCAGTATTTCCCAAAGTGTGGGTCGCGACCCACTGGTGGGTCGCGGGTAGATTTTAGATGGGTCCTGAAACTATAGGACGATTGTCGTACTCGTTCAATTTTCATTTTACTCGTTCGTTCGTCGTCGTTGTCCAGCAGTGAACGTCAATAGGCTGATGATGATGGTATGGTGGTGAACTTACGATTAGAATAAACGCGTAAATGCTGCGGCAGCAACATACCGCTGCTTTTTTGTCTTCATGATACAAGGTGGGCCGCGAACTTTAAACTTTCTTGTAGATGGGTCTCGGTCCCGAGAAGTTTGGGAAACACTGATTAAGAGGGTTTATTCCACACGTCATTCCATACAAAGTTTGAAGTCAAGATTTTTCCAAATGAATGGAACGATTCTAATGAAACTTTATATGTATAAGCAGGATAGAAAAGACTTAAAAAGTTTGTAAAAAATAATTGCAAAATATCAAATTTGCAAAATATATTGCATTTTTTCTTAGTTAGTAGTTTAGTCTTAGCTTCTATACTCTTTTTCGAAAATGTTCTCCACTAACTTTTTAGATCTATGTAGGTACGTGCTTTATGCGTATAAAATTTTAATAGAACCGGTTTATTCGTATCGAAAAATTTGGACTTGAAAGTTTGTATGGTATGCCGTGCGAGATAAACCCTCTTAAGGAAAGTCTGTTATTAAGAGTCACGTAGGTTCGTCGAACATCGTACATTAGGGACGTCGAATTGGATTTCTCTGAAAATATAATAATTACCTCATGATTTTTGTGCATTCTGGCAATATTTGTTTAATTAACGTCGGTAGTCCTATATGATGAACTTTTTCAGTTCATATTGTTTTTACATTTTACTAATGCAGACCGGTATCTAATTTTGGCTAATAAAGAAAACTTAAAAATGTTTTCGCTATGTTTAACTATCGTCATAACCATTTGAATGATTAATGGCTGCGACAGAAAAAAAATATATAAGTATTTTGTTACACATAACTCGAGCACAATAATTTATCGCAAAAACTCTGAAATATGTTAACCTAAAATAGTATTTATTTCCAATAAGTGAAGGGCCCCATTTTTACAATTTACACACAGCCGGAAGTTAGCAAAGAAAAGCAAAGGTATAGTAAAACACATGCAATTAGTGGTGGTTCGTCGTGGAATGAACTGACAAAATCGACATAGTGTATTTTAGCCTTATAAGACTTATAATAAGTACAGTAGCAGATCAAACATCAATTACGCAAATGGCGACGCCTGCTTAGTTGTATTTTAGGTATAAACCTTAATCAGTTAAACAATCATTTCCTAAACGTTTTCTCATTTGTATTAATTGCATGTGTGGCTGCCGCAACTCGTCAGAGACCTGTATCACTGCGACCGTTACCTGTATAATGGCCACTAACCTACAGTTCGATGCTGAGGTTTGCCTCTTTGAGGAATTGTAGTATTTTTTCTAGCGTCGATAGTTTTTATCTCATTCGGGTGTAACATGAGACCACCATGCATCAGCGGGCCACACTTACACAACAGATGTACCGATGTTTCCTCTGCAAGGAGGCAGAATCTGCACATCCCCGTGTCGCGCAGCCCTATGTTGAGCATATCTTTAGTCAGACAGCAGTGACCCGTGAGTGCGCTTTCAAGAATGTGTCAATTGTTCCTACTAAGTACCAGTACTCCAGCAGCCTTCCCTGTCTTGTTCGTTCAGAGTTTAAGAGATGCTTGGGTGAACCGGTTCTTTAGGGTTAAACGAAATAGGCCCTTTGGAATACCGCAGAGTCTCAGGGCCGTATACTGTGTTCCATTAGCCCTCAATTTCTCCAGTTCGTCGGCTTTTTTATTGCCTTCGATACATGCGTGTCCTGGGATTCAACGTAGAACGACCCTGTTTTTCCGCCCAGGGTGTTTAAAACAAGCCTGTAGTTTTCTACCAGCCTTGAGACTATTTCGTCTGAGGCTAGAGCTGAAAGGGCCGCTTGGCTATCCGAGTGGATTTAAGCAAAATGGTTTCTGCACACACTATAATAGCGTATACTTTTGCTTGAAATATGGAGGTAATATTTCCGGATATTAGCACTGGTTAATCTGGGCTTGACTCAGAACAGTACAGCATTTCAGGCTCCCGGGTTTCCAAATAATTGGCTCATTTAACCAGTATCTAGAAGGAAATTCCACGGTGAATAGCCTGCAGAAGGCGTACGATGCGGTGTGGGCGCTATTGATATAAATAGATAATTGCCATAATCCTTGATTTTACCAACGATAAAGATTTTGTAGGCCCGGCGAAGAACTGCGTAGATCAACAACGCAGAGGCGGCGCCGCACCGCATTGTGTGGCCTGGCCCTTAGTCATATACCTACTTCAGGTAAAACTTCCATTCTCGCTTTTATTACTTCTGTGCAATTTATTCACAAAACAAAACAAAAATACTTATATGATTCAGAAATACAACTCACATTTACTCTATTTATCTCCTTAGTTAACCGTCTACCTAGTTACAAAACTAATTAGTGTAGTTTGTTTGTACAACCCATGTAATCGGTAGTGAAAATTTCAAATAGTTCCGTGACAACCCTACCTACATTCTATCTTGTATCTAAGTTTCTTTGGAAGAGGAATACACTCGAATCAGGGTACGGGCGCGCTTCGTAGTCTTTTGTGTCGCAGAGTAGATGTGCAAAGTACAGTCTGCTAAAAATCATTTCTGATTTACATTTTTTTTAATCAAACCAAAAAATTAAGTAATTCCTTTCTTATTAAATGTAAATAAGTAAGTGTGATGGAACGGATGGATGATGTATCGTCGGATAATCATGGCATACCTAAATACCTAAATTGGAATTTAAATTAAAATCTTACCCATGAAATTGTAGCGAAAATTTTCGTCGTTTTATCTACATAAGTATATTTTAGTATTTAGATCTATTAAGGATAACGTTACTGTTATTCTCTAGTTGTTTATTCTGACCTTATATTTGTAGCTGGAAGGTTGAAATTTCGCCCGAATGTATCTACAAATACAGAGTTAGAGCACTCTTGTCAAGGAGCTGTGTTGTGAATGCGAGTTTGCAACGTGAGAGATCTTTTGAAAACGGTATAATGACGAAGGCTCTACTAAGTGGGTACACTATATGTGTAGTGTACCAGTATTTAATAGTACTCATAAAAGGTTTTAATTGAATTTTAGGCGTGCTTTAAACCATAAAACCTGTTCTCTGCAGGTGGTTACGCGCCTTTAAATTACAGAGATATAGGTTCGACTCCGGGTTCGTGGCCCTAAATTATATAACTTAATTTAAAAAATGATTATCATCGTTTGACTTCTATATTTATACCAGGCCGTAATTGTAGGTGGAATGTCTATATGTTTTCAATTCGGACGTTTAACGCTATGTACATAACAAAAATACTATAGCAACATTTTTACTGAGTTATACAACAGTTACAATTTTACAATACAATATATATGTTACAATACAATATAATGAGTTATATAATAAGTTTGATTTTGTTACGTAGATTCACTTTTACGAAGTGTTAAAAATGTTCACAAAATAGTTTAAATTAATACTTCACAGTCTTTAATTAAACAAATATGTGTATTTACAACTCTATGATCGACCTCATTAAATGATGAGGAAAAGAGAATGTGACTCCCGACACACGCCCTCTGAATCCGTAGCGCCCGCGTAGCGAACACTCGTAGAAGCGTAGCACACGCAATAAAGAAAATGACAATTTCTTGTACGTATGTAGTCACTGCTGCTTACACATAGACCCAATTCATTTTCTTGCAATCGTAGACGCTTGTACAGTTTGTCTGTCAATGAATATGTCTTATACCATCTCTCTGGAATAAGAAATTATCTGTCAGAAAAAGCGGCCTAAGATAAGCCTCAGGATCTTTGTTCTTTCTGTTCCTAAAAATAGAAGTGTAATACAATGAGCAGTTGATAGCTGTATGATACAAATTACGTTTTCTCAGGAAATCATAAACTTACTTAGATGCTTTTACGTTACAATAATTACTGAGTTCAACAATAAACTAAACTAAAACATTGATTTGCTGAGAAAGCTTTATTATATTATATAGGTCTGTTAAAGGTTTATCAGTTTCAGTATAATATATTAAGCGTACTTATCTTTCAAGTATTAGTCACTAATTTTGCAAAGTAATTTTGATATTATCTACTTTAGATGTGAAAATGTTCCCTATTATATACATGTTAAACACATGTGACAGAGAGAGTGACTATAATAAATTAGGAGGAGGCATCCTATTTTTTCTCTGTATATATGGAAATACTTACTCCGAGATTCCGTAAACGATTTGCGTGATTCTTTTGTTATTGGAAAGAAGATATCCTCTAGTACTATATAAATTTTACCATGATAATTGCAGCCCCTGGAAGACCGCAACTTCAGTTGATGGCAAAACTTTAATTATAGAATTACTATACCTACTGAGGCGAATCGCCCGCGTCACCTCGTGCTTCTGAGAAGTATTCTACTGTCTATTTTTTTTTATGCACAACGGGTTGGTACTTGACCTCAATCACACCTGATGTTAAGTGAAGATGAGGTCGAAGGTGGAAGCGTACTGATCCGGAAACCCCAACACATTTGGGGGACTGGCTATCTTATCTCTGACAACTGGAACACAACAACGCTTAACATTGCTGCTTGGCGGCAGAGACCAACCCGAGTACTTAAACATGTACCCCGCTGGGGATCGAACCCGCGGCCTCCGAATCGTAAACCCAATGTTGTTTACATTGAGCCACGGAGGCGGTCAAAATATATATATATATATAGGCGGTCTTTAATGTAACTTTAATCCATAGAGACCTAGAATACGTCAGCCAAGATCGTGTTAAAGTACCAATGACCTCATGACGTCATTACAGTCGTGCAACACTTACGGTGCTTGTGCGGTGATACAGCATAAACTATGGGGCATTTTCTATGCTGCCCTGCGTGTGACATTTGTACGCTACAACACCTCTACGATGCCACAGACAAAACAAACCAAATTGCCATCGACTCGCTAGGAAGAAGAACATTTACAAAATCCGATGATGCTAAAAAGAATTTTTTCACCTACGCTGTAATTTGTTCATAAGGTTTCAATATGGCGATCACAAAGCGGCACTTTATTGCTCTAATTGGCTACCTTCGTTTACCCCATTGGAAGTTGTTTGACAAGCCATTATTTCTTTAATTTGAAGTAGTCGTCCAATTATGAAGCCATCCAAAAAGTTCGATTACAAATAGGTAAGCCCTCGTCAAAAGACATTCAAATTAAGAACAATCCTAAAGTACGATTTTTTAGTCTCTAAGGACTAAATCTAAATTCACGTTCGCATTTGGAATTTTTGGAAAGTCCCATCGTTCGCATTCCCAACGAGTCGGTATACTCATTCGTTTTACGAATCTGAATAATCGTTTGAGTTGCATTCCATTTTATCTTTAAAACATAACTGTTTGGTGTTAGTCAAGTTTGCACAAAATATTATGTAATGGATAATATTTGACTCTTTAATGAAATTGGTAACACAGCTTCCGAATGGTTTAAAAATGCAAAAACACGAAATCGAATTTGAAAAAAATTTCACACGTGGAATTATTTCCGGCAGTGATTTAGAGAAGGTTCCAAAACGCACCTCTTCTAGTTGCTGGTCGCGACCGCGACAGGCTTGATCCAGCTCTTAATTTTTTTACAGCATTCGCTAATAATACGTACGACCTTTATCCCAAATGGGGTTGGCAGAGATATCCCAAGCATTATTGAGTTTACCAAATACATGAAGTATAATGCTTGAAACACCATCCACCGTTTACCTAACGAAATAGGTACACAGAAATGCACACGTGAAGAGACTGGTCGGTCTATTCTTTTTACATATGTGCCGAAACCACACAGCACTGGCAAATAATAGTAACGTAAAACTTTGACAGATTTCAGTGAAATATAAAATGAAATTTTCTCTCACACCAGTTAAAGTGTGCTTTTTTATTTTAGTTGGGAAAAAACAAATCATGTATGTATAGAGTATTCGTGTTCTCGACGCATTTATAAATCACTTTTTGCTGGGTGCAACATTGTACTTTTATTACTGGTAATTTTTTTTTCCCTTTTTTGCGGCGCTCCGTGTGGGATTTTCCTATTTATGCATAGGAAGTGACTTTGCATGACGTGATTATCTATAAATTGACACTCAGATTGAAAAACTTTTAAGTAATGTTTTGAGAATCAACACAATGGAACTTGAATTCGTCAGGATAATTTCAACAGATCGCCTCTTGTAATCTCGCAATTACGGAGACTTCGTTGAAGTCGCTTCATTGTTTTATTTAAATAATTTTGAATACATGCAGATCAACGGGGGCGATCCAGACAACATTCAATTCATATTTTAATTGAATTTAAATATGTTTGATGGTTTCTCGCTTCAGGATAAATGGATTTACATTTCATACGTATACAGACACAGTGAAACATAATTACCTCGTGCCCAAAAATCCGCTCTTTATTTTGGGAATTGAAATCGATGCTTCGTGGTAGTGATACCTGTTATATTAGATACCTATAAATAAATTTAAATCATAATAAATGGTGGCGATAAACATCGAGGTGAACCCACCAGGTAACGATCCGTTTAACAGTTTTACATACGGAATGTAAATAAAAAAAAAGTTTTGATACCATAGTATATCTATCCATATGCCATAGTATAGAATCCCGCGACGGGTAAATGTTTGTGTGATGAATATGAACATATATTCCTGAGTCATGGATGTTTATATAAATATTTATGTATGTTTATCCGTTATCTAGTATCCATAGTACAAGCTTTGCTTAGTTTGGGACTAGATGATTGGTGTAAGTGTCCGAATTATTTATTATTTATTTATTATTGCGCAAAAAAAAAATACTGTAAAGTGCAAGTAACATTTTTTTTAATACTTTCGAAAAAACGTTTCGTAATTTGCTGTGCCCAAGCTTATATCTAATCTAATATCTGCACGCACTTGTCCGATTATAATTCAATCATCGAATACTTGGATGCAGTTTTTTTGGCTGTGAGTGTAGTTTTGAATGTCTCTGTGCTGACTATCAAAATAATGCTTATTTTTTGCTTTATGCCTCACAATTTGAATCGTAATATGAAGTTATCTATCAGTCTGGCATGAGCAAGAGTTGACTCGAGCACAGTCAAGCTCAGCGGCTGCCAAATGCGAGCTTGCCGGCTTAGTAGCCCATTAAACTAGCTCTGACCTCTGTGCAGCTGGCACCAATGAGCGATCCTGTGGTTATCATAGGTGTAAATGAAGTACAAAGTTTAAGCTCATTAGCTTTAGAAAAAAATTCTCAATGCTGTGGTTTACTGGATCAGAATTTGTCACACGTTCTAGATGCAATGCTTGAAAGCCCAGTTACAGCTAAAATTAAAGATGTCCATAAAATCGAAGTAGTTCA
Organism: Oegoconia quadripuncta; assembly: GCA_949316235.1. Taxonomy (NCBI): domain Eukaryota; kingdom Metazoa; phylum Arthropoda; class Insecta; order Lepidoptera; family Autostichidae; genus Oegoconia; species Oegoconia quadripuncta. Next base: position 11,470,955 of record OX438752.1, read on the forward strand.
AAATTGCATTCCATCTAAAGAGATAACAGACTTCATAAATTTATCTGCTGGACCTTCTTCGTCTCCTTATTTATCGCCACAACAACTTTACCCTGTACCTTGTATGAAAATAAAATCCAGTAATAGAGAAAGAAAGGCAACTAAATCACCGTTTCTGACTTCATCGCCGTACAAACTTGATTTGCAAACATCAAATAAAAGAAAAGAAGAAGCAGAATCATTAAAAAAAAGAATGGACTTCGCAAAAAAGTTGGAGAAGCCAAAGGAAAGAGTTGGGATAAAGAAGAGATCTAGACCAGAAAGAAAATCACAAGAAAAACCTAAGAAAAAATGAAAGACTATTATTCAGTCATCGATGATACTGACGAAAGTCCTGACAAAAGTCAAAATGATAACGCAAAATGCTTATACTGCGAAGGTCTTTTTTCTGAGGACATCCATGGAGAACAATGGGTACAATGTCCCTCTTGTCGCCAATGGGCTCTTGTAATTTGTGCAGGTGTAGAAGGAGGCGAATTTATGTGTGAATTTTGCAATTAATGTTACAGAGATTATAATTTTTCACACATCTTTATTAAGTATAGACATTCCAGACTGATTAGTTAAATATGTTTCTAATATAATTGGTAGGATAAGTACATTGTTCGTACCAAAAATTGTTCCTATAATTATAATAATTTATTGTCAATATAAGTGCAATGTTCGTATCAAAAATTGTATGGTCCACATTAAACAACCTAGGTCCATAATAAAAACCTAGTGGTCCATATTGAATTACCTATTTGAAAAAGGTTAAATTTGACATATTTTAGAAAATAGTTAAGATTGTTAAAAAAAAAGTTGATTTACGTTATTTGATTTATAGTTTACAGTTAGATACTAGTTTTTTGACTGATTAAAATAATAAAGACTTACATAACTCGTATTATTTCAGTTTTATTAAAAAAAACCCATAAGGTAGTCCATATTTAGAGAACTTACTCTACCTATGCGGAATACACAGAATAATTTTACCATATAATATTCCAATACATTCCCAATACAAATTAAATTTTGCCGTCTCCCGCTTAATGGATTTTTCCGAAGGCTTCATTTTTATCATAAATCAATTTGTATCAAAGACAAATAATAAACAACCGACCTCTTCTGAGAAAAACTCTTTTACAATAAACCTATTAAATATTTGATCAGAACATTTGATTCCATTAAATATTTTTTCGAAGCCTTTGTTATTGTGTCTTGTTACAGGAGGTTTAGCGTGTCCTTGTACTTACAATACCTATTCGTTATGTGCTTGTGAACACCTCACATGGTAACTAATATATAGTAGCAATAAGCGCGTTACTGACGCAGAAATTAATATCCGCTACCTGTCATAAGTAGAGATTGTTACAAATAGAGCTGCTCCAACCTCTTCAAATCTTTAAATTGGTTAGGTATGTAGGTACCTACATAGGTACAGATCACAGTGATAAGGCCACCATTGTACCTACCTTAATTTCAAATTTCATGTTTATACTGTAACTACTGTTGATGTAGTACAATGAAGGATGTTTGTATTACCTATGCTACATTACACTATATTATTTTCTTGTTTAGACAACGTATTTGATTGATTAGTATAATTATAAGAATGTTATCCATCATATCCAAAATTTGGCTTTTGATAAATATAAGAAAACTAGCCGTACTAAAAAGTAATTTCTTGGATTTATATCAATATTAGATAACAAAGTATACGTATCATACATATTGAAAAGGACAACCTTTGAGTTTGTTGGGCTTCTTCTCAGAGGACTGCCTCAGAGGACTGCCTCAGAGGGCCTGGTAACTTCAAAAAACCGAATATTTTCAAGTCAAATTTTATCTATGAAAATAAATTATTATTGATTGATTGTTAGTCGTTTGTGATTGAGATATCGGGCCAACGCGCAACGTTTGGTTAACAGATATTACAGTAAAATTTATATGTATTAATTATTTACACGCATTATAACCATAAATAGAAATTTAAGAAAACCCCCGGAAGATGATATCATCCAATTAAATCATCATCATCATCAGCCCGTAAACATCCCACTGCACTTAGGGAGTATGGGCCATAGTCCACCACGCTGGCCCAATGCAGGTTGGGGACTTCACATGCCTTAGGATTTTTATTTCTCAGGCATGCAGGTTTCTTCACGATGTTTTCCTTCACCGTTTAAGAGCAGTCGGATAAATGTACATAAGTAATTAAATTAATTTTAAATACTCATTTGTACATGGCATGCATGGGAATCGAACCCGGATCTAAATTGGGAGACCGCGTCTAAACCGCTGAGCCACCGACGCTCCGTTAAATCCAACTAAATATCTGTGCTAAATATGTTCGAAACGGCTTAACCGATTTTCATCAAACATATGAATTACCTGTCCCCTCGTTTAGTCTTTTATATAAAAAAACCGCACTCAAATCGAACCACGCATTAATGAGATACATCTGGACATATACTGTACACATACACATGCACAATACCGGCAAACACAGAACACCCGTCGTTTTTCGTCGAAAGTTAAAAAGGGGACTAAGATCTTGTTTGATCAGGATTTAATTGATTTCCAAATAAGAGCAATTAATTGTTATGTTTGATTATTTAGATGACAAGCACTCATGAACATATATGAACCACTCGGGGATATTCACTTAAATTTTTATTTTTTAGGGTTTCGTACACCTCATTTCGGAAAAAAGGAACCAATAGGTAAAGCATTTGACCAAATGATACTTTTGTAGGGTTTCACAGGTACCTCAAACGACATAAATAGAACCCTTATAGGATCAAGTAGTTGTCCGTCTGTCAGTATGTCCGTCAAGACTGTTTTCCTTTGTTAAATGTACAGTAATTTCAAATACTAAGCGCTATGTGCCTCATAGTCCTGTAAACATTTTAAGATTCAACTTAATCTCCTATAAATATGTATCCTCCTCCCAGTGACGGATTAAGACTACTTGATGCCCTAAGCAATCCACGCCTGTGGGCCCCCCTATCCGTATGTCAACTAGAATCGGTCTTTAATGCCAGGCGGGGGGCCCGCGGGGAAGGGGTGGTTTGTGATTGGCTGATCGCAATACCGGTGCTTTCGAATTGCCGAATGCACTAGACTAGCGGGCAGCGAGTGGGCGCAAGCGGGAGAGCGGGGTAACTTAAAACGCGCGAATTTTCAAATTAGTCCTATAAACTTTTTTTGGTGTGATTTTTGGTGACGTGAGAGTGAGACGTGATGCCCTAAGGACGGATTTTTTTGTGCTTCTTCTGGTGCCCCCCCAGACGTGATGCCCTAGGCAATTGCTTAATTTGATTAAGGGTTAATCCGTCACTGCCTCCTCCTATAAATGTACGGCCTTTCGAACTGTTATCATACAAACGGACCAATGAGCATAACCTACACTTTCCGCCGTTTGATCACAAATAAAAGAAAAAACCCAAAAAGCATTCATTTTTATGTCAAAATATCACGTGACAAAAATAATTTTGTTATTCTCATATTCTTACCCTGAAAATAGCTATAACATATGTTATGTGTATATGTATCTACTTATTTTCAAGTTTGTTGAGCAGACACGAAATCGCACACCCCAAGCTAGATTTTTTCATTCAATCTAAGCATCATAGTAAACTATAAAGGAAATATTTGAATAGTTAGTTTCAGATTTAACAAACAACCTTGACAAGTTAAACAATATCGGCTCATAAGCAACTTTGGGTGGAATGCGAACTCGCTCTTCGCTTAAAGGCGAGAGCCATTTATTTTCCTTAAATTGAACAGAATTAGCAAATTCGTTTATCGTTATTTTCAATTTACGAGCTAATAAGCGTGTTGTACCTAAAATAAATTGTTTTTTATATTCCTACAGGCATATTAAAAACTGTAGTATATACTGGCAGAACACATAATAATATAGTAATGATATCTTATTTCAAAACCCTCATCGACTTCTGATTGAATATATTTTTAGTCTCCATTCTTAGAGAGGAAAATTGCAGCAAATATTGAAAACTTTGTACGACTATACGTTTTTACAATTTGTCCCAAGTTTGTGTTTTGAGACCTTCTCTGCTTTACAGTCAAAACACCTAACGTCAGCTTTTAACATCCTTCCTGATCCTCCACAGTCATTGGATCCCACGCCGGAACAATTTCGGAGGAGGTTCTAACTGCTGTAATGTCCTTCAGAAGCGGCTCTGGTTTTGTGGTTTGTAAAGCAAAAAAGATTTGCTTTGTGGTTCCACAGGGGACACCAGCCAGAGCCTACTGAATGGCATTGTGCAGCTAGCAAATTTACTGCTTTCAGGTAAGGTATGTCTGAAAATAACGGCGCTTTTTTCGGTGCCAACCTCTGTGCTCTTATAAAGAAGGACGGAGGTATTAGGCCAATCACAGTCGGCAACACCATCCGTCGATTAGTGTCGAAAATCTGCTGCAGACATACTCCCTAATTTAACGCCGTTATTTCAACCAACACAGCTAGGCTTGGAAGCAAAGGGGGTTGCGAGGCGGCAGTACATGCAGACCGTTCCTTTCTAGAAAGCAAAGGCGGGGAAGTACTTTTAAAGCTTTAGATGACTCTATTCAGCAAACTTTATATGAGATACTCAATTGTCCATTTGACGAACGTAGCTGATCCCAGGCCTCTTCCGATTCGCCTTGCGGGCCTTGGTATCGAGAAAATTTCGAGTATGGCACTTCCTGCCTTTTATCCTCATGTTATAGTTCGCGTGATCTTTTTGGTAAAATTGTTTACCTGTCACTGGGTGACCTCCAGATCACGCACTTAACAGAGGCTAAAAGTGCATGGTCGCGGGCCTGTCCGAGCGAAAATTTTCCATAACCTCTCTGAGGCACAGAGGTTATGGGACGAACCGATCTGTATTAAGATCCAAAAATATCTTATAGACTCTGCCTCGACCAATCGCGCTCGTCTCCTCGCTTCTTCCTCGCCTGAGTCTGGGTATTAGCTGAATGCCGTGCCTTCATTTAACATTGGAACCCACCTGGAGCGTAGGTACCACTCTTTCTTTGGGCTGGGCCTAAGGACGAATGAACCTAATTTTTGTAAATGTGAAGCCGCCGTCGACAAGCTCTACCACCATGGGCTCTCTTGTCTGCGTAGCGCTGGTCGCCTTTCTCGTCATGTTAGCCTGAACGACGTCATTCGTCGGGCTCTTACCACTTCCTTCTATCCTATCCTTGAGCCAAATGGAATTGCGCGCGATGATGTGACCAGGTATCAGACCAGACGTCATGACCCTAGTTCCGTAGGCGCATGGCAGAACTTTGGTATGGGACGCTACCTGCGTGGACACCGTAGCTCCATTCCACCTCCAAGGTACTTCCCGCTATTCAGGCGCAGCGACGGCTACTGCCGACAGCTCTAAGCGGCCCAAATATGCAAACCTTGGTACAGGTTACTTATTTGTACCCTTTAGAGTCGAAACCTTAGGCCCGTGGGGTCCAGTATTTTTTAAAGATCTGTCGATGCGCTTAAATGAGACCTCGGGTGACAAAAGAGCTGGCAGCTACCTCGGGCAGCGAGTAGAGGGTGTGTTCGGGTCTATTTCCGTGTTTTTGCTTTTTAATTAGTGTTTTATTTAAGTTAGTTGTGTACCAAAGTTTATTAACATTTAATAAAAATAAGTTTGTGTTTGTTTGGGAAATTCAATTCAATCATGAAGTGTTTATGCACTTGACCTTGAATCGGTGGATGTTTTTATCGCAGCAAATAGAACGGCGTAGCTAGTACAACTAATACTAACTTTAGGTGATATAAAAAGCGACTCATGCGTCAAAAGATTGGTCTGAGGGCGCATGGCTATCTCGGCGGCGGACCTGCACCGGACCGGCACCTGCTATGGATATGCATGCGTTCTTCCATGCCGTAGACCAATGTGGTGTTCGCGACTCTCTTTCACTCGAGTCGAGCTAAGTTGTGTTGTGCGACCCGTGCTATCTGGAGCTTATATGCACACGATCTACAAAAAGTCGGTCCTACAAAAATCAGTGACATTTCCACCGATTCGTTTGTCGTTTCACAAGGATATGCGGTATAATACGGTACACCGACAATTGACCGTCAGCGTTCACTAGGGATGGGAAGGGTGAATGGAAATTGATGAAGCTTCGGAGGGCACGTTTACAATTGTTTTCGATTAGTGAAGTTAAACAAAGTCTGGCGCGGCCAGTCCATGGATGAGTGATCACTATTGTAATTTCATGCGAGTGCTTCCTTTATTCGGAGGGCATTTATTGTCGTTTTCGATTAGCAAAGTTTAAAGCTCAAGCCGAAGCACAATTCTACGAATACCAATACCAGGTACAGTGCAGAGTTTGTTTATGAGCAATCCGGCATTCAGCGACTCAGGCTTCGGCGAAACGTTCTTCAGAGAATTAGGTATACTATTCTCCCCCCGGTGGCGAATCGGTCTCATTTCAATCCGTCAAAAATTGCAGGTGTACGGGCACGATAAAAATTTTAATAATAAATATTTGATTAAGTGGTGAAGTATACTCGGGTTTGCATGGTCGAGAAATTTCGTAACATCCATTCCAAACATATAACATAAAAATAGATACTAATACTAATCAGTCAACCCAGCGAATCATTCCTAAAAGTCAACTGCGTTACAAACCATTTGACTTGAGTCCTCATTATGTCGTCGGAGAGATTCGACGAACGAACAGTCGAATATATCCGATTCGAGTCTGTTGGAGTCAGGTCGAGTTAGGCAAATGATGAATATACTTATGTTCATGTAGATTAAGATCAATGATATTATCTTCCATATATATTTTGTTACAGACGACCTGTAGTGGTTAGGAACTCTGACCACGATACCAAAAGGTCGCGGGTTGGAATCCCGCTAGGGGCATATGTTTGTATGATGAATACGGACATGTGTACCCGAGTTATGGATGTTTTTATGTATAATAAGTATTTCTTGACAAAAAAATAATTGTGTAGTATATAGGTATTAGATGGCGTTGTGTGTTAGATAATTAGTAGTTACTATTGTCATTATTCGAATATGGACAATAGTATAATCTCCAGCCCGTAAACATCCTACTGCGGGGTATATAGGGCTTCCCTCGTATAATGACGGAGAATGGGCCATAGTTTACCACGATAGCCCAATGCGGGTTGGGGACTTTTTTTATTTATTAGACATGCAGGTTTCCTCATGATGCTTTCCTTCACCATTTAAGAGCAGTCGGAAATGCACATAAGTAATTAAATTAAATTTAAAAACTCATTGGTACATGGCCTGCCTGGCAATCGAACCCGGACCTCCCAAATTGAGAGACCGCGTCTTAACCGCTGAGCCACTGACGCTCCCAACAATAGCATACCTACTACTAATTGGCCAGTCGAATGGTCAAATTATTAGTTCTAATAAGTCGAAAATTAGAATCTTTCTGGGTCGCACATCACTACTTTCAGTGTCCCTCTAGGCTGGCCGTGAGTGTGGTTTCCGGCAGGATAGAATAGGACTACCTGTCTCGTCTCGTGGGTATAATAAAAGGCGACATGAGTATAATAGCATACAAGTGTGAGTCGGGACTTGAGAAAAGAGGTTTTCGTATAATAGTAATAAGACCTATTGGATGTAACAATAACATAAACTGAAAATTTAGAAAACCTACAAAGAACTTGTGATAATGTGGTTGGTGGCCATGTGGTATTAAAGATAGTTGTTGAGTCGAGGACGGGGGGTTCCGTAAATAAGACTCGTTGTCTATTGTGATGTTGCACGAACAAGGCCCTTTAATAATAAACAAGCCTATTTATAATATCGGTATCGGCGCTGACTAAGCGATATGCGTTAATGTTGCAGTAAACCATTACGCTACGGTTAAACACCGAAATAAGGCAACGTTATCAATATACTACAAACTAAACATAATTGTCAACTTACGAGGAGCAACTGTGTTCACAGTTAAATATTTCCGATCTACCCCTTTCCCTTGTTTAATCTTAAATATAAAAAAAACGCACTCAAATCAGACTACCTATTATTGAAATCATCATCTCTTAGTCCGTAAACATCCCACTGCAGGGATATAGGCCTTCCCTCGTATAATGAGGGAGTATGGGCCATAGTCCACCACGCTGTCCCAATGCGGGTTAAGGACTTCATATGCCTTAGGATTTTTATATCGCGCAGGCATGCAGGTTTCCTCACGATGTTTTCCTTCACCGTTTAAAAGCAGTCGGATAAATGCACGTAAGTAATTAAATTAAATTTAAAAATTCATTGGTACATCGCCTGCCTGGGAGTCGAACCCGGACCTCCCAAATTGGGAGACGCGTCTTAACCACTGAACCACCGACGCTCCCTCAAAACGCTATTATTGACTCGCACACATAACGCCTGTCGTTTTTCCTCCGGGGGTTATAAAAAACTACCCACGGTAACTTTAAATTAATAAAAAATAAATTCTATCTACTCCTTATTTTCTAAGTTGAAATCTAATTTTGAATTTTCTTAGCAATAAGCATGGACTTATATTCTTATAATAAGCTGTCAGACGGTAATTTACAAGTGTTTTCTCAAAAAAATGTTAAATAATTGTACCGCCAACAATTGCCAAAACAACCGACTTCAGTCAGGTTCCACTTTCTGAATGTAAATTCTTGACTCGTTGGTGTACCTAAATACCAAAATCGCTATATGTATGCCTATAATATGTGAGGATTTCCCTCACTTCCTCACAGATCTTATTGTCAGAACAGGATTATGATGAATGTGGGACCACCCTGGAAGTGCATAAAAAAAAGAAAGAGGGTATGTCCTTTTAAATAAAAAAAAAATTTCGAAATCTGTTTATACGTAGGTCACACTAAAAGTTTTGCGTGACTTAAAAAAACAACATGTTATAGCCAAAATATTATGTTTATTGCTTTTCAAAATACTCTCCTTTACATTTTAAATATTTTTTCATGCGATCGATCCATTTTTTAAAACAGGAGGACCACAGATCTGAAGGCATGTTTTCTATGTGCTGATTGAACGCTATCACTGCCTCTTCGGAGTTGGTAAAAGTGAAACTTCTCATCAAATCTTTGATTTTGGGGAAAATATAGAAATCACAGGGTGCTAGGTCGGGGCTATGTGCAGGATGGGTGACGAGTTGTACTTTTTCGGAAGCTAAAAATGACTTTGTTTTGTTGGCCGTGTGTGAAGAAACGTTGTCATGATGTAGGAGAACGCGGCTTTTTGGTCGTCTTTCGCGAACTTTTTCTACCACCCTGAGTAAACAAATGGTGAAATGCCACTCGGCATTAACACTCTTTTGATCTTCAAGTGGAATTGTGCAGATGGGACGCGTAGCTGAGAAAAAAAAAAGCGATCATTTTTGTTTACCAACATTTCTCGCCTGCCTTCCTTTTGTTGGCCTGTTCTCATTTTCAAACACCCATTCACACAATTGCTGTTTTTTTTCGGGTTCAAAACAATAAATCCACGTTTCGTCTCCTGTGACAATGTCATAAATAGCATTAGAATGTCCGTGGTCGTACTTCAGTAGCATCTGTGAGCACCTTTCCACGCGAGCCCGCTGCTGCTCCGCTGTCAGTTCATGAGGGATCCAACGACAACAAAGTTTCCGAACTTTTAATTCTTCGTGTAAAATTTTCTGTATTTGGCTCATACCAATTCCCAATAGTCAATAATCTTATTATATTATCAATAATAATAATAAAATTGTCTCATAGGTAATCCGCGGATTTTCTTCAAATAGCCGCTTAACAGTAGCCACATTATTTTCGTTGACGGCAGTTGAAGGCCGCCCTTCACGAAATTCGTCATGTAAAGAAACAAGGTGCTTCTCTCCTGTCATGATTTTCAAGGATATTTTCCATTTTGTGATTATATTATTTTTACATCTGGCCACACTGGTGTTGTGTTGTCGCTCTCGCATGGTCTCGCTCCCACCGGTGGCTCCCCGCTCTTAGGAGTGGGGCGGCGGTGGGGGCGAAAGTATACCTCTAGCGAAGCGCGAGTTGGGAGCTCAGTCTGTTGCAGTCAAGCGAACAGTGAACAGTTGTGTAATGATACTCTGTAAAGTGTGTTTAGTTACTTACGAATAAAATAAGTGAACCTGAAATAGTGATTTTATTTTACTTCAGAAGTGACAATCAAGGACCAAAAAGGGGTAAGCTTATTTTTTTTTTGTTTTTAAAACCATGTTAAGTTTTATTTCATTCAGTAATATAAACGCCCACTAATGATGAAAGGATAGTTATATTTATGTAATTGTTCATTACACTCATATCAGGTTGTAACCTCCATATATTAACATTGATCAACTAGGTATATATCTCGCGTACGTACGGTTATTTGGGTGGACGCTTGGTCAGGGCTACTCTCTGGCACCGTTTCTGTCCTTATATCGTGCGTACATGCTTGAAATACAGGGTACTTAGTCGAGGCGACACCTCGGTAGTGCTTTGTTTATTCCAACAGTGTTCTCTATATATTTTATTACTAATGGACATATTCCGTACGATACGGGTTGTAATTCTCATATAACATAGATCTACTGGATATAGCGCGTTCGTGTATGTGTTTGGGTGAACGCTTGGTCGGGGCTACTCTCTGACAGTGTTTCTATCCTCATATACACCTGCGTGCTGGAGGGGCAGGGTGCTTGGTCGGGGCTACTCCTCGATAGTACCCTGTTCATTCCAGTAGTACATGTTGTAATTTTTTTCGCTAATATGCCTAATAGATAATATATACACATTGAGATACCCGCATCGAGATAGATATATGATGGATCGCGTGTGTGTATTTCGTTGTGTCAATCCTTAGGTAGGGGTTGCTATCTGATAGGATTCCTGTCCTTAGGTGTACATAAATGATAGTGCCAAACTGCTTAGTCGGGGCAACGCCCCGATAGTGCTGTATTTACTCCAACAGTCATATTTAACTATGTACCTACTTTTACCTAATATGATATTTTCATATGAAAGTTACTTGTGATAATGATGATATGTATATGATATGATAACTATTTCAACGACCGGTTATTGTAGTGGATAGTGATCCTGTCAATAAAACCAATGGTTGCGGGTTCGAGTCCCGCAAGGGGTAAATGTTTGTGGGGTGAATACGAACATTTATAAGATAACATCCATCTTCTTCGCTTGAGCATCGGGTGTAATTGAAGTCAGGAGAGCAAAAAAAAAAATAGAGGAGATTATTCCCGAGTATGTAATGGATGTTTATATAAATGTTTATGTATGTTTATCTGCTGTCTGGGCTCCATAATATGAGCTTTACTTAGATTGGGACTGGATGATTGGTGTAAGTATCCGAAATAATTATTTATTTATAATGATAACTACTTCTGATGACGATAACTAAATCTGATAATGATTACCTCTGATAATACCTATATAATATTTTACACAGTATAAAATGTTATTATTACTAGTTTATGTTGGGTGTGAACGAACTATGCTTGTTCGTTGGATGAGTCTTAAAGTTTTTGGGCAAGCTGTGCAGTTTCGCTGGTTTATTGAGTGGGGAAGGTCCTCGCTGGTTAATGGGTGAGCTGCATAGCTATGCCGGATAATTGAGTGAGCTATGGTGTTCACTGGATAATTATTAGGTTATTGTCCCCATTTAAAAAAAAAAACACTTACTAACACTATAACTTTATGAATGGATTATGTCGATGGAAATATATTGTAGGAAGCGGTGTCGGCGCACTATGGTATCTGACAGAGAGGGTACAACGCCGCCTGGTACACCTCCCAGACGGAGTCGGGCCAAGAGGGCTAAACGGAGGAGAAGGAGTCCATCCTCATCTTCGACCTCTAGTGACGAACCTGTGTCGCGGAGGGCGAGAAATGCTTCCAGAGGATCCTCAGCCAAAGATCTGTTAAATTTATTGTTTGCCTGGAAAAGGGATACGGGCAAGTCTACACTATTAAGCAATAATAATTTAAATAATGTTGTCCCAGAGTTTGATCCATCTAATAGGGCTCAAACCATTGAATGCTGGCTGCGCAAGGTCAACGAGTGCGCTATTATTTACGGATGGGACGAGAGACAAATAGTTCATTTTTCACTACAGAAACTTGTTGGTCTAGCAAAGAAATGGTTTGAGGCCTTGCCGACGGTTGTTTACACCTGGAGGGAGTGGCAAATTAAACTCAGAAAGGCGTTCCCTAGTGAGGAGAACTATGGGCGTCTTTTGGAGGAAATGTTGTGTCGCACCTCCCGCAATGAAGAAAGCTTACGAGAATACTTCTATGATAAATTAAGTTTGCTAAATAGGTGTGAAATTGTGGGTAAGAAAGCAGTCGACTGTGTTGTGTATGGGATTAGTGACAGGTCTATCAGAAACGGGGCTCAGGCGCTAAATTGCTCTGATCCCGAAGATTTACTTAATTTTCTTTGTTCCCAAAAGCAACAACCATCGACTTCTAGTAGAATAAGGGAGCGTACATATCAAAAGGATAATATTTCTGTCAATGCTAACTCCAACTCTTCTTTAGCATCGATTACTTGCTATAATTGTCGATCTAAGGGCCATCCTTTTCATAAATGCACCAAACCATTGATAAAATGTAAACGTTGTAACAGAATAGGCCATGATAATGACTGGTGTAGATTGGAACCCTTCAAGTCGGTTAACCCGAAACACGCCTACAATACTTCTGAAAAGAAAACTTTGAAGATCGACACAAGCGATAGGAGCGATGACAAGTTTTATAAGGTCGTCCTAGTAAATGATCATAACTTTGAAGCCTATATAGATTTTGGTAGTGAATGTACCCTGTTACGTAAGAGTGATGCAGATTCATTGCGATTGGCTAAGTGTTTCGATGATGTACCTGTAGTGAAGGGATTTGGTCATTCCTCTGTTGTGCCCTTATATAGGTCACATGTTTACGTAAAAATAGATGAAGTTGAGTCAATGCTTGAAGTCTTAGTTGTTGATGATCAACACATGCAGACGTCTTTGATTATTGGTCAAAATTTCACGGAGCTGCCCTTCATCACGGTTTTGAAAGACAGTCAAAGGCTTGTTTTCTATACTACTCCAAAAGATAATCCATTTGGCGCAAATGACGGCAATCTACAAATTTACGTGACCAACACTATTGAAATCACCAAAACCGGTACTATTCCGGTAAATGTACGGTCCAATTTTACAGGTGACGTTTTCATTGAGGGCTACACTGCTTTGGAATCTGGGAAAGAATATTGCTTATTTCAAGGTGCCTACTATTTTTGTGATGGGAAGGGAGTAGTAGTAGTGTCCAATCTATCTCAAAATGATATAAAGTTTGAAGGTAATACGGTGATAGCTAGGTCAGTACCCTTTGTTGAACGAGAAACCTGTCATATTAATAAAATTACAAGGGATGTCTCTGCACTACAACCAATTGACAAGACTGACATCGAAATAGGGCCAGGGTTGGATAGTGCATCTTCTGATCTACTCCATTCACTCTTACAGGAGTATCGGGATTGTTTTGCCATGAACTTGGAAGAGATAGGTTGCGTTTCTGACGTAGAAATGAAGGTAGATTTGATTGACAATAAGCCAGTTGTATATCGGCCGTATCGCCTTTCACACTCGGAGCGTCAACAAGTTCGGGAAGCGATAGACGAGCTCCTGCAAAATGATATTATTCAGGAATCTAATTCCGATTACGCCAGCCCCATTTTAATGGTGAGGAAGAAAACTGGAGAGAAAAGGCTCTGCGTTGACTTTAGAGCCCTCAATAATAAGACTATCGAAGACCGTTTCCCATTACCAGTCATAGATGACCAAATATCTAACCTAAGTGGTAACAGGTTCTTTACTACGCTTGATTTGGCGTCCGGCTATTATCAGGTCCCAATGGCTGATGAAAGCCGGTCACGCCTGACGGCCATTATGAGTTTAAGAGGATGCCCTTTGGTTTGGCCAACGCCCCTGCTGTCTTCCAGCGGATGATTAATAAGATCTTGGGTAACAAGCGATTCGAATATGCCTTGGCTTATTTGGACGATGTACTTATACCGTCAAGGAGCATCGAAGAAATGTTCGAACGTTTGGAAGAGATACTAAAACTTTTCCGGAAATTCGGTCTAACTTTAAAAATCTCCAAATGTCGTTTCTTCGATACAAGTGTTAACTACTTGGGTTACGAGGTTTCATCAAATGGTATTCAACCTAGTGAAGCTAAGATTTTGGCAGTTAGAAAGTTTCCTACACCTAGTAACGTACACGAAGTTCGACAATTTCTTGGATTGACTGGTTATTTTCGTAAATTCATAATGGGTTATGGGGAAATTGCCCGACCTCTCACTTCATTATTGAAGAAGGAAGCTTCATGGCAATGGTCCGATCAGGAAGAACAAGCGTTCTCCCTTTTAAAGGAGAGACTTGTTAACAGACCGGTCCTGGCACTATATGACCCTAAGCTTGAGACGGAACTACATACAGATGCCAGTTCTCTGGGTATAGGGGGTATATTGATGCAATGGCAGAAAGAAAGGCGCGAGTTAAAACCTGTCGCGTATTTTAGTCGGCAGACGACGTCAGAAGAAAAGCATCTGCATTCTTATGAACTGGAGACACTCGCTGTTGTATATTCGTTAAAAAAATTCAGGGTGTACCTTCTAGGTATTAGTTATAAAATATACACCGATTGCGCAGCACTTCGGACCACATTAACAAAGAGAGATCTGATTCCGCGGATAGCGAGGTGGTGGCTTCAGATTAGCGAATTTGACTTTGAGATAGAATATCGACCAGGAGTAAAAATGTCGCATGTGGATGCCTTAAGCCGGAACACCACGCTGTCCACGAACTCAGAGCAAAGTAGTGCCTCCGTAAACGTGTAAAGAGAAGGAGGATTGGCTTCTGAGCTTACAAATCGCAGACCCTGATATATCTCGCATTCTGAAAATTCTCAAGCCTGAGGACGATCAGGAATGCCAGGATATACGCAAAAATTATTCGGTTAAGAATCACGCTGTGTATAGGAAAGTAGATGATAACTTGCGACTAGTTGTTCCACGGAGTGCAAGATGGCAAATATGTCGCGCCAATCACGATGAGATTGGCCACCTTGGTTATAGTAAAACTCTCGAAAGAGTGCAGAGTCTATATTGGTTCCCAAAGTTAAGAAAATTCGTAAAAAAATACGTCGCGGCCTGCTTACAGTGCGCATATAATAAGGATACCATATCTAAGCACAAGTCTGGTCATCTGTATCCGATTGAAAAGATAAATATAGCTTTTCATACGGTTCACATGGACCATCTTGGCCCATTTGTTAAAAGCAAGGACGGCAACACTCATATTCTTACTGTCGTTGACGGTTTTACTAAATACGTGTTTGTTAGAGCTGTAAAGGACCTCAAAACAAAAACTACAATAAAAGTCCTTGAGAAAATATTTTATGATTTTGGTGTTCCAGCAAGGATCATTTCTGACCGTGGCACTTCCTTTACGTCAGCAGCTTTTAAAGCCTTTTGTGGGAGTCATGGAATTAAACATGTATTAAACGCAGTCGCTTGTCCCAGAGCAAATGGCCAGGCAGAAAGGTTCAATCAAACTATTCTTACCTCATTAGCAGCGCAAACCTCTTTTGGCCATGAGCGCGACTGGGATAAGTGTCTGGGTAAGGTACAATGGGGCATTAACAATACTGTTAATGCTTCTACTCAAAAGACTGCCACAGAAGCATTGTTTGGGTATAAGTTACGCGATGATTTGGCAAATAAACTAAATATTGAGAACACCGCCACAAATATTAACATACAAGAACTTAGAGAAAATATTAGTTCCAATATAGAGAAAGAACAAACTAAAATGAAGCTACGTCACGATAAAAATAGAGTTCCAGCCACTAAGTATAATATCGGTGATTTGGTCAAAATTGCGCGCAATAATTTTGACAATGATGGCAAGAGTACAAAGCTTTTGTCAAAGTTCGTAGGTCCGTATAAAGTTACTGAGGTTCTTGGTAACGACCGGTATAGGATAGCCGATGTTCCGGGCTTTAAAAAGAAAGGAAAACCTTATAAAACTGTAATAGCAGCTGATAGGATTAGACCTTGGATTCACTTTAAGGCTCTAGAGGTACATAATACTGACAGTGGTAGCTCTAGTGAATCCAATGGTAGTAACGAATAATTGACGTTCTAAGTAAATTGGCTTCATAATTTTGTAATAAAAGCATGAAATTGTCTTATTGTTGTTAATTCTAATAGTTTCTTACTCTAATATTGTTAAAATTGATTTATGTCAGTCTTCCTCGCGGACTCCGTTCCGAGCGGTTGTGTCACAGAAAGTTACTCAAAAATTAAAAAATAGTGCCTCTTCAAATAGCAACCTTAACTACATCACTTCAAAGTCTAAAGTCATAAAAACCCCGGCGGCTGTGTGAGTGAAAGCCATCTAGCCGCGAACAAGACAGTTGTATGCGCGTGCGCTGCACCTCAACTAATTGTAGGAGCGAGAAGGTCACCGCACGATAAGGACAACTGCTGGTAACGCGCTGCGGCTTGAAGCGGAACACGTCCTACCATTCATTTTTCCATAGGCCCCGTCCACCTCGGACCGTCGCTTGCCGTCGGATCGGATTTCATTTAGGCCTACGCGTACTTTTATCGACGGAAATAAATAATAACGGACTGGATTAAAAATAATAACATGCAATCTTCTTATGGTTCTGACTCTGAGCTGTATAACAAAACTGATACCAACATGAAGAGTCATGAGCAATCCACCAGTAATTTTATTTCTTATCGCAGCAAGAGACAGAGAGAACCGGACTCGCCGCCCGCGCAGTTTGCAAGTTTTAAAGAAGAGATGCGTGTTTTGATTAAAGATCTTTTCACGGAGAATAAGCTCGAACTAACTGGAATATACGACAGTTTAAAAGAGATTCGTCAAACTAACTCCAATATTGAGAAATCAATGTCTATGCTCACCTCTCAAAACGAAGAACTGCACAAGAAAATCGATCATCTAGAGAAACAATCACACAAGGATCGAGAGTATATAGCCATCCTTGAGGACCGGGTTGAGGACCTGCAAAGAACATCCCGCAAAACGAGCATCGAGATAAAAAATGTGCCCAAAAAACAACAAGAAAGTCGCGAGGATTTGATCGAAATGGTACTGTGTTTAAGCAAGACCTTGAATCTCGAAATTTGTATTCGCGATGTCAAGGATATTTTCAGGCTCAGACCTAAAAAAGAAGCGGAAAGAAAGCCTACAATCATCGTGGAACTGGCGTCTACGATTATGAGGTCGGACTTACTCAAAGCGGCTAAAAACTTTAATATCAAAAACAAAACCAAACTGCAAGCCAAGCACCTAGGGTTCACATCAGAAGAGGACACTCCTATATTCCTGTCGGAGCAGCTGACTGCTAAGGGAGGCCGCCTATTCTTTCTGGCCCGCGACCTAGTGAAATCCAAGCAATATAAATACTGCTGGACCAACTTCGGGAAGATCTTTGTCAGAAAGGATGATAACGCTAAAATAATCCACATACAAAACGAAGCCCAGGTTCACCACCTTCTGTTGGAAAAATGACTAGCTTATAAGTTTCTTGCTCTGATATTATCTGTACTTAACGATCTCATGGTTAAAACCATATATAAAAATACGTACTTATCAATTCCCATGCTCAATTACACCACAAACTCTTACGTACAACTATTTAAATATAACCACATCTGTCAATACCTACGTGCCCTACAAACACTCTCGTTAACCCCCTTACATACACTCACACACACACTAACACTTCCCACACAAACTACCAATGCACTACCTAACTACTTATACCTATACAAATTAAATACAAATTGCCTAACTATTTATACAACTATGTACACCTACAGAAACGACTGGCCGTCTTATTCTAATCACTTTTATGGGTAGTTTTAACACTTTGCAGGAAATAGACAGTGTGCGAATCGCGGATTCAACTAAATGCGAAATTCAAGATTTAAATAACTTTATACGAAAATCCCAAAATAATCTAATTGCCATAACACAAAATATGAGAAGCATTTATAAGAATCTCGACGATTTACGCATAACGCTCTCGCAATTACCTTATGAAGCTGATATACTTATACTTACCGAATGCAGGCTGAATTCACTAAAACCGGTTCCAATAATACAAAACTACACTTGCTATCAGTCTAATAGACTCCTCAATCAAAATGACGGGGTGGTATTTTACGTTAGTAATAAATATCATGCTAAGGTAACTGAATTGTCGCTTGCAGAATCTACTGGACTTCAGGTGGAGATTGCTAATTATACATTCCTGGGCATTTATAGGTCCCCGTCGTATCCAAACGCGCAAAGTTTCACTGACTCTTTAGACACACAACTTCAATTATTGTCATCTCGGAAAAACATTATAATTATGGGCGATATCAATATCAACCTTATAACTTCACCTAGTGAACTTTCACAAGACCGTAATAATAGACTCAACTACCTTAATATGTTGTCAATACATGGTATTTTACCCGGTCACATACTACCAACGAGGATCAATAGCTGCCTAGACCATGTTAACATGAAACTCGACAAAAATCAAAACTCGGCATTTGTTGCTGTTATGAATACAACGGTCACTGACCATGACCTGGTTGTGGTAAGCATAACGCACACGTATAGAAAAGAACTCCTTAATAAATACAAAACTTTAACTAACTATGATAAAGCTATGGATATGCTACTTACTACGGACATCACTTATTTAAATACTTACTTAGACCCTAATCTTTTTGCTGACGCACTGATAAGCTTGATCAAGACTACCCTTGACGTTAATACTAAAATAATTACTGTCCCCAATAATAAAAGAACCATAAAACCGTGGATTACAGCTGGTGCACTGCGATGCATAAGGCTTAGGAATCATCTCCAAATGAAATTGAGGCTTGATCCTAATAATATAATTATAAAAATTACCTATAAACGGTATCGTAATTTCTGCACTAATCTAATAAAAAAGCTGAAGCGACTCTTTAATAAAACCCGCATTAACAAAAATATAAAA
This sequence comes from Oegoconia quadripuncta, assembly GCA_949316235.1. Taxonomy (NCBI): domain Eukaryota; kingdom Metazoa; phylum Arthropoda; class Insecta; order Lepidoptera; family Autostichidae; genus Oegoconia; species Oegoconia quadripuncta. Next base: position 11,490,042 of record OX438752.1, read on the forward strand.
AATCCAAGAGAACTATGGTTTACGATTAACGACATCACGCAGTACAAACCTCCAAAAACAGCTAATGTAGATTTACTGCACGTAACGCTTCAGCCTCAAACTTCCGTCGACTATGTTAATAAATTCTTTGCCTCTATTGGTCCGGAACTTGCAGAGATAATTAAAAATCAGACGAGTATTGTCTCTCATAACCAATTTAACTTACCCTACAATACTCATTTATCCTCCTTTGTACTATTAGACACAGATTGTCTTGAAGTGAACAGCATTCTCATGAGTCTTGACTCAGGTAGCGCTCCCGGCTGGGATGGCATTCCCACTTCATTCTTGAAACTCTCCAAAGTCTTTCTAGTTCCACTGATTACTCAACTTACAAATCTATGTTTCAGCGCAGGTATTTTTCCTACTTCCTTTAAAAAAGCAGTTGTTACTCCGGTGCACAAGGGTGGTGACAGAACTGATGTTAACTGCTACAGGCCTATATCTGTGTTAACTTCCATCTCTAAAATTATAGAGAGAATAATAAATAAGAGACTTCTTAGTTACCTTAACAAATATAACATTCTATCCTCATCCCAATACGGTTTCAGGAAGGGACTCTCAACTCAGGACGCTGTACAAGGTTTAACCTCCACGATAGTGAAAGAAGTAGATAGAGGTCAAAAGTGCCTAGCAGTCTTCCTCGATTTAAAAAAAGCCTTTGACACCGTTTCTGTCCCCATTCTTGTGCATAGGTTGGAAAGCATTGGCATTAGAGGTAAGCCCCTTTCCATATTTAACAGCTATCTTCATGACAGAACACAAGTGGTAAAGATCGATAAATTTGTAAGTTACGAAGAGAACATTACTTTCGGAGTCCCTCAGGGGAGTGTATTAGGTCCAACGCTCTTCCTAATATACATCAATGAGCTTTGTAATCTCCAAAATATTGGAGGCAGTCTATTTTGTTATGCAGACGACACTGCCATTGTATTTGGTGCTAACTCGTGGGATGCGGTTCAAGAGAAAACAGAGAGAGGCCTTGTGAAGGTGTCGAATTGGTTGAATGAAAATCTACTAACACTAAATATCCAAAAGACTAATTTTATCTGCTTCTCACCTTACTTGAACTCACAGCCAAACTCAAATTACTACATTAAAATCCATAAAAAAGTTCCTTGTGATCATAGGACATGTAACTGCCCCTCTCTAGATAAAGTTAGTGACACTAAATACCTTGGCATTATGATAGACCAAAGACTTAGCTGGTATTCACACTTAGAACTGATTATGAACAGAACTAGGAAGATGATATGGATATTCAAATCTCTTAGACATGTAATGGAAAAAAACCTTCTTAACAACGTCTATACCGCCCTCGTTCAATCAGTCATCACCTATTGCATACCTATCTGGGGAGGAGCCACTAAAACCAACTTTTTAGACCTCGAACGTGCACAAAGGTCGCTTATCAAAGTAATATATTTTAAGCGCTACAGATATTCTACAGAACAGCTATACAAAACTAGCAAACTCTTATCCGTCAGAAAGCTATATATACTCCAGCTTATTCTCAAAGTCCATAGGTCTCTAACGTTTGATCAAAATTTACTAAACAAACGACGGAAGGACATTGCAGCTCGTACATACTCGGTGCGAACAACTTTTGCTAGTCGACAATACCCTAGTCAATCTACTTATATATATAACAAGGTAAACAGGCTGATTAACATATACCCTATGCAAAGTTACACCTGCAAAAAAACGCTAACAACATGGCTCAGTACACTCACCTACGAAGGAACAGAGGCTCTCTTATCAAGAGTAACATAGGTATGGCTAGATTGGGTCCCATACTGTTATACTCATCAATTGTACACTCATACGTGGCCACACTAAACCGATCCCAAGGAACCTCAGTATCCGTAGGGCGTATGAGTCTGCAATTCTTCTCGCAACTCACATACAAACACATACATACACACACACACACACACACACACACAAACACACACACACACACACACACACACACACACACACACACACACACACACACACACACACACACAAACACAAACACACACACACACAAACACACACATGAGCATTGCAAAAACATTTAAAATAGGTTAATTTTTACTAACATAATGAATAAGTATTTTCCTTAAATAATACTCTGTGGATCCGTCTGGAAGACGCGGTGCACTTCCAACACAAGTGTCGAAAGACTACTTTCTGGAAGGCCCCTGCAAAACTATGCAAAAGTTATTTAAGAAATAAACACTTTTTTATTTATTTATTATTATTATTATGTCCCTCATTAAATTATTAATTTGTATTAATATAGAATTATTTATAAGAATAAACATTTCACTTGTATACATTATGAAATTCCGAATGTCATGATTTTTGTTCATATGATACAACTAATGTAAAAACGTATTGTTATCATTAAATATATATAATACAATACCATGTTAAGTAGGTATATCGATAATGATGATTATGATCTGTATGAATGTTTTGAGGCCGTGCGCCGGGTGGCAGCACGTTGCCGGATGGCCGAATGTCATGATTTTCAAGGATATTTTCCATTTTGTGATTATATTATTTTTACATCTGGCCACACTGGTGTTGTGTTGTCGCTCTCGCATGGTCTCGCTCCCACCGGTGGCTCCCCGCTCTTAGGAGTGGGGCGGCGGTGGGGGCGAAAGTATACCTCTAGCGAAGCGCGAGTTGGGAGCTCAGTCTGTTGCAGTCAAGCGAACAGTGAACAGTTGTGTAATGATACTCTGTAAAGTGTGTTTAGTTACTTACGAATAAAATAAGTGAACCTGAAATAGTGATTTTATTTTACTCCCAAAAGCATTTTGAAGACGAGCGGCGCAGACTTGCGGAGAGAGAGAACTTTTACAATCATAAAAAATCATCGCTCTAAAATCTTTTCGACATAATTCCATTTTCGTTGCGTACGTAGAACTTTGATGTGTGATAAAAAACAATTGATAAATGATTTCCCGCAATTTTTTTTTATTACTAAGAAGGTTGCAATTCGTTTCAAAAAATATAACATTCGAAATTCAAATAGTTCCGATTAGCTAGACGTGCAAAACTTTTAGTGTGCCCCATGTAAATGATTGAGTTTTCAGGTAACAATCATAAAAAAAAGAAATGAACATTGATAATCTCCTCGCTTTTTCAAGTCGGTTAAAAAATACCGACCAAGTCGGACCATGCGTGATAAGGCCTTGTTGATCGATATACTCGTGAACTAGTAGAGCTTATTTTGCTGTTTTTTATACTACGATTGTGAATATTTTAAAACGTTCAAAATATCAATTGTTAAATGGTAAGATTTGTGGGGTCTACTACATGTACCTAATAACTTATTTTCTCTAGTTGAGTATAAGCAGAAATCATTTGACAAGCTACGCGGTTACCCAAATTAGTTCCAACTCTACTTAGCTAGCAAAAAAATTATAACAAACCAAAAACCATTGGCTAATAAAATTATAATATAGGTACTGGATGGACTACTGAATGTATTGGAAAAAGAGGAATAGAGTATATTATTGTGGAAGTTACGCAATTGTCGGATGTGACTGCGATAATAAACTTCTAAATTTTGTCGCAGAAATGCAACGTACATGTTTATTATGTCACTATGCTCATAAACCGCATAAAAGTCTATATTGCAGCGCGATTTAATAATCGTGTTGCAAAATGAGCAAATCGTGGTGCGCGCAAGACGTATTTTTCATGCATTTTTCCCCAACAACGAACGCGTGGGCGTGCTTGTTTATTATTGGCGTGGTGCGTGCGAAGAATCGTGGTTTTCAAGTAATAAATCAGGAAGTGTCCAAAATACCCCAGTTGCTTAAAGACGAAAGTCTGTAATCATGTGTATTACCAGTGATGACTTACGTCGTGTCTTACTATAGGCCTAAATAAAAAAACTCAAGGTCACGCAACAAGCTATGGAGAGGTTAATGCTCGGCGTTTCAGGAATGAAGAAATCCATAGGGGAACGAAAGTCATCGTAGTAGACCAGTGGATTATTATGTTGAAGTCTCAAGGGGCAGAGCACATAGCTTGAAGTAGTGATGTCATGGGATAGGGCAATAAAATTCTAGAGTGGACACCACACAGCGGCAAGCGCAGCGTAGGACGTCCAGTCGCTATAGGTGCAGGATGCAGGTCAGGCTCTTATCCAGTAGTGCACTTCCTGTGTTAGATATGATGATAATGATGATTAATCAGAAAGTTTAACAATAAAAAGACGGTCAAATAAGACTAGGGCTCGTTCCATCACATCAATAGCCTTACGTACCTACTGTAGGAGTACAGCGAACTCTGACTGAGAATCAAATATTCAATGTACTCTCCTAATCACAGAAACTGCTCTGCTGCTGCTCCAGACATTTCTTCTAATCAAAAACGAATAGCGAATGCGACTGCGCCGGGTTGAAGACCTACTTAACATCACTATGGACAAACTTTAACAATCATACTTAAATATGTAGTGAGTTACCTAGACGATTTATTAATAGAAAAGAAAAGCAGGAAACCGTTGATCTAAAATCTTGATAGATATGAATTAAAGTTTCGTGCCACATCTAAAGGAAAAAATCCGAAAATCAATATTTTCTAATTGAATTGGAATTATTGAGTAACATATTGAATTTTATGGTTTGTCATTAACCTTAGTAGGTACCTACTTCATTTTACTTTAGCTTGATATCTTTAACTGTTCCGAAGAAAAAGACCGTCAGACGGTCAACAAAGTGACAGTTCCGTTTTTACTTTTTGAGGTACGAAACTCCAAAAGTAAATGCCAACTTGCCATTTTACAACGAGCAAAACAATTTTGGCATCAAATCAAATAGTGATCATTACATTACACTACAAGACTTCTACGATGCCACTGACAATGCTGTACGCATGGCCACATTCTGGTCCTCAAGAATTTGATGTTTTTGCCATCGACTCGCTAAAAAGAAGATTTCTAGGCGACATATTTTCGGACGCCATGTGTCGGGACACTACTTAATCGTTGATGAAGAATCATCGGCTAGCAATCATAACGCGACTTTATATTGGACCTAGCTGTCATGACAATATTTTCATCGTTGATCAAAATGTATTACTTAACAAACGACAAAATCTTGCCAAATACACGACAAATTAATTATTGTGTAAATGATAGTCAAAACCGTATTATAATCCGTTGCATAGTTTACAACTATAGCACACAAAAAGACATACGCGGTTAGCGACATTGTTTTATACAATTTAGAGATTAGAGGCAAGCCACCACACTTACTACAGCACACTGTGCTACAACGACAATGTGTTGGTGGGAACCGTCTCAATTGACAACAGTTTAGCCATTGAATATCTACTCAATGTTTAATATGGATTGACTATCTCGTACTTGTATTAAAGGACAATAAATAGATAACGACGAAATTGCTTTGACGAAATGTAAACGCAGCAATTTACATTCAGTGAAAATTCACTGAGATATGCAAAATGGAATTTTAATTCTAAAAAACATTTTGCAATAAATAGTTTTCCTTCGGTTCCAGTTGATTGGAAACGCTTCAGAGCAATTGCGTCACTGCTTTTCATACGTACTCGCAATCCCGTAACAGACATGCATCCAACGGAATTGCCATTTCAATCACTGGATTTGCATCTCAGATTGAACATAGAATATAGAACCTACATTCGTCTAACAATTGCTTATTTTCTAGCCTGAGCAATAATGTACTACGGATGGAGAAATAATACAGAAAAAGAGTTGTTTGATGTTGAATGTCATTCTGTTTTGCAAATAGCTTGTATAGTATTTCTCTTCGGACAGTCAAAAGATAAAAGCCGATCATTAAACAGCGGGCGGTTGATTATAATTACCCACGTAACCATAACCTAATAGATTTATGTGCCAAATTATTGCTTCGCAGCCAACATGCTAGATCAACAATTGTTTATAGTCAACCAGAAAGAATATAGGCAACAAAAGGGAGTAACCTCCAAAAGCCATTAATTCATATTTACAGCTTTCACATTTATGAAACATAAAAAGTTTATGAGAAGGTGGAAAGGCTGCAGGCATATTCTAACGCAGCTCAGTTTATGGGTCACCTTAAATAGAGGTTTAATTATACAGGGAGATTTATAGCGATGGCTAATGAAAATCCGGACGTATTGGTATCTATCGTTGCTATCTACCTTGTTGCCTATACCTCTATTATCTTCGTACGTCATATATAAAAATTAAAATTTTACGATACTATATTCTATTTAAAATATGGTTTAAACTTTTTTTACTCACCAGTCCTCCTTCATCCTTTATCCAGTTTTATTTCTTCTACGACTATCCAATAATTTTATTAATTAACGATAACAAGCAAATGATAAAATAAGTTGAAATGATAAAATATGTAATTACATGAATTATACCAATAACGTAGATATCTATTTTATAGACTAGAACTAGATAGAGAACTGCTCGAGTAAACCTAATCTAAAAATGGACAGTTCGATCCACCATTAGGGAATTGCTTGAAACGGGATAAGATAACGTGCCTACCCCAGTTGCTAATGCAGAATACAGATACTCCTGCTGACCGTAACAATGTGTTTTCTTTTTTTGATGTACATTCCATACTTGTATGGGATAAAATCCCTTTTATTGACTACTGTCCAAATTTGGTGTTTGGCCCCAGTTTTTTCTATTCTGCGTTGATCAATCAGAATATCTTACTGATCAACGATCAATGAACGTAAGTAAACCTAAGCAGGCAACTCTCTCGCTCTCTCTGTATATTATTAATTTAAATAAATACATTACAAGGAAAACCTAGTTGGGGTGGCTATTCAATGACGTCGTAGCAACTTTTCACATAAAATTCTTGCACATCATTCACAATTTTACTGTTGTGGTGAGTACTCTCAACAGTAACACAAAGATGTTTTATTTTTATTAAGAATTTTAAATTTTTTGTATAATTTAGACAGGCGTTCCTCAGCCGTATCGTTTCATATTATCTGCAGGCCAAGGTCCTGGGTTCCATTTGCCAGGGTCAATAATTAAGAAGAGGTAATTTTCTCAAAATTCTATTTTACATCAGTGTAATTATACTATAGAAATCCTCATTATTGTAAAAATAAATGTGTTAATCTAGATTGCATTAGCATCTAAACTAGTCCGATCCTGAATCTTATGCATTATAAGTACGCTAGTTAAAACATAAATAGATACACGTTTTGCCAACAAACGGTTACATTATTTGTACCTTTATTTTACCTTAAACAAGCAGGTTAATAAAGTTTTAAAATTTCTGCGATATGTAATATCAATATACATGTCGCATGAGGTCACAAAATTGAACATGATATTGGTCGGTAGGTGAATTATGCTGCCATTAATGCCTCACGTGGTAGGTAGGTATGTAGTATTTGTAGTATACGTAGGTGTATTATTGTATGTGTAGGTGTTTTCATTCTTTCATTATTCAGTCAACATGCGGGGTCCCTACGAATCACGGAGCTGCTGTAATCTTTAAGAGTCCGTGTGTTTGTTTAGGATAATAACGTGTTGGTTGTTGTTTTAGGTGAGGGGAGGTGTGCGCGGGCGCGCGGCGCGGGGGGATGCCGGTGCGCAAGGGGCTGCTCGCGCCCCAGAACACCTTCCTCGATACCATCGCCACACGCTTCGATGGCACCCGTAAGTAACAATCCCACTAATAAATACTTTTAATATAGATGCAGCCGCTGCCAGGACCTAACGGAAGCCGCCGAAATAAATATCCTTGGACATATTACGCAGCGCCATCTAGTTCCACACTAAGCAACTAGGCTTTTATATAGATACCCCCGTATTGTTCGAGAATCGATTAGGTAACTTGAAACTTTCCCATACCAAATCGAATGTGGACTATCAAACCATTCAGAATTCCGGGGACAATTAATGATTGGCAAACGAATACCACCACTAGGAGCATGACAAGCGCAATAAACATTTATGTCTTGGGAGAAAAATTTGTCCTGCTCATTCGTTTGGACGAAACATACAACTAGCCCACTCTCACGTCGCGTTGCGCGTGACAAACCATGTCATGCTACGGGGTTCTTTTGTATGTCATATATACATATTATAAATATGTAAACATCCATAACTCGGGTAGGTACACATATCCGTAATACAAATAAACATGTGACCTACTATATATTATATAGGTATGGTATATAACTGTAGACAGTACATTACAGTCAGCGTCTCTAACCACTACGCCAAATCTCATTAAGTATAGATAGTTTCCCACTTGTCTAGAGGGGCAGGTCGTCAAAATTATGATCGAAACGGAAGATGCGCACACACAAAGTCACAGAGAGGATGCGGAAGGTCTTGAAAACACACGTTACACAGTCACTTTTCGCTGAAGTGGGCAAGGTGGATTCGCTTCTCTATCAGAGAGACGACATAGGTACAGGGAGAATGGAGGAATCATCACATCAAGAAACATAATATCATCTTGATAAACAAATTACAAAGACGAAAGTCTTCAATTTTTTTTTTTTTTTTTAATTAGTATGGGATCGCTCTTCAATCAATGTGTGTTACCATTGATAATTAATGGTACTGAAACGTGGTGTCTCACTATGGGCCTCATAAGAAAACTCAAGGTCACGCAACGAACTACGGAGAGAGCGATACTCAGCGTATTACTACGAGATCGAATCAGGAATGAGGAAACCGCAAAAAAACAAAAATCCCCGACATACCCCAGCGTAGTTAGTAAGTTGAAGTGACAGTGAGCAGGGCACATAGCTCGAAGCCCTGATGGCCGTTGCGGCATTACGGATGGAGACCACGCACAGGCAAGCGCAGCGAGGGACTTTCACCAACAGCTGAGGGCGGAGTGTGAGTTTTGTTTCGACTTAACTTTACTACCGCGTTCACGTTTACGCGACGATTTAAATGAAGAAATGTTCAGCGGATAGTTTGCAAAACGATTTTTTTCATAGATACTTTTCGCGTAAACGCGAACGCGATGGTAAAGTTAAAAACGCGACAAAACTCGCACTTCGCACACTGTACCCACCAAGAAGGTCGCCGGAATTCGCTGAATGCAGGCCCGCTTCCAATTGGTCATTCTGGAAGTCTATGGGGTGAGGTCTATGTTCTGAATGTCTTGTGACTGATATGATGATTATGAAACAAATCATATCTCATTATTACATAAATAAATATCTTCGTAAATAGCTTCACCGATTTCCACCAAACGCAGCTAAGAATCATCTCGTAAACACCAGTATTGGGCTTTAAAACTTTTTTAATTAGGTTCAATAGTTTTCAACAGATACACATACAGATATAGGCTTCAAGTTTACGATACCCCTCTTTGCGTCGGGGATTAAAAATCAATCTTTGATGTCTCTATTACGTTATAAAGTTAACAACATTAATTTACTTGCAAAGTTCCGACCGTTACTTACTTTTTTAATTCGTTTCGTTTAAGCGAAACGGGACAACGGCGCGTCTAAATTTTGCTGCCTTCCTGACTTAATATTCTCACCGCTTGTAAATTTTATTACAAGTAGATTATTTTTAATAAACTCTTGTTCAGATACAGTACTTCCAACGCTGTGTTTTCAAATTAGAATATTAGATGCGAAGTAATGCGAACTATTTCTATTGCAACCTGTAATGCATCAAAATAAATCCCAAATATGTACATATTTACCTATATGCTAATAACAATTTCTTTCATGCAAAGTTCCACTATATGGCAGGACCGCGGGAGCCCACTCTCAGAACTTAACACTTCAAATGGGCAATAACGCGGGTTATGATATAACATCTTGTTATTTCACGACCTTTATCCCAAATGAGTGGTCAGTATCTCAAACATAAACGTTGGGATGTCCAAATAATAAAACTTTACTTGAAACAACATTCACGGGTCACCTTTCGAAATATATTCAGAAATGCACCCGTGGGTGAGCCTAACACCGCCAGAACGTGCAAATGTAGAGATGTGTTTTATTGTAATCCCTTACACACCTTTTACGACTTTGATGCAAAGTGATGGGTTGGGTCAAGAAACAAACTATAGATAACGATAAAGTATAATAGAATCATCCAGTCTCTTCCTGTGCTTGCGCCGAGAGGGCAGCATCGTCATTGGTGTGGAGTTCCTACAATAGCATGGTGATTAGGACACCTCTAATACCTATGGAACGATGCGAATCGTGCCATGGTCAAGGCTAGTGCAGCAGTAGACTTCAATAGGATATTAACATTTTTATTTATTAGGCACCATAAAGTTTTACGATGTGTATAATTTAAGGAAAATATAGTAATTAAAACTAGTATGGATGATTGCAAAAATAGCAGCATTATCCACAAAGTACTAACAACTCAGTAGTAAGTACAAAACTAATGGAAAAATTAGCAATCTGCCTGTTATACCTAATATACATTTAGTAGTATCAGATATGGTCGAAAAAGATACACATTAAATATAAGAGTAGTTGCTGGAACATTGTGCAGATGACAAGGATATGATATGACAAGAAGGTCCTCCTCCTCATCAGCCCGTAAACATCTCACTGCAGGGGTATGGGCCTTTACTCATATATGAGAGAGAGTATGGGCCATAGTCCACCACGCTGGCCCAATGCGGGTTGGGGACTTCACATGCCTTTGAATTTTATTTCTCAGGCACGCAGGTTTCCTCACGATGTTTTCCTTCACCGTTTAAGAGCAGTCGGATAAATGCACATAAGTAATTAAATACAATTTAAAAAGACATTGGTGCATGACCTGCCTGGGAATCGAACCCGGTCCACCTAAATTGGAAGACCGCGTTTTAACTGCTGAGCCGCCGACTCTCTTACAAGTAGGTACTAAGACATCAAAATGCACCTTTTAACTGACTGTATTCTTATTTGTTATCTATTGTTCCGACATATGCCTACTGAATCAGATAAGAAGCTGTTACATTAATTGAGTACTTAGGTCTGTTATCTGCCTACGTGATCGTAACGTAATTTAACGGCACTGTTTGTGATGGCACTTATTTCGAGATTCGTTTGGTTTTAATCATCGAAAATAACTGTGCCCAATAAAAGAAATTATTGGGAAGATCTTTGCAAGTAGGGTTTGCAAGTTGAAAATGATGAAATGTAGGTAAATTTTAATAAAAAACCGGGTAGATACGATTCGGGCAGGACTCTGGCAATAAGTGTTCCGTATTAGGTAATGGAATGTTTTTGCATGCATGACCTTGAATTAGTAATTTAAATCCTAAAAAAGAGTGAATTTTTTTTAACTACACGGGGCCACCTATTTCTACAACTTTAACAAATTTTAATTGTTTACATCAAATAGTTTCTCAGATAAATGGCAGTGATAGATGGACAGATGCCGAAATTGTGTAATTTTTTAATTCCACAAGTGTTCCGTTTTGCCTTTCTTGGTCCGGAAAAAAAGGTACCAAAACCAACCTTTTTAAAAATGTATTCCCCTAAAATATTCAAACATTCAAGGAAGTTCTCAAATTCTATCTATATATAATAAGCTGAAGAGTTCTTAATAAACGATTGAGCCTTGAAAATATTAACTCCCGAACTGATTCGAGTGCTCGGAATGGGAAACTCCATAAAAGCGGTATTCAATCCGAGCGGGAACGCCATTCAAACGGTAATAATAATTTTTCTCCCCTAAAGCCCCAAATCTACTGAAAGCGAGGGATTAAGGTTGCCAAAATGAAAGCGGACCACAATCATCGAGGAGTAAAAGATAAGTGAAACCTCCGTGTAAAAATGTTTATTTATACGTTTTTTACCGCCAAGCATGAAAGCGCTTACCCCTTTCACGTGATTAGAGTGCAGGTTTTCATGGACCGCCGTTTTCATCGAAAGCGCGATAACATTTGCCAAAGAGATCGATGTATTTTCTATAAATAAATAAATAAATAAATAAATAAATATTTCGGACACTTACACCAATCATCTAGTCCCAAACTAAGCAAAGCTTGTGCTATGGATACTAGATAACGGATAAACATACATAAATATTTATATAAACATCCAAGACTCGGGAATAAATGTTCGTATTCATCATACAAACATTTACCCCTCGCGGGATTCGAACCCGCAACCGTTGGTTTCGCTGATAGGGTGACTATCCACTACACCAATCGGTCGTCAAATCTATAGGCACATCTTGTATCAGAGTAGAAAAGGACTAACCTTATTTTCGCGTAGGCTGCTAAGGGACCATGACCGATAGCAGCATTGACCAGTAATTACCTGCCAGCCAGATAGACCAGCAGTACCATTACTGGTCAATGCCTCTCAAACGATCTGTGATCGTAAACCCACCTGCCCCAGCTCGGAAGTTATGGAATGCGATGCAAATTAGTACGCTGGGAGAAGCTAAAACACAAAAAAATCGGTCAAGTACGTGTCAATCCACGCACAGAGGTGTTTCGTGGTCAATATATAGATTTCAAAATGCTAAGTTATTTTTACAATATACAGGGTGTTAAAAAAGTACCAGGCAAAATTTGAATGGGTGATTCAGAATCGAATCGTGTATACCAGATGAGTTTTTTTAAAGTTAGGAAAAAAATTGGGGACATGAGGTAAGTGACATAGAAGGAAGTTTTTTTTTTTAAATTACCATCGATTAAAGCGTTGTGTCATTTGACGTTCGCGTTTGTAGCCTATTCCACATAAATGAACATCAGTAAATTAAATGAATAAAAAATCTTGGAGAAAATATGAATTCCAAATAAATTTCGCATGATAGGAACCCTACGTCAAAGTCAAAGTCAAAGTCAAAGTCAAAAAATATTTATTTCGTAGGATAAAGATTATCACTTGAAAACGTCACATTTTTTATCTTAATATTAAAATTATTGACATTTTTGCTCATTCGCAAAGCAGATTCCCCAGAGAAGAACGAGCAAGAAACTCAAGGGTTGCTCTTTTAAATAAGTTTGGGTTACAATTATATTATATTGTATAATTAGGCTGAATATCGCCGAGCGGCCTATGTCCATGCTTGCTTATCATCCAGATAGTCAGAAATTTTATAATAGCCTTTGGTAAATAATGTCTGTTTTATGATGGTTTTGAATTTATTTAAAGGTAAATTTTGAATGTCCACTGGAACCTTATTATAAAAGCGTATACATTGCCCCTTAAATGACTTAGTGACTTTGTGTAAACGGCTGGCATGAACAGCAAGTTTATTTTTATATCTGGTATTAACATTATGTATATCACTATTTTTCTTAAACGATTCTATATTTTTTCTTACATACATTAAGTTTTCGTAAATATATTGCGATGCTAATGTTAATATATTAATTTCTTTAAATTTATTCCTAAGAGACACTCTGGGGCCCAGTTTGTAAATCGCGCGAACCGCTCGTTTCTGCAGAACAAAGATACAATTTATGTCCGCGGCATTTCCCCACAACAGAATGCCGTAGGTCAGTATACTATGGAAATAACTGAAATAGACCAACCTCGCGGTATCCACATCGGTTAAATAACGTATTTTTTTAATCGCAAACACTGCAGAACTGAGGCGCTTCGCTAACTTATCGATGTGTGGACCCCACTGCAGTCCTTTATCCAATGTAATACCTAGGAATAAAGTAGTGTCCACAAGCTCCAACTCTTCGTTTTTTACTAACACTTTAGTGGCTACCTGTTTGACATTTGGTAGTGAAAACTTTATACATTTGGTTTTTTTCTCATTAAGGAGTAGATTATTTGTTGTGAACCACTCAACCACCTTAGAGATAGCATTATTTACGTCGTCAAGAGATGTCTGTTTTCTTTTAACTTTGAATAGTAAAGAAGTGTCATCAGCAAATATTGTTATCTCATGGTTGCCGTCTATGCAATTTGGTAAGTCATTAATATAAACAAGAAACAGGAACGGCCCGAGAATTGAGCCCTGTGGAACACCTATGCAAACGGCAGACCCTGACGATCTCTCACCATTCACATCCACCCTCTGAACTCGATTACACAAGTACGATTCTAAGAGTTCGAGGGCACGGCCCGCAATACCATAATGGCGTAATTTCCTGACCAGACCATCATGATGTACACAATCAAAAGCCTTTGACAGGTCACAGAAAATACCAATCGCATCTTGAGAATCTTCCCATGCTTCAAAGATATGCTCAATAAGCTCAACACCAGCATCGGTTGTTGAGAGACCCCGTGTGAATCCAAATTGCTTTGAAGTCATTAAGTTATTGATATTGAAATAAGACAGCAATTGATTTAGAATTAGTTTTTCGAAAATTTTACTAAAAGTCGGTAGGATTGATATGGGTCTAAAATTAGTGGGGTCTGATGTACTACCGGCTTTGAATAATGGAATTACTTTACTCTGTTTCATCAGGTCAGGAAACACACCACTTTCCACACATTTATTAAAAATACAGGCTAAATGTGGTGCAACGCAATCAATGATAGAGCTAACTATTTTAACAGAAAGACCATAGAGGTCAGCGGTTTTTTTAATTTGCAAAGATTTAAATGCTTTCATAATATCACTGGGACTAACGTGTCTAAATATATTTAATTCCACACTTGGAGTATCGCTTCGCATTTTAAGTAAAGATTCAGCTACGAATCCCGTCAGTCGCTTATCAATCGTGCGTGTGTGTTGATGATAGCTTTTATAGAAAAAAAAAAAACTACCTATGCCAACTTATATCACTTACCTAATATGAACTATTTTTTCCTAACGGTAAAAAAACTCATCGGGTGTAGGAGAAATATAAAAAAAATGCATTGTAAGTTCATAAGTAAAAAAAATATTACCTAATATTTTTTTTTACCGAAGAACTTACAATGGATTTTTTTATATTTTTTCCTGTATCTGACTGATCCTGAATCGTCCCTTAAAATTTCCCTGGTATTTTAACATACAACTATATTATATTCCATAACATTACAGTCAATTTATGATATTTAATTATGATATCTCTATGAATTTTACAAGCGTAACTATTATCTCGTAAATTGGTGACTCGGTTTTACTAGTAAACTAGTTAATCCCACTTACTTAATTTTTCTTAAATTTCGTTATATACAGAATGTCCCAGATCAACGCTAATGCTATCCTAGTATCTTAAATATCACACAAACTTTTACCAAATGCAAACATGATATTATTTTTAAAGATAAGAAAGTCTTAAAACAAGTTAAAAACTCATGTATTTCCTTTTGCACAATAAGGACAAACAAACAAAATCATCATTCAATAGTTTTGTTTTTTGCTTTGCTCCGAGTGTATTGCTTTGCTTTGCTATTCTTTGCTTAGGCGGATTCACTTTTTCGCGGACTTTTTCAGAATGAAAAGTAATCCATGTTCTTCGCCAAGTCCCAGGCTACCTTTCTGCCAAATTTCATTAAGATCGGTTCAGAGGTTTAGTCGTGAAAACATAACAAACATTCCCGGCCCCGGTGAGTTATTTTT
The DNA here is from genome assembly GCA_949316235.1 of Oegoconia quadripuncta. Classification (NCBI taxonomy): domain Eukaryota; kingdom Metazoa; phylum Arthropoda; class Insecta; order Lepidoptera; family Autostichidae; genus Oegoconia; species Oegoconia quadripuncta. The sequence goes on from OX438752.1 coordinate 11,505,550, forward strand.
CAGAATTCCATTGAATCGTTATTGCCGTGTTTTTTTTATTAAACTAACTTAACGATTTTTTTGTATGAACGCATTATTCTATAATTTAATAGAGTTTTGGGGTTACATAATATACTAAACTATTGCACAATGTATTAGACTGTTAGGGCGAAATGAGTTTCTGACCATCTCCTTAACTGCATCGGGAAAAGCCAATACGTGGAGTTTGAAATGCAAGTCATCTTCTCAAAGAGAACAACGAGAGTGAGCAAAACTCTTTTCTAGCAAGGAAAGCGGACCTTTCGAAGTTGTTGGTGAGGTAAAAATAAACATTATCACCTTGATTAACAAGATATTGTTTCAATTTCAATTTGAAGGTCAATTTAAATATATTGGAAATAATAATAGGATTTATGCGTTCGTGTGACAGTATGTTTAAAGTAATGCCGCTTGGGCAACTACTTGGTTGCTTCATCATCTGTGGGAAAAGAAGCATGCACTGCGTCGTGTGAAAAATATATACGCGTGTAGTTAATATATGATTAGTGGGTGATTATTATAATTATCCTGCAATATCACAGTTCGTATTAATCGAAATGCTTATTCGTATAATCTTAATCTTGCATAATACGAACATTAAAATGTGACGTGAATCGTATGAAGTAGGTAGTTTGATGCACATTATATTCGATCGAATTGGCGCCGTTTTCAATTAACGGCCTGTTATTTCGGTTGTGCTGGAATCGCGGCGCAATGACCGGACCACGCCAGTAAAATTAGCCACAGATTCGCAAACGTGCACTACACTGCAATCATGACCGCAATAAAGTTATTTCTAGTTGTAAATTCTATTAAAGCAACCCACCAGAACCCTCAGCGGATACTTGAGTGAAATTAAATGATAACGAACCTTTAGCCATTAGCTATTTCACAGATTGAACAAAGTGTGCTCGACTACGTAGATAATTAAAAGTTATTTTCGTAGACGCAATGAAAGGGAAATTATTTATATCAATGTTATCAATACAACAACTTCTTTAGAAACAACGTCGGGTTGTTTCGGGGTACAGATACCCTTATTATACTCGATTCGTTATGATTCAAATCAAATCAAAATATTTTATTTCAAAGGATAAAATTATCACTTGAAAACGTCACTATTAAAATTAATATTACATTTAAATTTCAACTGCTCATTCACAAAGCTGACTTCCCAGAGAAGAACGAACAAGAAACTCTAGGGTTGCTCTTTTAAACAGATTATAGGTTGCGATTTGATAATTATATGAATAATAAATAAGACAGCTATGTCCATGCTTGCTTATCATTCAAATAGTCAGTGATTTATTTGCCTTTTGTTAATAATTTCTGAAATTTTGAATGTCTACTGGAACCTTATTATAAAAGCGTCTACATTGCCCTTTGAAGGATTTACTAACTTTGTGAAGTCGGCTAACATAAACAGATAACTGCTTCTTATTCCTTGTATTAACATTGTGCCTATAACTATTTTTAGCGCATAAGGTTATATTTTTTTTGCATATAACAAATTCTTATAAATGTTTTGAGATGCCATTGTTAAGATATTAATTTCCTTAAACTTATCTCTAAGAGACACTCTAGGTCCTAATTTATAAATTAGCACGCTTCTGCAGAACAAAAATGATATGTATGTTCAGCAGCGCTTCCCCACAACAATATGCCATATGACATCAAGCTGTGGAAATAGCTAAAGTAAACAAGTCTTGCGGTATGAACGTCTGTTAAATTTCTGATTTTTTTGACTGCATACGCTGCAGAAGCAAGCTTTTTCGATAGTTTCTCAATATGAGGCCCCCACTGAAGCTTAGCATCCAATGTCAGTCCTAAAAAGACAGTAGTGTCTACAAGGTCCAATTTTTCTCCTCGTACAAATATGTCAGAAGGCAGTTTTTAACATTTGATAAAGTAAATTTTATGCATTTAGTTTTTTTTTTCATTCAAAAGATTATTTACTGTAAACCAGTTAACAAGTTCAAAAATTGCAGTGTTTACATCGTCACAAGATGATTCATATCTCTTAACTTTAAATAGCACAGAGGTGTCATCTGCAAACAATAAAATCGGCAAGATGAGGCAAGTCATTAATGTACACAAGAAACAAAAATGGTCCGTGAATTGAACCTTGTGGTACGCCCATATGGACCTAGACCCAGAGGACTTAGTGCCATTAACATCTACCCTCTGAATTCTATTATACAAGTATGATTTTAAAAGATTCAAAGCCTGACCTTGTATGCCGTAATGGTGTAATTTCCTGATTAATATATCATAATGAACACAATCAAAAGCCTTTGACAAATCGCAGAAGACGCCAATTGCATCCAGCGAATTCTCCCAAGCATCAAAAATATGTTGAACTAGCTCAACACCTGCATCAGTTGTTGAGCGACCCCGTGTGAATCCAAATTGTTGGATGTATGATATTGTTTTGATAAAAATGAGACATTAACTGGTTTAAAATCAATTTCTCAAAAATTTTACTAAATGTGGGTAGTACTGATATAGGTCTAAAGTTAGTGGGATCGGATGTACTACCTGCTTTAAATAATGGAATGACTTTACTTAGTTTCATTAAATCAGGAAACACTCCACGATCAACACATTTGTTAAATATATTTATGTTTAAGGTGATATAATCAATAATTTGGAACTTCAGAGTAAATTATTTAAACCTTTTATTTTACACAGAAACATGATACTATTATAAACTTAATCTTATCTAAATGTGCCGCCAAACAGCAATGTTAATAGCATTGTTGTGTTCCGGTTGTCAGAGATAAGATAGCCAGTGCCCCAAATAGGATGGGGTTTCCGGATCACAGTACGCTTCCAACTTCGGCCTCATCTGCACTTGACATCAGATGTGATTGAGATCAAGTGCTAATCCGTCCTTTATACAAAGAAACTATGCGCTTTCACCTTCGGCTTTCTTCGCCGATTACTAAATACCTAACTGAAATAGAGTTTTAAAAATAGTTGATCTATTCATAGCAACTCGTGTGAAAAGACTCGCCCATAGCTTAGTGGATGGACTTTGAATGACTTTAGTGATGAAGACTGAGAAATTGCCTTCGGGAACCTTATTGCAAGATCTGTTTATTTATTTATATTCTGTAAAAAATACAAGCGAAGATAATCAGTAGGTATATAACAATAACTCTTATTTTAGAAATCTCAGTAAAACTTACATTAACTAAAACATTACATTTCAACTTGTATTTATCTGATATGTAAGCAAAGTTCTCACCTCTCAAACCCCGACAACAGAGCTCTCCCTAATAAATGGATCGAGAATCTCAAAAAGTGGCTAATGTGCAAAGCCAAGCATCGTTTTTGATGACGCGTTTAAAAAAGGAGTATGTGCTGATATGAATAATATATTTTAAGTCTAGAGAGAGTTGAATGATTAGCACATTATATTGACGTATATATAAAGAAAAACAAAAGGAGCTGCTACCTGCTGTCTACCTCAATAGTAACTTACAAAAATATGATATTGCTAAGAAATATTGAGCACAGTGACCTTCTACTATTGCCCCAGGGAGTCCGCATGTAACCGCACTGAGGCGAGTACTACACGTTTCTGCTCGTAACGAAATATCAGGTTACCCACAGTTCCCACCGAAATGGTGTTAAGTCGATAAGAGAACAAAAACCAGCCAGCCGTAAATCTCTAACATAAATATGGGTTTCATCATTAACGTTAAGTTCGTTTTCGCGTTGGAACAATGTGTTATACGATATTGATTGTTATGATAAATTAGATTCGTTGTTCAGGATACTCTATCAATCAATAACCAAGAATAAGTACACAAACTTTGTCTAAATACGGAAAGTTACTAATTTGACTGAAATATAAAGCTGGCATTTGATAATTGCACATCTAGATAGACGTTTGGAAGTATTATTATATTGTTATTATTGTAGGTATTGTTAGTTAATGTGATGAATACGAACATTTATTTCCGAGTCATGGATGTTTATATATATGTAATGTTTATCCGTTATCTAGTATCCACAATACAAGCTTTGCTCAGTTTGGGATTAGATGATTGATGTAAGTGTCCGAAATATTTATTTTATTTATTTATTGTGTCTATAATTATATCCTGATGGACTATCCCAGACTATTCAGAAACTTCTGAAAATCGTACAAGGTTAATAATCGTATTTCTGAATACAATATTCAGCTCGAAGAGCGAGTTTATAGTTACCCGGAGAGCAGCAGTTACTCGTTGATACAGTCACTAAAATAGGGAATTCAATAAGCAAATTGCAAATGCCTACTTAGATAATAATTTGTCCTTCGGTCTTAATTAAATTTAAAGGGTTGTTGATTGACGAAGTTGGAATTTAATTTGATGTTGCGCTGAGATCTTTCTGAACTTCATTAACGTTATTTCTGCAAGTGAGAAAGTATTTACTAAGATTACTGTAATGTTTTATATCGTTGAAATGGAGATTAAGTGGGTATGTGGAGGTCAATAACATTATCGCTGGCCTCGCTACCCACTTCTAATATATTTGAAAATTATTATACTCGTAAGTATGAACATAGTACGTGTTAAACGAACGTATTAGATACTTCTTGAACACATTTTGCTGAAGTTTTCTATATAAATATAGGATGAGTCGACCCCCGTGGAAGAAAAGTACCATAAATAATAAAGATAACTAGCAAAAGAATCCGGAGAACGCTAGGTCCCTCATACAAATGGATTCGACAATACAATAGGCATCTACTGGGATCGTGTGCTTCACCATCGACCACATCGTCACTTTCCATCAGGTGAGATTCACCACAATCGAATAAGGTTTACCCGTTTATCTATGCTTCCTTAAGTCTATTTTTTTTAAATCACCATTTCGTAGTCAGCAAAGTAATCCCGAGGTGTGTTAGCAAATATTTAAAGAGAGCCAGCATAGAGGAGCTTTTTTGTTTGTATTTATAAATACTCAGGCAAATACTATACTTGGATAGCAGTTCTATTTGGAGAGTTTTGTGAGTTTTACTGCAATCAGGTTATATGTAATATTAGGTGCTTCTTACCTACAAAATAGCCGTTTTGTATAGAAGAATTAAATTAGGGCTTTATTTAAAATTAAATTAGAATTATTAGAAGAATTAGGGCGAGGGTCCACCTTCTAATGACATTTTGCACCTATTTGCCCAAGTTTCATAAAAATGTGATCAGTTGAAACAAGATTCGGCGAGTATGTTGGGTGACGGTGAGTTTCCAAATTCAGCTCTTACGATTAGAGAAGTTAGTCTGCCGAGAACGGTGCTACTATTGTATGATATTTAATAGAAATCAAAGCCATGTGTTCGAATCAACCATCTTTATTTTTAATACCACCGATCCTATATCTGTTGAAGCGGTCACAGACCGTTCTTTAAGGTATGTGCACATACATTACAACTATTGGCCAAATTCGGTTTTTTACTGGAAGCGTCATTGTCTGCAATACTGTTGTACCAGATCTAATGCAACTGTAGTGACAAATGCCGAAACAGGGCCACCATACCGTTACCATAAGCTTTTTTCTACGATATTTCGTTTTGTGCTTCGTTTCGCTGGAGCCCCTTTAGCCCACCACCATGGTCGCTGAAGGTTGTCATATTAGATTTATTTCTCTTCACAAATAACGATCCGACACAGGCAGGATTCCCTTGTGTTGTACAGCTCTACAAAACAACACAGGTATCGCCGCGAGCTTGCCGTTGACGTTATAAATCTCATAGTTCACGACTCAAGCTTCTTTACCATTCCAAGATTTTGTAAATGACTTCACATTGTTTTGTGAATTATTAGCTCAGTCATAGTTTAAGATTAATGGGTCCGCTTTTATCAACTTCTCGTCTTGACTTTAGTCTCCGGTTTTCGATGAAATTTGTCTAAGAAGTGTTCAAAACAAAACCGTACTCGTACAGTGCGTTTGCATGCTGTATTTAGCCCATACTCATACGTAATTAAGGTTAAGTGACTGCGAACTTACGAGTTCATTCGTACGTTCAAAAATAATGCGAACATTCAATTCAAAAATAAAACACGATAATGAAAATTTCTGCACTATACTTAACAACGACGAAACAATAACATGGCTTATAAAACGAAAACAAATATTGAATTTGGAATCCTACGCAAACACAAGTCAACAATTTTCAAAGTGGCCAGTTTGTAAAAACGGTAAAGCATAATTTATATTTTACCATCCTGTAATAATCTTAAAGCCGGTATAAACAAGTATTTTCAGATAAATTTGTTTAACCTTAGATCACAGATGAGTTCTGAAAATTTAATCTAGTTTATAACTTCATAAAAATTGCACTTTATACGTGGAAATACAATTTCCTTTATCCGGAGTGACTGAAATTAATTTTCATATCTTTTTCTAAGCGAGGAATTAGTTTCTTGCCTCGGAATCGTACGAAATAACATTTTTATTCAATCTATTTTTATTTTTTCTACTGAATAGTCGTGGAAATCTATAAAGGCTTTTACATTGTAAAAATACTCTGAAATATGTTAAGATTAAGCTATTGATTTCCCTAATAAAAATCCCTAATAAAAATAAATAAATAAACTAATGTACGTACCCATATATGCTACTTACTCAAAAGACAAGCGGAATTCCAGACTATTTGTTTGTTAAATTAACCTAACCTTAACTCCCCATAGATCTTCTTATGGTCCAGCGAGTTCCCTGACCCGAAATAAGGGTCGTTGTAGGTCTCAGCAACGGTGACAGATAAATTCCTCGTCGGCACGTCTCACGCCACCTCCTCATCAATCTGTATTTTTACCCCACTGCGCCAGAAGGGTTATGTGTATGTCAGTCCCTTTGGCGCATCTTGTACGTGCCTGCAGTATCTTTAGATTCATTTTATTTGTGGTAAGGATATATAAAAGAATTTGGGAAAAAAATCCAGGCAACCAAGTTTTTCCTTGAAAAAGTAAAAAGAGAACACGAACTTCTGAAATCTAGCAACCTATTTAACAAAAATAAAAGGTTGCGCCAACGGGGCCTGGTAATCAATAAACTGAGTTATAGGTAAGTTTTGTTTGTCCGCGCCTTAGCTCAATGGGTAGTAATCACAACAAAAAAATGGTATAATAAAATCTTGAAAAAATATATTTTTAGGGTATCTCGCCTACACCTAAAGTGGGGGATGAATTTTTTTTTATTTTTGGGCCCCCTCGTGTGGGGAGTTGCTGGATTGGTCATTCAAAAATATTACAGGTCATTTTGACCAGTTTTTCGATTTAAGTATCCATTCAAGAAATATTAAGCCTTAAAGTGCTAATTTTTTTAGAGTCAAATGTCAAATTTAGAGTAGGTTTTTTTTTTATGCACAAAGGGTTAGCACTTGACCTCAATCACACCTGATGTTAAGTGAACATGAGGGCGAAGGTAGAAGCGTACTGACCCGGAAACCCAAATATTTGGGGAACTGGCTATCTCATCTCTGACAACCGGAACACAATAATGCTAATAACATTGCTGTTTGGCGGCAGATTTAGATAAGATGGTGGTCGCTAGCCAGGCGGATATTTAAAATGCCCTACCACCAACCAAACGGAGTACTAAACATGTACCCCGCTGGGGATCGTTCCCGCGAACTTCGATTCGTAAACCCTATGTTGTTTACATTGAGCGACGGAGGCGGTTGGTTTTGGATACGTGAAAAAATTCACGGCAGTAGTATATAACGAAGTTAAAATCAAAATTATTACAGGTAGGTAGGTTTTACAAGTTGATGGCAATACTTAAAAACCTTATAAAATGACTTTCCGTTGAAACTTATATATGAAACAACAAAAAGCCCGCTTGTGAGGGCAAGTACGGAACCCTACAGTGGTCCGACACGCACTTGTCCAGTTCTTCGTTTTTGTTATTTGCTAACAGATAAAGTTTTGCGAGCGCTTGAACTGCTGAGTTGATTTACAACATCATAAGTTTTAAGATATCGCTTCCACACGACACCAACAAGCGGAGGAGGGCATTATTTTTTACGTGAAGAAGAGCCCCTAACATCAATCTTTCTTTATGAAATATTCTATCCCACAATTTTTGATGGATACTCTTGGTTACCTTGAGTTTGCCAATGCCGATATAAGCAAAGTTAATATCACGTACGAACAATAACTCGTACAAGTAGGTACCTGTATGTACAGAAGTATTTTCTAAAAAGTTTTAATGATTTTTGAAACTTCCGGACGTAATGCATAGAAAGAGGGCGCCTATTGTTCTTTTTTTCGCTCTGCGTTATATTTGGCATATTGTGTGTAATCATTGAAGTGGAAACAAAATGCTTTTGAAGAGTGTATTGTTCATACATAACCTGATTTTAATTTGAAATGTTTCTAAGTATACTTAATTATTTACGCTTTTATATTCATGTCTCAAATTATCTGACAGGTCTGTTCACAATGTTACTGTCACCTCTCAGTCTCAGTTCTAGATCGCGTTTTACCAAATTAATTTGGCATTCTTAAGTTCGTGAATGTTCACGAACTGTCTTCTTTCATTCCATAGTATAATAATTGCCGTTAGATTTAATAAGTATTAGGTTGACACATTTTAGATTAACACTTGCGCGAACATTGAATGCATATAAACGTTATAATAATAAAACTTCTATTGTGTCTGGTTCACTGTCCGTGAAAGGGTTAAGCAGCTAAGGTTAAGCTCTTAGGCAACAATTCTAATCAGATATAATATTTATGTAAAGGTAGAAAAATTCTGATACAAATGTTCAAACAATAACCCGAGGATCTGACAAGAAACCAATATTATTGGATAATTTCTCATTTAATCGCGCTAACGGATTTATATACTACTAGCTTTCCGCCCGCGGCTTCGCCTGCGTGGATTAGCTTTATCGCGCAATTTGTTTAACCCGCGGAAACTACTCACTTTATCGTGATAATAATTATCTTATGTTTTATCCTATGTCTTATATAATCCAGGGTATGTTCTACCTATATGCCGAATTCCATCCAAATCCGTTCAGCCGTTACACCGTGATTGAGCAACAAACAAATAAATAAACAAACATCCAAACTTTCGCATTTATAATATTAGTTAGATATCCTGTGATTGCTTATATTTTTTTTCGAAATATCTAATAATTCCAGAAGGACGATAAACTAATTCGCTGGATAAATAAAGTCGCGGGGAATTTCTGGGCTGTTAGGAGATCCTACTCAGAAACGAAATACTAGATTGTATGGATAGAAATTTATTAAATACTTGGAACAGTATTCAACTATATGCAAACACTATGGCAGCTGGAGCGAAAGTGACGTCCCGAATCCAACCGTCGTCGACCTCGTGAGCTTGTACGAAAGCAGCGGATGTTGACGGATCGCCAGTCGTAGGTGTTACCGGTGTTGACGTTTTCCTCTCAGGATATATGGCCGCTTCCAACGATCGCTCTGATCTAAGCTCACCTTTGTATCTTTTTATCTGACAAATGTATCTTTTGTGTTTATTTGCAATAAAGGATCTGTAAAATGTTCTGTGACTGATATGATGGTAAACTAATTTAGTTGTAAGAGCTACTGGTGGAAGCTAAGCTTAACTGGCTTACCTATTAAAAACTTAGCGCTTATTTGAATTTTTTTAAATGATTAACTTAAATAATTATTGAACCGCCAAAATTGTCAACACTAACGACTTCAGAGGGCGGAGTGTGAGTTTTGTTTCGATTTAACTTTACTACCGCGTTCACGTTTACATGACGATTTGTATGGAGAAATGTGCAGCGCCTCTAGCGGATAGTTTGCAAAACGATTTTTTTCATAGGGACTTTTTTCATAAACGCGATAGCGATGGTAAAGTTAAAAACAAGACAAAACTCACACTTCGTACACAGAGGGCTATTTTACAACTGTTATACCAATCGAACGGAACGTTTTTGGTTTTGGTTTAGCATTAGTGAGTTAAAAAGTGGTATCGCGCTTTTTTTCTGAATGACGGATTGTTGACGTTACCAAACCAAACACAAAACGTTTCGAGTATAAAAATGTTAGACTAATTTCCATACAAAATGATTACTGGGATACGAAATATGCTTAACGTTCCGTTTTTGGTACTGTATTAATTCTGTAGTTATGGTCTAGTATTGGTATTATCGTTTAAATTTAGCGCGATTCCCTGTAAGGTTAAATAGATAATCTATGTCTGAAATGCATCATCGGATTTTAACCTTTTTTGTATTGGACCACTCTGCCGTTTAATCTGGCGGTAAACAAGCAAAAAAATACATCCCAAACATTAAAAAAATACAGTTGGATTGCGAACCTCTTCCTATTTTTAAAGTCGGCTTATGATACTTTCTGAATACAAATGCTTGACTTATTGCTGATTCCTAAGTATGCCTATAATACATGAGTAGTTACTTCAATTCCTCATGAATCCCATCATCAGGATTTGGATTATTTCAAATGAAAAACAAATCCAAATCTGTTTAAATAAAGTAATGACGGAGTTCTTACAACATTAAACTCCTTTTTCAGAGGTTAAAAAGAACGAATGCCCTTGTTATATACCTAATGCAGATATAAATAATCTTGTAATTAATTAATTACATCTAAGTATCTACCTACCGCTATAAAGGACTTCACTTTACAGCTCCTAACAAATTGTAGTGCTGTCGACTCGACTTCGAGGCAAAAAAAGCTGGAAAAATTTTTTTTTGTCTCTCTCAACGTAAATGTGGCGAGAACAAAGTGTCTGCAATTAAAAAGTTTTGATATAACCGCCGAGTTCATATAAGTATAAACATAGTAAGGCTGCGGTCGCTAAAACAAATGTATCTTTATTGTTGCATTGTAGTGCTGTCGACTCGACTTCGAGGCAAAAAAAGCTGGAAAAATTTTTTTTTGTCTCTCTCAACGTAAATGTGGCGAGAACAAAGTGTCCGCAATTAAAAAGTTTTGATATTAAAACCGCCGAGTTCATATAAGTATAAACATAGTAAGGCTGCGGTCGCTAAAACAAATGTATCTTTATTGTTGCATTGAGCAGAAAATGTTTCTGTATATCATATCATGGGATTGCAATAATATATCGCGAAAAGTAGCATCCAAAATTAATAAACAATCAAATATTACAACACACTCGATGACTTCACGACTTGCGCGGCCAATTTTTTTATTTGTTTCTTTTTTATTCAACTCAAAAATAAACTAGCAATGGCTTCCAACCAGATTGTTCTTAATTTAAATGTCTTTGTTGTTTTACATAATCTAAATTAGAATCAACTCGTTACTCAAGCGCTTCATTATGTGCCCTCTGCGTTCCATATAAGTACACTGGCCATAAAAAAAATCGACCAACCAAATAAATCTCTAAAATTAAATAGTGAAATTTCAATTGTATGAATTGTGAAATTTCACTATTTAATCGAGTTTCTGGCAATAATTATTATTCATCCAAAGTAAATTTCTCGTACATCATTTTAATTGGTGACATAGCGGCGACTGTAAAAAAACTAGTCTGTAAAGCCAGACATGCAGGAAGTTGTATAGAGATTTATTTGGTAGAATATGTGTGTCGTTATTTAGAGGACCTAATGACATTAACCGCAAATATTATTTTGCCCCTATTATTCCTTCTATTATGGTTTTGACGAAATCATCGTGTCGTATAAGGTGTCCCAGCATATTTGCTGTTCTATTCTCAATGCGAACAGAATAGAGGGGGAAAAGAAAAACTGGAAGACCGAGAATATGCTAGCAGCAGATAAAAGAGAAGTTGAACGTCGTATCGTATCAGCAGGTCAAGAGGAAGGCAGATAGCAGAGAGATATGGAAAAATCTGCACCGACAAGAGAACGGCTCTTAAATAAGGGCTCAAACACTGGAGACGTGTAAGGCTGATGGCGGATGATGATGATAATTCTACACCTTAATAATCAAAGTTCCACGTGGGTTTTAGAATTATATGATTTTTGTATTTATTCCTTCACTTGTCCAACCAGCCCCCGTAGCATGACAGACGCGATAAACGTTTAAGTCGCTCGAGATAATGTTTGTCCTGCTCATTCGCTTGAACGACATATACAACTATCCCACTTTCATACGCGCGACAAACTATGTCATACTACGCAGGCGGATGTCCCTCGCTCTTAATTTCAAGTTTTCAGTAGTACCCTATACCTACCTAGGTTATCATAATCTGTTAATGGAGTAGGACTTTTAAAATCTAATATCATCAGACGAAAGACGTCCACTGCTAGACAAAGGTCTCTACCAAAGATCTCCACAAAGATCGGCGGGATACCATTTAGATAATATTTAAACAACAAAGTAACCATAAAAGTCATGGATTTTCCTATAATTTTTGATGTCCTATAGCATAAATGTAATAAAGATTAATGCATGTACGAAGCTAAAAAAATATATTCTTTTCCTTCCTGCCCTATAGCAATTAAAGTGACGCTTTATGAGCTACATATTGAAAAGTTGTGAGGAAATTATGGCGTGGTTGGAAGAAAATAAATTTACAGTGCACAGTCATAAACACGCAAATTAATTCCTTCAAAGGAAAGAAGTATTACTACGGGATGTAGATGAAAGCGGGATGTTGTATGTAGGTATGTGCCGATCACGCCCATCCAATGCTGATGGATATATCAAAACCGGTTCCCAACCCTCTCGCCGAAAATTGTTTGGCAGATTATCACTTGCCAACTAACGTTTCGCCGATGTTTCACTTTGACAACTAATGATTAGCAAATTTTTGTATGACAACGTTTCATTTGGTAGAATTGTTTATAATGACACAAAACATTTAGGACATTTAGCATTTAATGATGAAAAGAGAAAAATCAGCTCTTTAATCTAGATATTACTAATGCCTGCAGTCTGTTGTAATCAACAGCCAAAACAGTAAGCAATATTTGTTTGTACTCGTAAGATACATCCTACACACAAAGCTAATTTAAAAGCTTATTTGTCTCTTTACAGTTTTTGGGCACCCTAGTTGTTTTATGTTTAAGTTTTGGCCACATAAAAGTTATTCGTTTTATGGTCTGAACAATGGCAAAGATTAGGTTAAAAGTTTTAAAGTTACAATCTTGCGAGGCTCTCGCGGCATGACCAAGGCTTAAAGTACAAGGTAGTCTTAATCTGCCTAGTGAATGAGCGATAACTGTATGTCATGACGATTTCAAATGTTATTCTTATAACTTATGAAATAAAACATTTTTGATTTTGATTTTGATTTTGATTTTGATTTTGAATCTTACATTTGGTCTTCATTATTCTCCATAATCTACATACATGTTTAACACCCGAAGAAAACGACGAGTTATGAGTTTGACGGCGTTGTATTTGTATGTCCATTCTTTGTCCGGTCGTATCTCAGTAATAATGAGTGTTCAGATTTTAGTGCGGTATTTTTTATATGAAAAACTAAATGAGGGGACAGTATTTTAGTCATGTTTGATAAAAATCGATTAAGCCGTTTCAAAGTTATAGCTTTTTGGTGTATTTCGATGATATCATGGTCTTTCGAAGGATTCCATTTTTTTTTTATATTTACAATTAAACTCAATGATACGTTCTTAGCTATGTTTTATTGAAATCGGTTAAGGCGTTTCGAAGATATTTTAAGAAGATATTTGAAGATAGCTTTTAACACAAATTTTTATTCAGGTCTATACTAATTATTTGATGAATGTTGTCGGTGGTTTTCTAAATTTTCAATTTATAGTTAGACTATTTACAGAGAAAGTTTGTGAACTGTTCCATTTTGTGGATAACAGACAACCCTTAGCTGCAGTGAGCGCCCGCAGCTGAGCCAACCGAGAGCAATCAAAACTTTAACCCTCACTTTGTCTACTATTGCCTTCCTGTTCAGGACATACCCAGGGCATATCAAATACTGCGCATGTTTTATTTATTCAACGACGTATTTACATACACTAATGTTTTTCAAATGATGAGAGTGATTTTCTTGTTAATTTGTAACATGAAATCTTGTCAAATGAAATGTAATTGAGAGCTTTATCCAAATGATACGAGAAACATCATTAGCATTGACTAACTGGCGTTGTAGAGGCAATTAAAACTTCCTCTTAGACGGCTCGGAAACTGAAATTGAACATCTCGTAGGTATGCGAACTGCGAACAAAGACAGATTATACTGTCAAACTCGATTCATGGCTTCAAATTACCTAACTACTGACTTCACCGTCATGCTTATTATATAAAGCTGACGCTATACGATTACGACGCACTGTAATCAATGTTTTCGTACCGTATCTCAATATTCTCCTTGTGGAACTATGTGGTCTATTTAACGCTGTCGTACCTATATCATAAAGGTTTATAAATGTAATTTAAATTACGACTCGTCCACACGCACTGGAAACATTTGTATCGTCATGTTTTGCTTTCACACCAAGAGAAGAAGTTGCAATGAATGTCGCACGACATTTGTTGAGATACTCGGGATCGATTTTCGCGAATATTGAAGACTATCTTACACAAGACATGTGAGAACTCGAAAGAAAGTTATTTTTGGTATTTTCTATGCGTAGACAGAAAATGTTACTATGATACGATATGAAAAAGACTTTTCAAACGATATCATGTCGTTAGTTAGGTACAGTTCTCACGAAATATGTGTGAGATTAGTACCCTAAAATTGCCCTCTTGTTGCTGAGGCACACATAAAGCGGCTTGCGAACTCTTATACCGCAACATTGTTGCGAAAGTTACGACACTGTGTGCAAACAAAGTGTTTCTGGTGTTGACGAGTCTTCACTATATTACAATATAACACGATCATCCTAAAAAACTTTCTACGTATATAATGTGAAATCGAGCGATACTATTTAAAACTATTTATTGTTAACAGACAGCAACTTTGTCCTGGGCAACGCTCAAGTGCCGGCATACCCGATCGTTTACTGCTCCGACGGTTTCTGCGAGTTGACGGGGTGGGCGCGTGCGCACATCATGCAGAAGGCGTGCGCTTGCAAGTTCCTCCACGGGCCCGACACGCGCGATGAGCATCGCCATGAGATCGACGTCGCCCTTGACTCCAAACACGAACTCAAACTTGAACTTATCTTTTACAAAAAAAATGGTATGTATACATTACAATGGGCTGGTCAGGCGACATCTGTCACAGAACACATGGTCGCTATTTTTGTAGTGGGTTATGGAGACTATATAGCTATGTTAGTGCATTATATGGACGACAACTTGATAAGGGTAGTCAATGAAGTAATTGGATATATATTGGAATACAGAGGCTCGCTTTTTCAGCAGTGAAAATCAACAAGATAAGTGATGATGATGATTTTGTGGCAGATCATAATGGTACCTACGGTAACAAAAATTCCACTGGAATTTCACCCTCAACTTAACTTCAGTATTAATCAGTTGAAATAGAAATGCGTCCGTCCAACAATTCCACATATCGAGGGTACTTTTTAATTCCGCTTCAAAAGAATTCTGGCGTTTGATATGGGTCCGGAAATCAATTTATAAATTACGAACCTTCTCTTTGACCTCGTCATTATTACAGTCGGTGCTCTGTTGTGCTATGTATTCTGCATAAAATTACAGAATCACAATTTGAACAATATCTCGATGGACATACCATTCGCAAGTACAAGCATTCTTAGGGAAAACATAAAGCGGAAAGTAACATCTGAGTCAAGCTTTGGGCTCTTGCGTTAATAGATTTAAAGGCGTCGTCCACTCCGCAATCGTAAACAAAAACCAATAAGAGGGTTTACGATTCCATTCAACAAAATTAAACTTTTACAAGCACCCAGCTGTTTGTCTTCACCAGCTTTTACTACGACCAAGATCGATGCGGCAATACACGAAACTACAGCTTCTTCAAACACGTAAATCACAAATCACTACCTACGTTTTTTAATTCCTCAGTAAACAAAGGCGCTTCAGATTAATGTTACATTCGGGCGTTATGCATATGCAACGGCACGAGTTGTGCTTTTGAATTTCAATGACAGTTCAAATTTACATTCATTTAAATTTTACAGGTTCTCCCTTTTGGTGCTTACTCGACATCGTCCCAATTAAGAATGAGAAGCGAGAAGTGGTCTTATTCCTCGCTTCGTTCAAGGACATCACAAATACCAAGATGGCCGCCATGAACACTAATGAGGAGTTCGACAGCGGTAGGTTCCTTTAAGGATAAAATGAAACTTGAATCTTGTGAAAGAAAAATACAAGCACCGTGATATTTCCGAGTGTATACGTACCATCGAACAAAGTTACGTCTGACAACTTTGAAACTCTACTGCGTTATAATTAAGGTCTGCAGACGGGCCTTTGTTCATTCGATGATAACGTACTTTTACCGTTATATGAGTTGGTTTTATGAAAGATTTTTCTAAGTTTATTAACGATGCACTTGTGATATAACATGTATCTACTCGTAATAAGCACGTTGTTCTAGTGCTATAGGTACATCCCCGTATAAGGTTGATAGCGTTAGATTGAGCTCCTCATAGCTACCCGTTGGCCTTGCGAGTTGCGTCGCCACAGCACGGTAATGTTCCTGACATTGTACGTAGTTGTACACTACACTATGTAGAAATTGGCCAATTAGTACGTAGATAAACATGAATCTGAGTAGAATTAGAAAGTGTTATTTTATTATTTATTAAACATTTCCTGCTACACAAACAACTTCCTAAACAAACATAGAGTGTAAAATCAATATACTAACAAATACTCGTACATAAAAACTATTAGATGGAGCCATTATTTGTCAGTGAAATTAAAAGAGATTATAAGTGAGTAATAGTAAGCGTTACTAAGAGTATGCCTCATTACTAAAAAAAAATATTTTAATACGTAATATACACGGTGGAAAAAAAAAGTAGTTGGTGAGGGGAAAGTACCTTAAATATTATGGTCATATAAGAATAGGAAAAATGAAAGGAAACATTTTATTTAAAGAAGAACAAGAGAAATTCTTATATTTCTGACCACCCCATTTGGTATAAATGTGGTGAAGTTAATATAAAAATTTAACTTTTGTAAATTTAATTTAAACCAACAATAACTTATACTTTTTGGTCTTCTCTTAATTCAATACATAATAATGCCGATTCTAATGAGACTTCTCTAAACCAGTTTTAAAGTAGTGCTGTCGTTTTCTTCGTCAAATAATAAGTCGCGACAGACAAACTCGTTTTAGTTTTTGAGATGGCACGGAATTGAGACCAATGGTTATTACGAGTAGCACAGCCCCAAAAAATAAAAGTTTAAATGTTATATTAAACGTGAACTTGTTTAACGAAATTGGATCCATCCATCGATCGCTGTCGGTTGCTCATAAAACATTGTTACTTATTTTTTTTAAATAAAAAAATGTTTCCTCGCTCCTCAATATTAGTACTTTGCCGCCACCATTAGCTTTTCTTTTCCACTCTGTATAACATAAAAGCTTAAATTAGCCTGTTTTGTTAAATAAAGTAATCTAGGGCACCAATCGAAACTGGTTTACAATGCTATTATGAACCGGTAAACAATATGGGGCTATTTTAAATTGTTTAAGTAGTGCCATTAATTAAATTTTATCATAATTGAATTGGCTTACATCGACACCAATATCAGGTGTCTCGCTTCAATGCCACATGAATGAAAAGTAGGTACTTTACAAATTAAAAATAGAAAATTTTAATTATGAAACTTTTATTCTGAGATATTTAAAACTGTGTACCAAACAGACTGTTTTCATTTAACCTTAAATTATATTAATTCATAACTGTACGACGAAATTGTATTTTACACGTTACATTACATCTTTCAAAAATTTATTACTACAGTATTTATTAGAAGTTGATCCCAATGATTGACGGCATCGGTTAGTGCCCATAAATTCAGGGTATTTTTGTGTGGTGGGTGGATCTGACATGCCAACAAAAAGTTTTCATGGTCTTCCTTTACTTAACACAATATTTATTAGAATGATTGGATTGATTGACCCTGCTAATTGGTACTATAAAAATTCAGAATATTTATTCCGCGTTTGATCGTGTCGAGATCCGACTGAGGCGAGACTTTTTAAATATTCTTTCTTTTATAAATTCAGTCTCCTTTGCTATTTTCTCTTCATGTGATATTGGAATGCGACACCTGGTACCCTTAACACGAACATAAACAGCTTTTATCTTTTACTTCATTAACACGACTTACCTTTCAATTCAATTTCAAATAAGCTTTATATCTGTTTTCAATAAACAGTACAGTCAGCAAAAGTTATTGAGAGTGTTAAATATTTAGGTAACTATATTTTTAATCTAATGAAAATTTTTCTTTTGCCGCCTGTATCTGGAATGTTCTAAGTATTTCTCTTGTATCGTAATATCAAAACCACCCTGTGTATCTTAGTTATCGCATTAAGTCATTAACAATACACTGTTTTATCGTATCTCTCGTTTTAACTAGATGATTTTATCTATATTTATCATGATGTCGCCAGTCTGCGCTTGGTCTTGTTAGCCGTGGTTGTATTGCATTGAAGCTTTGTTTTGTCTCGTTATAACTTTAGCTAACTACCTTTTCACAAATTTTTAATATGTGCTAATTGTAGACGATGAACTAGTGTTATTACACGACATCCGTAATATTCGAGGCTCCTGGAGCAGAATTTCTGTAAGCTTGTTTATGCGACTGGCGTCCATATCCGCGACGAGATTTCCTGTTGCCATGGACAGGCAGAAGTTTTGTTCTGCGATTTAAAAAAGTACACCAAAAAGTGATGTTCCTCATATAAAACTTTGTATGTGGAAATCTAAAATGTTTAACGATTTTAACGAAATTTGTGGAAAAAAGTTATTCTATGTAGAGACTAGAACATACTCATTTTTAAAGCCATAAGCACGTAGACAGTAGAAGCTATGTCTGACTACGAACTACTAAGCTTAGACCGTGCGCAAGTAGTACACAAACGTGTACGTTATACGTGAAATGTAAATCTGTATTACCTATTTGGTGCTTGTCTACATATGAAATTGCTGTTTTGTATGGAAATATTGAACCATGCATTTTGAATGAAAATTATAATCATATATTGAAGTAATCGTAATGTTGCGATATTTAGATTGATGTCTTTGCGATGGGGACATTTTTACCGACTCTTTGAAATAACATTTATTTCCTTGTAAAAGTTATCCAAATTAAAAAAAAAGATGTTTATCAGTTGGAGCAAGGTCCGGTGAGTATGATGGGTGACGAAGAGTCTCCAGCTCCAGCTGTTACAGCTAAAAGACCATCAGCCGTTAAAATGTGAACGATTGCCAGCTTCGATTGTTTGACTACCAGCTTGTCCATCATTGTCAGAAATTCGTGACAATATAAATCGCCAGTTACAGTTGAGTCGAATGTAGTAAATAACGCCGACACAAGGCCAGCATACCATTACCATAGCTTCTCTTGGGTGATCTTTCGCATTGACTGAGTAGAGCTCCTTTATCCAATCACGGTGATGATTGCTTACCCACGATTTTCATATAAGGTCTATTTCTCATCGCAAGGAAAGATCCGACTTAGAATTCCCTTGTCATTGATTCGACTCAGCAAAACAACGCAGGCATCTAAACGAGCTTACCGTTGGCGTTCTTACCCTTCTCAAGCTTCTTTACTTTGCTGAGTTTATGTAAATAACTTTATATTGTTTGTCACTTACTTATCATACTAGCTCATTCATAGTGTGATATGAATCTACCTTCATCATTTCAATTTCTCATCTTCAACCCTAGTCTCACGTTTCCCAGCGGGGTTCATTGTCCAAATAACACATCATGTTACGTGTTGCTAGGACCCTTATTCAAGAAAAATGCTAATTTGTATCTTATTCGCGATAAGTGATAAATAACGAATGATGAAAAAAATTACTAATTGATTTTGAAAAAGAATAACTTCGCTTTAAAGCAAATAATTTTGGAATTTGGAATTCCTACTCAAAGAAAAGGAATCCATTGTCCACGAGATTATAAAAACAGCAATATTATAGGTAGACTATATAGAATGGAGAAAAGGCGATCGACCAAGAGAAAGTACTTTAAATAATATTAAAATTTGTCGTTTTTTACTTAAGGAAACATACTTTTTCTTTAAATAAGTAAAACTGAATTCATGGAAGTAAACACACAAGATAGCCATTCCCCCAAATAACATGGGGTTTCCGGGTCAGTACGCGCTACCACATCTTCACTTAACATCAGGTGTGATTGAAGTCAAGTGCTAACCCGTTGTGCATAAAAATAGTAATGAGAGTAATAAAAAAACTATGAATTTGGTCTTCTTATCTTTAAAAATTAATTAATGTATCCTTGGAATTACCCTCAATACTTAATCGGCTTTTCTCCACCCTGTATAGGTAACGAACATTTTCCTTCTGTTGCACTTTTGCTTCCGTTGTCAGATATTGTAGAATTGTTTTATATAAATTTAAGGTAGGTATTACTTTTACATGGAAATAGGCCGTGGAAATAGGTAATATTATTATTCGGCTTTTTTTTTATCTAAGCATGTTGTTTTCGGCATGCTAACATTCTATATTTTATGCCATTATGAATGAATGAATGAGCTTTTAATTATTTTATTATTGAAACTAAATCACCAGCAAAAATAACCATAAACCATTTAACCCAAGTGTCATCAATTTGTTAAAAATACACAAAAAAAATCGCTTCGTTAAGTACTAAATATGCGCGTGAGTATAAATTTGATACTAATTATATCATGTTTTGTAGTTATAGGTACCTACTTACTTATTTTTTTTTATCTATGCCTATATACAAAATTACACATAATACGTACAATTATTCAGAATATTCATGAAAAACTGTCAAACTCGCTTACTCGAACTCTATATCTGTGTCATTTGTAAGCAGCTAGCTGTTTCAACGCATGTGAATAATAAATAAATAATAAACAAAACGTATGAAAACTTAACTTCATTGTGATTGTTTAATCGTTTTTCGAACACAATTAGCACAAATCAAATCAAAAATGTTTTGCATGTGATATGTTCATTTGGAGCCCCAGTTTGAGTACCTATAGATAAAATGTATAGAAGTTGTGTCTTACCCACAAATAGCGCTTACCGAAATATTCGACTGTAACGGAGTTACGAGACAGGCGGAAAACAAAATGAAAACAAACCTTAATAAAACGAATAATTGTTATAGCAGTAGTCCGAATAAATTACAATAATTAAAACACTAGCCGTGAGAGGATCATCCTATCTATGTAGAGATTTTTAGCTATTTTTAAATGTAGTGTAGGTACCGTATGCTTATTATTATTGTTCTGTAGAATGATTTAAAATTTTCCTGCCCACATTAAATAATTATTACTTATTAGCATTGTTAATTTCATTTTGTAAATTATAGCTAGTTTTCACTACCAGATACATTATTTTATTGTTTATATTTTATTAGATATTTGGAATCATTTTTGAATTTTATCATAGAAATTTCGCTTCAAATCTGCTTAGCTGGCGACAATCTAAAAAGTGCTATTAAATCCCTGTAAATTATAGTCACTTTCATGGATCTTATGATTTAATAATATAACTTTATGATTATTTACGTGAGGGGTTTAGTAGCTTAAACATTCATTTTACAAAATATAGACAAGATTTTCTTTACAAAACTCTAGATCGAATTTTTCTCGCGCGTCGTCCGGAAACTCCCTATTCACTGGCAGATTTTATCCATATTCCTTTCGACATCGCTAAAGAGTGTTCCTAATTACGGTTATTCGTCGACATCCGGGATCAGTAGAAAAAAAATTCTCTCTGGTAATGCGAGTAAAGAAAATCTTTTGCATTTTTTTTCTTTATTAAGAGTAGGTATTTTAGCTGGTGGTGAGCTGCCAGTTCGAGATTGTAACAGGGTGGTTTATGCATGCAGGAGCCGCGGTGCGGCCTTCGGCTGGCGTGGTCACTCTAGCGTTATCCCCATTTGTACCCGCAGCGGCACTCTTGGGCGCCCGGTTCCGCGCTGAATCTAGTTGCCTACTTCCAGACCCGAATGGCAATCTTGACCCCGAAGCGCCTTCGCCCGCCAACATGGGCAGGCGGCGCTCTAGGGCAGTACTATACCAGCTTTCAGGACATTACAAACCGGACAAGATGAAGAGTAAACTAAAACTCAACAATGTTAGTAAGGTAACCATTTACAATGTTGCCTTTAACCCTATGTTAGTAACATGTTGAGCAAATTTAACCCTAAAATATGTGGACTAATAATGTTATTTAATTTTACAACACGTTGACAACATCTTGCTATTTTGCAAATGCCGGATCTCTAGAGTTAGGGATTACTTTGTTAGCAACGTTTCGTAGAAATATTAGTGACAGTTGCTAGCGTAACATGTTGACACACCTACTCTATGTTACTAACACTAGGTTTAAAGGCACCACGGCTATGGTAGCGAATAAATCACTAACACGTTACAACAACAATACTAATTACACAAGACATCACACAGAGTAACTATTTTTAGCGAACACCTATAAGTCCGCATCCTCAACAAAATATTAGTAAAATAACCATTTATAACGATGTCTTTATAGGCATGTTAGTAACATATTATTAATGTTGTTCTAAAGAAAACAAGGTTACTGTCAAAATATTTGGGTTGATAATGTTATTAAATTTTACTGTAACGTGTTAGCGCTGCAATGTTGACAACATTTTGCGGTTTTGTGAATGAAGGGCTTATTTTGCCAATAAAGTTTCCTAGAAATCTTAGTGACAATGTTTTGGTAGTATAACATGTTGACATACCTAACTTATTATGTGACTAACACTAGGTTTAAAGGCACCATAGCGAGCGATTAAATTACTCATCCATCACAAAAATAAAACAATACAAGACATAACAGACAATGATGTCGATTCGGATAAACTAAACTAAAACCAGTTTTGGAGTGGTGCCGTCGCATTTTATTTATTTATTTATTTATGTTCAACAAACTTTACAGCATACCTTATACATAATATTACTTAAAATTAAATCACATACTTATTAAGCCAATTATAAAGTTTGACATATTACTATGCATGACACAACACGCGGTAAAACACGGGGAAATTAAAACTAAAAACTTACTGTTCCAGGGAGAAAAAGAAAGCACTACTTTAAAACTGGTCTTAAAGTAGTACTGTCTCATTTTAATTTATTTTAGTTGGTGTACATCCGAATCGACACCAGTATCTGTTTTCAGCAAACACTAATCCGCATCCTAAATAAAATCTATTTTATTATCATTCACAGAGAGTGGACTAATTACAGTTTATGTAACCTTTTAGAACCTCCTTCATTCAGCGGACCCTCCGCTGCCTGAATATAAAACATCGGCCATAAAAAAGTCAAGATTCATCATTTCACATTATGGCGTTTTTAAAACGTTCTGGGACTGGCTCATCCTAATAGCCACTTTCTACGTAGCCGTTGTGGTTCCCTACAACGCCAGCTTCGTTGACGAAGGTCATCCCAGAATAAGTGTAACTAGTGACGTGGTGGTCGAAGCTCTCTTTATAGTTGGTATGTACAATAACCTATTACTGGCATGTGGCCGTTACTACGTACAAAGAACGGGTTTATTGAGGGTTTGTTTGCGTTCCAGATATAGTACTTAATTTCCGGACGACATTCGTGAGTAAGAAAGGTGAAGTTGTGTCCGATTCGAAAGCGATAGCTCTTAATTACATCCGGAGTTGGTTCGTGGTAGATCTCCTGGCCGCACTCCCGTTTGACCTACTTTACGCATCCGACGTGTACAGTGGAGCGGTAAGCAAAGTTACCTGCCTGACTAATTAAGTTAACAGTAGGTACCTACCTAACGTTATTAATATTAATTGTTACGTAAACTTTAAACGTTCCCGGTGCTTTCATCCAAGCTGTAACTGAGCCTCATAAACATATTGCGAGTTAACCCCTTAAACTTCCATTTTCCGCATGGACTGAGTGAAATTTTTTTGCAGGAATCAACTCACGGAAACGTTCATTTAGTGAAATTAACGAGACTATTACGACTGGCCCGATTGCTGCAGAAAATGGATCGATACTCTCAGTACTCGGCGCTGATACTTACTCTTTTGATGCTCTCTTTCACTCTTGTCGCACACTGGCTCGCCTGCATCTGGTTCATAATAGCTGAAAAAGAAATGGAACAGCACAGAGAAGAAAATTGGGACTTAGGTGAGCTGCTTTATAAAAACATAATTCTAACTATAAATAATTAATAACATCTTTCCATAGCTCGTCACGTCGCTCATCGCGTCTTTTATTATTAAATTTAAAAAAAATATGAAGCAGGAGCTCTGGACGAACTTTATTCAGGAAAGTTAATAAAATTTAAATTAGCTCCTAAGAAATTCTTTGTGTAAGGCTTATTACTGTTTCGAAGAATGTTTCAAGATTGGGCCATTTGTAGGTTGGATAAACAATTTGGCTGAGCGGCTTAAGGTGCCGATTCCGAATATATCGCACAGCGAGAGCTATGTCACGGCCCTGTACTTTACCTGCTCCTCACTGACCAGCGTGGGGTTCGGCAACGTGGCCGCCAACACCGTCCCCGAGAAGATCTTCAGTATCCTCGTTATGCTAATTGGAGGTAAGGCTATTCTAAAGCAGCTGGACTCTTGCAAAAAATTTCTTCTGGTGACAAGACAACAATACAATACAAATAGGTACTCTTTATTGCACAAAATAATTTACGATAATTTTTGATGATAACAATATAATACTATTAGGCAGCCTTATCACTTAAACCGAGCTCTTCCAGACTATCCACGGCTATGGGAAACTTGCACAATGTGAACAATAACAAACTCCTAACCAAACAAATTAAAAAACAAAATTTGTTTTCGGTCTGGGGTAGAATTTTGTTTGTTTTTTGTTAGTTCTTTGTTTTACAGTGGTACATTCTGTGTCATGTTGCGAGTCCGTCTAGATGCTCCGGAAGGGCATAGGTTATAGTTGCTTATTTAATTCGCTTCGTGTTCCAACCACATTATACGATTACTCGTTATTACCTTTTACCGGACTATCTTCGTGCGAATAGCGAGTATTTTTTCTGTTACTGGAAGTTTAAAACTCTATTTTCTTTTAGCTCTAATGCACGCGGTGGTATTTGGTAACGTGACAGCAATAATACAAAGGATGTACTCCCGCCGTTCCATGTATCAGAGCAAGTGGCGTGACTTAAAGGACTTCCTCACTATCAACCGGATCCCTAAGGAACTGAAGCAACGAATGCAGGATTATTTCCAGACCATGTGGTCCCTGAACCATGGGATCGACATTCACGAGGTGATTTCGCGCATTCTATTTAATTGTATATTTTTCACACATTTTCCATACCGAGCTGACTGTAACCTTTCGTAGGTCGTAGAAATAACAATAACTTTTTATCGTAAAGAACCAAAAACTTGTTCTTGCAGTGTAAAGCCCTTTATAAAAACTTCCTTCTAATTTACTTCTAATTATAATTCTTTCTAACACTCCCTTCTCTTATTTCCAGAAAAAGGTATAAATTACCAAGCCTTACCGTAACGGGATTAGACGAAATGGTTCAGAGAAGAAATTTAGAACGATAAAATGTATTTTATTTATCGCCAGAACTCTTTTAATGTGGCCACAAAATTTTTTCAAATAAAAAGATTATCTTTTAAGTCTTTGCTCCTCCTCTTTAATGTCCGTAATAGCAAGCTCGAGTTAGATGTAAATTTAATGTTCGGCCCGGTCACTTTGAAGTCGTGAATGAGGTAAATGTTTTATAGTAATCTTATTCACTTGTTTGTAAAGTGTACCCTTTATTTTTAGACGTTAAAGGAGTTTCCCGAAGAGCTTAGGGGGGATGTGTCACTCCATTTGCACCGGGAGATACTATCGCTTCCGATATTCGAGTCGGCGTCCCAAGGTTGCCTTAAGTTGTTATCGTTGCACATCCGGAACAACTTCTGTGCCCCTGGCGAGTACCTCGTGCACAAAGGCGATGCGCTCGCTTACATTTATTACATCTGCAACGGCTCTATGGAAGTCATGCAGAACGACATGGTAGTTGCTATACTAGGTGAGTTAACTTGTCATTTGCATAGCTTTTAACGTGACAACGTTCACATGCAATCTCGTTAATTATACTGCTCCAATCAGTAGGTATTGATTGGTTGGTTGATACCCAATAGCGGCATCAGATTTCGGTAAATGAATACGCCATGGAAATAATTAATTCGAGCTCAAACAACGAGTAAACAAATTTTGGGCTATCTATATGAAAATTATTTAAATTGAAATTAATGCCCTTTCTCGAATAGGTAAAGGAGATTTGGTGGGGTGCGATATGAATACTCATTTACAAGCGTACAATGGTACAGGCCCTTCCCAGCAGAACCCCGATGTTGTCGTCAAATCGAGCAGCGACGTTAAGGTATTACTTATTAAATTATGTATCTACTTAGCATTAGGACAGGCACGTAAAGCCATGTACAGCCTCTTTGATCTTCGTAGAGATAATAGGCATAAAATGAGAATTTTGATTCAACATTTTAGTAAACATCTTTGACTCATCCCCGCTTCACTCAGACGGTATTTCGCACTTAACATTTACTCGATTTCCACTAAAATTCCGTAGCGGTATTCGGTTTATGACTTTTGTAAATCTAAGTACAGGTACGTACCTAAATATGAACCAAGACTTAAAACAACATCTTACAATTTTTAGATAAAGATTGCTTGAATTGTTGTTGATTGCATTTTTGATAACAGGCTCTAACATATTGCGATTTGAAATGCATATACATGGGCGGGCTGGCAGATGTGTTACGGCTATACCCGGAATATCAGCAAGAGTTCATAAACGACATCCAGCATGACCTCACATACAACTTGCGCGAGGGTTATGAGGCCGAGCAGGAGTCAGACGGGAACGGTCACCCCTCCCTAACTCTACCTTCGATATCGGAAGACGATGAGAACGCAGCAGAGGATCATGGCCTCTCGCCAAAGAAACCACTTTCCAATACGAGCAGTCCGCGACATGCAAAATTCCGGTTTGTGAATTAAATTATTATTTAATCTTTAATTATTTCCATTACCGTTAAACTTGGAGTTTGGTATACATTGGCCGTAGAGAGAAACAAGTAATAAGAGTTATGTGGACTTGACATACCTAAATCGCTTAAGCAGTTCTTGCATCGATGAAAAAAATATAATAACTCGCCTCATCTTACACGTTTCAACGGCGATGGTCTCACCACCTGTCACGTGGGCATTTCTGTATATTTCGAAAGGGGAAACTTGGGTTGGGTTGAGTTGAAATTGATTTCAAGCATTAAACTTTCGTTATTTAGAACACTCAAACGCTTATGTTTGGGATATTTCGGACCACTCCATTTGGGATAAAAATCGTGACGTTACCTACTTTTGTCCTATTATTAATTGTCTAGCAATTCAATATTATTGTTAAATCCATTAGTTCGACTTGTTACTCACTGGTAAATAACCTAACAAATAAATGTGTTGAAGAACTATATTATGTACACTTATGTGACTAACACTACAATTCTCGGTACTAAAATGCGACATTTTCAGGTCGGACGGCCAACAACGGTTAACGCACAGGGAATTGCGCGAGAGAATAGAAAGACAGCGTTCTGTCGCCACGCCCAAAATTACCAGAGTGGACTCACTGGAGGGGCTAAATTTAGAAATGCATAACACACGGTCATCCGTGGACAGACTTGACACACAAGTATCCAGTCTGCATCACGACGTCGCCGCACTAAGCATGGAGGCAAGTCAAACACTGATGTCATCTAATGTTATTAAGCTTGTGTTGACCCATATGTCAACAGCACGACAAGGATTTTTTTATTATGACATGATATCACTGCACTGCGATAACAGGAGAACTAACGAATATTATGTATTTCATATTAGCGGATATCCCGCGGTGATGCCCGTAACGATCATGTATTTTTCTGGTTCCCGTGGGAAAATAAGAAGGTCTAGTACTTAAATTGATATTATCATTTCATAGAGATTATTATACGATTTCTTTCTCACTCCAAAAGCCACTGATTTGATATACAGTAGGCAAGTAAAGCAAGTTTCTCACGGTCTTATTTATATGATTAAATTACGCCTGCAAACGAATAATGTACATATTACATATTTTCTTCGACTTCCGTAAAAAGGTATAGGTATACATATTTAGGTAAGATTACGTATTTTTCCAATAACCCAAGTACCTACAGTTCTACTTTGTATCTGATTATTACGGATAGGAAAAGGCGGTAAATACGGAAAAAGGCAGCCGCCAACCGTCCCTCGTCATAAGCGAGGGATTTGTCCATCAAATTCAGAAACAACTCAAAGTACCCTCTAGAGGATTTCTAACTTGGAAATGTTTATACTTATTTGCAGAATTTACCATAGGTAACTGACATTTAGGATCTAAGTCTTTAGTACTTGGAGGTAAGATGGTCCTTTTTTATTTTATCTTTTTTATCTGTGCACATACACATAGCGCCATCTAGTTCCACACTAAGCAATTAGGCTTGTATTATAGGTACCAGATGGTTGATAAACTACACAAATACATATTTTTTTTGTAAATAAAAAAAACATATACAAATGAAAAAAATCAGTAACTCGGGAACACATGTCTGTATTCGTCATACAAACATATGCCCCTAGCGGGATTCGAACCCGCGATCTTTTGGTATAGCAGCAGAGTTTCTAACCACTACAACAAACAGGTCGTCGCTTTCTCTTCCTTGTATTGGGTAAGGAAGTTGATACCTTCGTTCGCACACTTCTACCGCCTGCCTTGCACATGCAAATAACCCATTGCATTCTTAGAAATCTGAAACTATGGCGGGTAGGGAAATTTCTTATAAGGAATTTCTTGGATAATCTAAGGATAAAAGGAACCATAGGATAATTTTGTTGTTCGTCTGCCTGTCCTTGTGACAAGGCCAGATCTAATCATAGATGGTATGCACGGTCTGATGATGGTGCCGGTGGGCGCAGAAACTGCAGCAACGGTATTCAGGGTAAAATTGAATTCGTGTAATTCCTGTCTACTGGTGACTCCACTCCCGATTACTATTAACTTTCGACTTGGAACCATAGTCGAATTCAGCCGAAAATAGTCGGACTTCCGTACTAAAATGGTTTCATAATGGTTTACTTTGTACACAATCGAAAATTTTTTGATCGGATTCGGCTATGCTTCCCTGGGGAAAATTGTTCGTAATCAAGTGTGGCATCGTCACCATGTTAATGGGAATTACACAAATTCTAATTCACCCTGTATAATAAAACTTTCGCGTTTATGATTATATCTTTGTGAGTACTACAATAATATGAATGTAGGTATATCGGCCTCATCTTCACTTAACATCAGGTGTGATTGTGCTTTAAAAAAAATGGGATTTTTATACCGTCGTAGCACCCAAACAGCTGGATGGATTTTAAGAGGTAACGTTAGATTCGTCGCAGTACAAGTCTCATAAGATAGGTTACGGCCCAAACAAGCAGCGGACGTAAGAGTTAATCAAATTTAAAAATATAATGATCTAGGATTACAAAATGGATATCATACGAAAGAGATCATCATAAGGATTCTGAAAATGAATGAATATTTTAATTGAACCCGAAACCAGCAAACGTGTGGAGAACATCTAAAGGTCTTAGCATACGTGACATGTTTATTCTCGTGCCGGACGGAACGGGACGATTTTTTGACATCGTTGCATTTAAAAACATAGCAATAAAATACACGTGGCGAGAAACATGGGCGGAACGGGACGGCAATAGAAAAAACATCGTTATGGCATCTTCTTCTCTAATGCTACGGCAACCATTGCTAGTTCTTCAAAAGTAAAATCGAACATTTTGTGCTGAAATATGGTTGCAGCACTAGCACGACTATCGTTGAACACTGTCACTGTACGTATGTTTTAAAACCACTTTCACGTTAGGAACTATACCTGTCCCATCTCCGTTCCGTCCGAGAAATTACCCGTCACGTATGCTAAGACCTTAAATCACATAGGCGTGTCCATATTTCTTTAGTTGACTATTTACGAAGTAATTTTTTTTAAGGTGGTTGTTAATGTAGAATTTATTCATTGGTAACAGGTTCGCACTGCTATCCAAGCTTTACAAGAGATGACTGGCCCTGGATGGCACGCCGCTCATTCTAACCCAAACCTACAATGGAATGCACCGCCTAACCAGCTTGCAAGGAGCTGTAGTCACCCGCCTGATGTGTTCTACTGGGATCAGGTAACTTGTTTGTTTCTGGATGTAGACCTTTTTCAAGTACTTCTGATTGCTGATGATGAGATGATGATGCACTAACTATTGTAGTTTTAATATCATACCTAATGGGGTTGTTAAAAAGACGAGTTAACAAAATAGGCATTGAAATATATGCATATATGAACTTTAATTTAAAATTAAGGCTTTACGAGATAATATATATTTGTCTGTCTATTCTTTCTGAAGCGGTTTTTGCAAGGACACACCCTGTCACACCAAACTATGAGATATTCAAGTTTAAGTAATGCCCAAAAACTAAAGTTCATAAATACACTTAAGACTCCGTAAAATATTGTCACCTTTTTATGTATGCGAATGTAACCTAAGCTCACAAACCTTAAACACCATGCAGGAAGAGATCGGTACATGGGTTTCCAATTATATAACCACACAGAAGTTTTTAGGCTCTTAATATTATAAATTAATATATTTTACCTCACTCCACAGCAAGAAAGACCTCTCACACCGGAGCGACCAAAAGTGAACCGAAGTACACAAACGGAGCCATTCCTTCACCTCGTGACCCAGTACATAATGGAGCACCCAGCGACGGTGATGCTCCTCCTGGGCCTGGACCCGATGGCCAACCTCACCCCCGTAATACCTGCCCCAGTCGATTACTACGACACCAGGGGTCGCCGGCCCAGCGTGCTCGAACAAATAGTAGAGTCCGAAAACGGCAGTCAAACTCCCTCGAGCACAGCAAGCGAGAAAATCGAACGCAGAAGCTTCAGTGGAAGTGCTAAAGACCTCGACATGCAGCCGGAAATTAAAAGACTATTAGACAAAGACAATAGAGCGGTTAGTTTAAAGCGGAACCGGCACTCGACCAGTGATCTGTGTGAAGAGTCTGAACAGCTGCTGGCGACGCGTGCGCAACATCGAAGCACGCGTAGTCTCAAATTCAACCTTAATAGTTAAGTGACGACAATTCCATTTTTGTGTTAATTATTCAACATTCTGCTCATTAGTCGTTAGACTCTAAAAGCCAATAGTATTACTAAATTTAATGTAAGTTACGTTGTTTCTATTTTCTAATTTTATATTTTAGTATTATTTTTATTTATTGCGAGTTCAATGGTTGCTTGTACGAGTGTTTTAGTCAGTTACATTTCTATCAACGAAGAATTATTTAATATTCAACGTGTCTGTTATATTATATTTTGCTCTATACTTACATATAATATGACAATCATAAATACCTATACATATTTTTCAAGGTGTACATATCAATTTTAAAAAGTATTACTGTTAGATTGACATAAGTAATTCATGGATTCTCTAGTCACTGTTAATAGAGTTGTTATAAGTTATAAGAAATGATATATCAGTAATGGATAATAAGTCGTTAATCTGTTATTATACTTCCGTTAAAATGTCTTTCGTTAACCAAGTAGACGCGAAACACTACATAACTCAATAGTGCGACCATCGTGCTACCTACTTAAATGACGGTAGTTACCCATGTCTAAAATACGTAAGTTGCACCAATCGATAGTAACGAACGACGAAGCTGAAAAATCTTTTTTCTTCACATTTGAAAGAAATTCTGACCTTGTTATAAATTTCAAATATATAATCTAATGGTTGCCGTGTACTACATCGCCTCGGCACCGGATCT
Organism: Oegoconia quadripuncta; assembly: GCA_949316235.1. Classification (NCBI taxonomy): domain Eukaryota; kingdom Metazoa; phylum Arthropoda; class Insecta; order Lepidoptera; family Autostichidae; genus Oegoconia; species Oegoconia quadripuncta. Next base: position 11,537,545 of record OX438752.1, read on the forward strand.
CTACCGCCTCGCCTCTAATTTACTAGGGAGCCAGCGACACAAGCGTAAGCGCGTCGCTATAGTTTCTCCTTGAATAAATTCGAGGCAAGGCGGGGCGCGGGCGGAGGGCGATCCAGTGCCGCCGAGGCGATTAGTGTCGCAGCCGTCGATGGCAGCAACGGAGTGATTATTTTCTATTGCCCAATACTTAATTCAATTTTCTAATTGGAAATATGCATTGTCATGATAATAAGTGATGAGCATTCAGAGTGAGAATAGATCATTCATATATTTTTTATTTTAGATATTTACGGTTTTACTACAAAAATAGCACTTGTACTCGTAATAGCAGTGTCATAATCCACTTTTCCCTTAAAGTTTACATTTTCAACGCGAGTGTAACTGTAGAGATAAACTGTTAAACACTTGTTTAAGGCAATATTAAGATATTTTTCGTTAGTGTTTCAATTTTGATATTTAAATGAACAATATGGAGTAAGAGGAAAGTTTAAATTAAAGTTAGGTTTTCCGTGAAATTTCTTCGAACTGTCAAATTATCGTTAACGAATTTACATTTTCGAGTAAAATTTTAACGAATTAAGAACATTAAATATATAGATGGCCCCTACGGTGAAAAATATAGATATAACGCCTCCATGTGGAATATCCTCACTGAGAATCTATTTAAGAATATCCACTTCCATACTTGTGCCAAATTTTTTTATGGGAACTACCTATGTTGGGAGAAGATAAACGGCAGCTGTGGTCTGATCGAGGGTTTATTATTGGATGTTGCACCGATTGGAAGAGAGAGAAAAACTGGCCGCGCACCAGTATATGCGCCATCCATCGGATTGTCCTGGAACCCGTGAGAAAGGTACACTTGTAACTATTGAAGTGAATAAATTAATTAGTGGTGGGTTCACGGGTTCGCCGATAGATGGCGCCAGTCTTTACATAATCGTGCCGACAGCATCAGGCGAGGTTCTATACTGAACAACCTACATGGTAACTTCTCAATTCTCTCTCATGCATAACATAGCATATTGGGTTTTGGTCCGACTTCGATTACCACGAAGAATTCCGAATATTTAGAGTTGGGTTGAAAAGTCCATACCCAGTCTCAACTCACGATTAACATTTTTAAGAATGCTCTTGAATGTCTAACGGAATATATTTTTATTTATTTGTACATTTAAAGGTAACTTGTACTTAACATTAGCAAGGGATACTTACCGGGACTGGATGCATATCAACTGCATAGTACTTAAGAACCCCAATGTACATTATAAATGAAGCATCTTGAGCCATATCGTGCATTATCATCGGAAGATTGATGGTGTCTGGAAGGTCGAGGTCAAGTCAGGCTCATTGAATTTTAAGCCAATTTTATGTTATTCGAGTTTTATAATACCCATTTTTTTTTTCATACACAGTAGACGCTAAAATCTCAGAAAATGTAATGTATTCTATACTGCAGTGTGTACTCGATCTTTTATACTTTTTCTGTAGAAAAAAACCTGAATATCTCAAACTTCGAACTAAAATAAATTTGGTGTAAAATGTCCAAAATCATCTATCACTCTGTTAGGGATTTGCATCGACATCCCTAACACTGTATATAAAGGAGACATAACCGACTGTTCTATCAACGCACAGTCCAAACACGTAGACCGGTATTCATGAAAATTTTCAATTGTGTTCCTTGTACAAAGAAGCGCATAAAGAAAGAGTTTGTAAATTTCCCACGAGAACTGAAAAAACGAGATCAGCGCGATTAACACAGCAGAGCGTCCTCTAGTTCATTATGCGCAAAGACTTCTATATGGTTCATTTTATAGAATATAAGTCCATTGCTATACCCTCTCCATAGATATCCAGAGTGAATGAATTAAGAAATCCATAGAACGAAAGTGATCACCATTGCTCAGCAGATTAGTAAGTTAAAGTGGCAGTGTACAGAGAATATAGCATTTAAAGCCAGTGGAAATCACACAACGGCAAGCGCAGCGTAAAGCGTCTCCCGCAATATGAAGTAGATCGTGAAAGGTCATGGGAAGTCGCTGGATATAGACTTCTTCCAACCGGTCCCTCAGGAAATATATGGGAGAGGTGTAGGTTTATTACAATTACTTACTTAATTCGTTGAAAATAAGTATGACTAGAAAGCGAGCAATAGAATATTCTTTAACATTACGAGTAATTGCTGTGAATGGGACCTTTTATCAATTTGTCATATCCTACTTACGTAAACATTAGATATCACACCCGAGACATCAAAAGTGATACTATATACTTTAGTTTATTATAATCTTTACCAAAAATACCTATTTTTTGTGACCGTTTTACAGAGCACACCTTCAATCAACGGTTGTTTATTGTTGATCGAAGTACCACGCCAATTTTTAGGTGTGTTGTAGGACAATACTAGAATGGGTAGGCACTTTATACCTACATAGTAAGTAAGACAGTTTGATGGTTGAAGTTTTATGTCATACATATATACAGGATGCCAGGAGAATACTTTGGACCCGTAAGCCTTACGTAATGTGAGTTGGTTACATTTGATTAAACCCATAAGTTGCACGTGTAAAAAATTAAAGTAGGTAAAGTAGGCCACACGACGAGCGTAATACTTCAAGCAGAGCCTTCACAACTATAGACAAAGATTCTCATATCTCAAATCTTATCACTTTTAGTAGCACAACATGAAAGATTTTTAGGTCACACAACTGGTCCGAGATGACATGGCTATGTCGATGGCAATATACATGCGTGTTCTTTCATTCCATGGGCTCTATTTCGCGTCCGTGACTCTTTCTTAGCTACTCGAAGAAAATAAGTCGTGCTGTAACAGCTGTCCGCGAGATGTCATAATAAAATTAAAATGCTGCAAAACGAGTTTACACTGGCTAAATATACGTTTTATGCTACCTATATCCTATTTTTTTATAGATACAACTTATGGGTTTAATGAAATGTACTCAAGGTACACTATATGTGGCTTAAAAGTCTAAAGTACTTTTCCTGACACCCTGTATACTAAGTAATTTTAAAATGAATATATCGATATAACAATTGTTTAACATAACTTCTGATCTCAATACGTATGTTGTATATAATAGAACAATCAATTGAATGTTGTCTTCCTTGAATATATGCAATTAAACGGTATTATTTAATTAATAAAACTAGGTGAAAATACATAGATACTCGTATAAAGTGTTGCACAATTGTAGAAATGTTCAAACGCATCGTGCCAAGAAATAGTTAATGTGAGAGTTTTATAAATAGCATGAAATAATGTAAGTACTGAAGAGCATCGAGATAAGTGGAATAATAATGATTTTTGAGCGACTCGAACGAATTAAGGCACACACTCCCATGAAATCGTACTAACAATAAAATGGTTCGTTGTTACGTCAGTTTTCATAACACAACGGGTGTTTTCAATAAAAAACGGCTTTTGTTAATGTGGAAAGTACCAGGTAGGGCAGACCGGGTAACAGTTTTTACTTAATTTATTAATTAATTTCTGGCTATCAATCATGTTATCGGTGAAATAACTACGACCCTATAAATCTTTAGTCTATACTCTATAAATGTACATTATAACTTTTTTAACAAATCTTTGTTTCTGACAATTACAAAGCTTAAAAAGAATGGGCGATTGTTACTTCCCCAGGTGTAGGTGTACTCCTTATTTTTTATGATATATCAACTGAGTGATCTTGCGATATTTATCGCATTCTATATAGAAGTTTAATAAATACTGGTTAGGTACATTATTAGTACTAAACCCACTTGTTTTTTACTCCTGTTTCAGACTACTTTTTATCAATATGTATACAGGGTGGAAACGAAAAAATATATAGTTACCTACGCGCGATATTTACGTACGAAAATGCGAAGTCCAAAAGTTATCTAGTATCCACAGTACAAGCTTGGAACTGGACGATTGGCTTAAGTGTTCGAAATTTTTGTTTATATACCGTATTTTATTTTATATTTTATATATTTTTACCGTAAGGAAAAAAATAGGGCATATTGGGTAAGTGAAATAGAAGTTATCGGGATAGGTAGTTTAATTATTTTTTTTCAAAACCATCTTCGACACACGCACCGGCCGGAGATTGATATACGACTGGCGGGATTCGTAGGGTTCCTATCATGCGAAATTTATTTGGAACTCATATTTTCTCAAAGTGTTTTTTTTATTCATTTAATTTAATGATGTAAGTAATTATGGGGCATAGGCTATAAACGCGACCGTCAAATCACTCAAGGCTCTAGATTTGACGATAGTTTTGGATAAAAAAAACAACCTGTGCCAATACCTTCTATTTCACTTACCTAATATGCCCTATTTTTTTCCTTGCAGTAAAAAAAACTTAACCAGTATATACATATATTCTGAAGAAAAAAGATGTATTTATGATTTTTTTATGTTTTTTCACGCCATTTGGACGTTTTATTTATATTATACATAAAATATCTAATACATTAGGAATATAATAATGGCATTCAATAATTTCCAAATTATTTTTCTAATGAACCACGAACATTTAATTTTATGTTAACCTTAGCATTCAACTGTGTAATCAATTTACCGTCCCGCGGAATTTATTTCAAATATTGGAATTATAATATTACTTTATAATATTTTTGGATATTTCCGGAGGTATCGCGTAGAAACTTTTCGTTTCCATCCTGTATCTACACCATCATTATAGTAAGAAAAACTGAACATTTGTAAGTAATGAAGTTATTTTCAGAATGTAATGCACATTGCATTAAACGTTCTGTATGTAAATATTAACTTAATTTAGATAGCAATAACATACCTACGACAGAAAATAGGTAGGTTGACATGTTCACTAAAACCTACATAGTATTTTTGGTGAATCGCAAGATTGTTTACCTATGTATGTCACAGGTAAGTACTATATATATACAAGATACCTACGAGTAATTATGTTGTACCTATGTCGTGAACTATAGAGGAAAATATATTTTCATTATAAAATAATTTATTTTATGATTCTTTATATTTTTTATATGGTGACTCTTCAGACTACAGAGCGATCACAAAAATAGTTGCGAGCGGTATATTTTCATTCGGACCGCACCACTGAATGAGCCTCTTATAAAATATTAAAACCGAAAATATTTTCATCATCAGATCATGATCATTCTCACATCCACACACATTTAGTCCTATAAAACATAAACAAAAAGTTTTTTCGAGCTGAAAATGAAAATGATAATTTTGAACTGAAGTTTTTACAATGCTAAGATTTCAGTGAACTAAATACTCGTACGGCCGAGTCCCTAGGCTATATAGGGAGATTAAATTCGAATCGTGCTTCATGCGGTTTCTACTGGTTTTCTAACCAATACTAAAAAAGCGAGTGTTTGAATTTTTTAAAAGCATCCGAGTAATTCAATAATAATGCTCCTGTTGGAAAATTAAAGCCCAGCATTCCTTCCTATAGTATAAATGGTTAATTTAAAAAAAAATGTTGTATCGGACACAGTTTCAAAATTTTGATTCAGGTCCGGAGGGTCGATTAATCTATGATCCCTAATTTGTTTTTGGTTTTAAGGATATGTGATTGAGACCAGTTTTCAACCAAACTGTAATCGACAACATGTAGAAAATTATGCGATATTTTCTGTATTTTAGTAATAAAAACTAATTATGGTAGGGTCTAATTTGCGTAAATGTAGTGATGTGATAATTTTTTTTTTACTATTCTTTTGTTATTTTAATATTTTTTTTGTTAAACACAAAAGTGACGAAATAACCACAATAACTTATAAATTAAAACCTATTTCATTTCACAATTAATAATGGAATATTATTGTGCCTTTTTGTAATATAAAATGTTTAACCCCGCGAGTTTCTTGCTTGATCTTCTCAGGAGAAAATTGCCGTTTGAACAAGCAGTAGCTTAAAAAATGTAAAATTTGACTATTTTAAGTGTACCTATAAAATAAAGCAGTTCGACTTTGACTTTGATTCACCAAAATTAGACCCAACAAACTTTTACTATTACTAAAATATCGAAAATATCGCTTATTTTTTACATATTGTATGAAAACTGCTCACTAGGCTGTTAGAGAATACAACAATACTCCTTGCATGTTTTACTATGCCGTAATTACTTTTGTGATTCTCTCAGCGGTATGAGGTTACTACGCTCACATACGAAGATTATCTAGGTACAAAGTCTTCTTGGATAATTTACATATGTAAAATCAGCTTTATTAATATAATTCCGACAAACATTTTCAATTCGTAAGTTTCGGTGAGGCGACTCTTTTATACGGTACCCAAAATTTTTTGCAACAGTCCGTAAGATACTACTTCTGTTCTGAAGCAATATTTTTCAAAAACAATTTTAAAAAATGACACTGGGTCGCCTATTTACCGCTCTCTGTCTTACCTATGTAATTGAATAGAGTAGGTCGAACATAAGAGGTGTCAGTAATTTTCGTATACCTACCTAGAGTGGAAGTTTGAAATTTTATCTTTGATAATAAATTGTTATAAGAACGGAAACGCTTATTAGAATAATAAATCGAGATGTATAGGGCCGATGAATGTGATAATTGATGATGTAACAAGTGCAGTGCCTAAATTCTCATTTATTTACTTATGTATACTTAATTACATAAATATTTCTGTAACTTTTATTGAAATCTAAAACTTATCTGTGCTACGCAAGAAAAACGTGCGTGGATTTAAATCATATTTTGTACATAGATGATGTTATATCTTTTTCTTGTAGTACAAAGTATAGTTATGTAAAGTTTAATAAAGACGAATTGATGTTGAATAACTGTGTTTCTATCTAAAACCTAATTAAATTAACTGCCCTACGTCTAATCCCAGTAAGTATAATTATTTTGTCCTTGGTATAACATTGGTATAAATAGTTACCTGCTTGATATTTCTCCGACTTTTTTTTTTTTTTTTTTACCCCCAACACTTCTGTGTGGATAACTGAAAATGAATAAACTATTCTTTCAAAACCATAAGAAAATGAATCATTTGTGATACGGAACCCTAGAAAGACAACAGTATGCACTGAATAGATTTATTTAAATATTTTTTTTAAATTATTGTTGGTTTTTATTTCATTTATTTTGTTATGGAAGAGCGGGGCTTTCTAACACAAGTATAAATATACTTAAAAGAAAACCCTGACACTACAAATGTTAGGTATACAGGGTGTAACGGTTAAGTGTAGTCATATTTTAAGGGCTTGTTCTACCCATCAATACGAACAACTTTTACTATGGGGGCAACTTCGAAATCGCGAAAAAAAAATCAGCTGTTTCATACATTGCATCGGGAGGTTATTGAAATTTTCTATGGAACAGCTGATTTTTTTTTCGCGATTTCGAAGTTTCCCCCATAGTAAAAGTTGTTCGTATTGATGGGTAGAACAAGCCCTTAAAATATGACTACACTTAACCGTTACACGGTGTATAAGTAAACGAAAATAAACATTTTTGTTTTTTTTTTTTTAATTTTATGTTATCTAGGCCCGAATTAAGCAACTTTGAGAGAGAATCGTCTAATCCAAGTCATCCGAATTACCGATTCGAGCCGCGTTCGGGAAATTACGTGATGTCATCTCATTTAAAATAGATATCTAAATTAAATCAATTTGTAATCAATACTACCAGTAGTGATTATGGTAGGTACTGAAACGTAGTCTCTCACCTCACCATGTCCTAATACTACAGCTCGAGGTCATGCAACGAGCTATGGAGGGGGCAATGCTCGGCTGTTACTATGAGGTAGAACATCCTGAAGAATGAAATTCACCGACATAGCCAAACGGATTAGTAAGTTGAAGTGGCAGTGGGCAGGCCACATAACTCGAGGACTGATGGCCGGTGGCGCAAATGAAGACCACGCACCTTGTGGGTGGACGGGCGACTTCATGAAGTTCACGGTAAGTCGCTGAATGTGTGCAGCTTCCAACCGGTCGCTACGAATATCTATGGGGGAGGCATATGCTCAGCTAACATATAAATACGTAAATAATATTCAGTTCACAAAATTTACCCCTAATGGGATTCGAACCAGCAACTGATGGTTTTGAAAGCAGCGAGTATAAGTGTGGGTATACCACTATACCAAAAGGTCGCTCAAATTCTGTAAGCACTGACATAGATTAGGTAATTGTGTACACATACACTCATCTCATACACACACATACACTCGCACACATTACTCCGTATATTTTCTCTTTTCCTTACACCTTGTTGTGTTTTTACACAACAATTTGATGTCTCGATAGATAAGGTAACAAAATAAGCTATGTATAAAATTACTGAGATCTATTTTGGCTTCTAAATTTAAATTTAAACTTGTTTTAAATTTAATTTTATAAATAAAACAATGGTTTAAAAATAAACCATTAAAAAAAATAAGAATACTGGTTAGTCCTTCAGGCGCATTAGTTCCATTGCCTAGTTCTATAATAGTACTACAGCGAATTTATTTTCAAAGTGGTTTATAAACTACAGAAGTTATATCTTCGCTGTCTGATACTACCTATATAAGCTTTCGGAGCATGTCACACAGAGAAGAGGCGACGTATAGCTGTCAGTACGAAATACGTTTCATCCTCCAACTCTTCGTAAGGTAGGTATATAGGTACTCGTATATGTACATAATGTTCAACAGGAAAAATGTCCAAAACACTACAAACGTCCAATCTTATATATGTCTGCTAACTCATAACCCTCCCTTGACTTTGCCGTAGTCGAGTAATTAAATTATACTTGCCTTATCTAGACAAATTGAAATTAGGTATGTTTGTGAAAGATTTGCGTTGAGTAAATGAAACGAGGCAAAAATGAAATTGCAAGTTCGTAATAGTAACGAACCGACGTCAAATGTAGGTCGTGCGAATGAAGCACTAGCTCGGGACGGCCCTCCTGAATTTGTGAGTAAAGCTTTGCGGCGCACGGGAAAATAGTATTATTGCTTTGCGAGCAACTTTCGTCGAGGGGTTGAAATTCAGAATCGTATTTGGATAGATATTATTTTACTGCATGCAAACTACATAAACATTACACGTACACATGTATAAATATAACTACCTCTACAGCCTACCTGAAGGTAAGTGATCTGATCATGATAAATCACCTCCACCTTTAACCACCACAACAAAATCTGAAATCAGCAATGATCATTACCTAATCACTACAATGACTTTTTCACCTCTAGCGCCCATTAAATAGGTATGTAGTAAGTATATTTCAGTGTTTAACAGGTACCGATCCAGACTCGAACTCACATCTCCGTGATTCTAACGCGGGTGAACCCTCAACATACATATCGATGACACATTAAGTATAGCTACGGTAGTAAATCCCCCTCTTTTGTCTTGACGATCTGACGCTTAATGCATCTCCCATTTTCCCCGAGTGTGATGTACGAGTATATAGATACATACGATATATCATACTCTACGTCTAATTGTGCGCTTCCACTGCGCCATACATCACCGTCATACTTTAGAATCAACGTTAAATCATTTAGATGCTGGAAATACAGGCATTAGGTATCTTCCAAATATGAATTTACACTGAATTAAAAATGAGAAAAGTCTGCTGGCAGGGCTACCAAAATATAGTTTTAGCTTTCAGACAGAGGATCCATTAGTAACATGTCAAAACAAAATTAGCAAAAGAAGTTTAAACAAAATTGGTAAATATCTGAATGACAAAGCTACAAAAAATTATAAAATTGTATTAGTTGTATATTTTTTATTTTAAAAACAAGGACAACAATGATCATGTAGATTTCTTGCGCCGCTTCTTTTCCCACAGATGATTTTCCTTTCCGAAGCGGTTATAGCTTGGACATATCCTAACTGACAGATAAAATAATGCAATAAGCTGTTTTATTATTTCCAGTGGATTTAAATTGACATTCAACAAAATGATTATACCCAAAGGTTGCCTGGAAGAGGTCGCCAAATTGTACATTCTATTCTTACCACTTTTCTGAAACTGAATTTTCTTTTCCGTTGTGCAATAAAGTGTATTTGTATTGTATTGTATGATATCATAATATCGTACCTTAAAATAAATGCTTGAAGTTTGATGTTTGAATTAGTTTTTGAGACTAAATTCGCGACTCTTTGCTGTTACTATCAGAATTGTAATCTGTTATCTGGCAGGAAAAGGGCCACTTTGAATTCGATATCGATGGTTCACACAGTGAGGATTCATTTGTGAGCATTTGAAAATGGGTATGCTATCATCGCTCAACTGCGAGCAAAACTTTCAATGCTAGTTCGTTGTGATACAAAAAGAATGTTTCTATGCACTTTGCTACGTTATACCCTTGCCTCTATGTAAATACTACAGAGGGCCGATCGCGCTAAGTTTGAACGATAATACCAAAACTAAACCATAACCAAAAACGTTACGTTAAGCCCATTTTGTATCGCCCTACTCATTTGAACGGATATTAAACTAGTTTTTCTTTATAGCTCTAAACATTTTGGGTTTGGTTTTACTTTCGTAACGTCAAACGATATAATCGTTCACAAAAAAAAGCACGATACCATTTTTTACATTACCTAAACTAAAGCTAACCCAAAACCAAAACCGTTCCGTTCGAACGGAAAAACCGTTGTAAAATAGCGCGATTAGTTCCCTGGTACTGTGGCGACGGTCCAAGGAGAACGCTTGGGATTGTGTGGTGTGACGCTGGCCGTGGTAGTCGGCGCGTTGTTTAAAAAAGAAATAGGATTTTTAAATAAGGAATAGAAATTCATTCGGGAGAGGCTTTTTGGCGGGAACTCGGCGAGTGAAGTAGCATTTTTCTTTATAAGTCTTATAATTTGTGCATTCTAACTTTTGAAGCTTATATGGCAGAATATTGTGCAGCAAACGTTAGTGATAGTGTACAAGTGAACGGAAGTGTAAATTAAAGTGCGTAACGGAGCTTTCGGGTTCCCACAAGAAGCCGCCAAAATCTTTTGTAAAGCATTCTGCCACTTTACTGAAGAATGACTTGACCGTGACTAGACTCTGTATACGCCAAGTATACGACGAATTACTTGTTTTGACTGAGACTGACTTACAAACTGAAGAAATAAGAGAAATAAGACATGGCTGTTATGGGCTAGATCCCTTTGCCTTCTCCTAAAGGAGAGAATGAAACCAAAAAAAAAAAAAATCATTCGGGAGAGTGCTCGCACCGTCCGCTCCAGAGCGGTCTCCTATCGACCTTTTTTATAATAAATTATGTGATCCGATAAACAGAGTTGATATGTGCAGCATGGCCTTAACATTGGCACCCGTGTTACAGTACCTATACTCGAATTTGGATATCGAAAGCTCATTCAAGTAAAGAAATCTCACCAACAAGAGCCCCAACTCATCAAAGTAAATGTAACTTGGGTGTCTACGTGAATGTCTAGTCTAGAGTAGGCTATTCGGAACAAATCTTCTTTCGTGCTCAATCCCAATCTAAAGCATAAAAATCACATTTGAGATGTACAACGATGATTTTTATTACAACAGTAGTTACTCACATACAAATATCAAATTTCTATTTAAATCTTATGTCACTATTTATTTAAAAAAAATATTACTAGATGTCTTCAATAGGGAAAATGTAAACTCCATAAACACTCCATAGCGTTATACTATGTTATGGACCTATAACAAACTTGCTCTGCATACTAGATGGAAATGTTACCCAAAATGGTACCTACAAAAATTATATATTTACCATCTCATTCATAAACAGTAACAAAATTTTTTAAAAAAGTAGTACTGTGATACCAGAAAAACATCGACATAGATTTTACAAGTTTTCCTCCCTAGGTTGGGATTGAGTACGGAAGGAGAATGTGTTGGGAATAGCTATTCCCTTAATCTAAGAGCTATACACCACGCAATAAAGATTTATTCATTTTGGTAAGTGAAATTCGACGACTTGGATAAATGTTGATATACAAAAAATATACCAACGAGTAGATTAGCATTTAGGTAGAGTAAAGAACATCAATTTACTAATTAAACCTCTTTGGGTAGGGTACCTACATTCTCAAATTATAGAGGTACATTTTATACTGTAACTCCATGATACAGGCAGAAGATTGGATATTTGTATGGTTGTGTGTTTATTGCTTACGGTAATAACGGTATTTTTTTTTATGCACAACGGATTGGTACTTGACCTCAATCACACCTGATGTTAAGTGAAGATGATGTGGAAGGTGGAAGCGTACTGACCCGGAAACTCCAACATATTTGGAGGACTGGCTATCTTATCTCTAAATAAATAAATAAATGTCTTTGCACAAACACACAGCGCCATCTAGGTCAACAGTAAGCATCTAGGCTTGTGTTATGGATACTAGATGGTTGATAAACTACACAAATACATTTTTTTTTGTAAATAAATACATGTATAAATGAAAAGCACATGTCTGTATTCATCATACAAACATATGCCCCTAGCGGGATTCGAACCCACGACCATTTGGTGTAGTAGCAGAGTTTCTAACCACTACACCAAACAGGTCGTCATTACAAATCTCTGACAACCGGAACACAAAAATGCTATCAACAATGCTGCTTGGCGGCAGATTTAGATAAGATGGTGGTAGCTAGCCAGGTGGACATTTAAAATGCCCTACCCCAACCAAACCGAGTACTTAAACATGTACCCCGCTGGGGATCGAACCCGCGACCTCCGAATCGTAAACCCAATGTTGTTTACATTGAGCCACGGAGGCGGTATATGGTATAATACCATAAAGTTGCCTGCAGCTAAAAGTATACCCCTTCTTCCCTGGCGCTAGTGCTATTGCAATAGGTACTTATGTCGTGCAAAGCAAAACAAGGCATGTATATAAAAAAGTGATGTTCATACAACACTATATTTTGCTTTGCCTTAGCTCTATTACAAGCTGCAGGCGACCATATAAATACTTACATAGGATAGGTACTATAAGAGGTGATATTTTGTGAAGTTAAAATGGATGTCGTAAGCAAAACCAAGTAGGTACGTCGGCAATACCACTCACAGAATAAGTTCTATTTCAATTCACAGACGGTATTTCCAATAAAGAATCAATAGTGAATATAATTCCTTAGTAGGTACGCCCGAATAGCGAAATTGAGCAGATGTAATCCATTTTACTTATCGACGACACCGACGCGGTGTTACGTTTTATAATATCACAATATCTACCTATGTACCTAGATACATCTCTCTGAAATGTTGGATATTTAAATATAAATTGGTATGCATTCCTTCATATACACACAACAAATTTACTTACGTAGGTACATATACCCCACGACCTTTACCCCAAAAGGATTGGTCAGAGATATCCCAAACATAAGCGTTTGGGTGCTCCAAACATTAGGTTTAATTCTTGAAACACATTCATGGTTCACCTTTTGAAATATACATAGGTAATACACACGTAACAATGGGGTATCTCTATCCCTGAGTCGCCTTTTACGACACTCAGAGGAAGAGAAGAGAATTGGCTCGTCCCGAAAACTATATATCTACTGGATTCATTGATTGTAAACTACCATTTTAAGTAAAATTAATTCTTAATTAGGACGATCGCTGCAGACTGGTTCCAACCGGTGGCTCTAACATACACACCTCCACATACACACCCCCACATACACACCCCCCACATAGTCACCCCCACATACACACACACACACGCACGCACGCAGCACTTGATTTGTTAACTAATATGCATAGGTATGCTCTAATACAGCTTGCATAAACCTAGTTCAGTAACGATGGCTTTTATATTATTATAGTACTAAGTATAGCCTAACATAGTTTGCTTCAACTATGTAATATTTTCTAAATAAAGTAATAATAATAAATAAAAAATAATTATTCATATAAAATGGCAGGATACCTATCTACACGAGAAGAGATAATTAATAGGTTCGAACCACGAATAAGTAATACTAAACCTAGGTATAACATAACTACGTAGGTAAAAGTTCCGAATTAATAATGTTAGCAAAAAAATAATATGGAATGTAATTACCTGTAATTACCGTGCCCTACTTCGCATCACGGCAGGTCGACATTATACGCGCTCCAAGAGCCAGGTGCTCGCCTCACGAGCCGTGAAATGCAATTTCCATCGATGCAGCTCCCTGGCTCGCTACGTTGGCGCTACGTTAACTTCCTACGACCGATATATTTAATTTGCCTTGAAAATGCTCCTTCACGACATGCAAAAATACCTCCTTTATACGAAGAAAATAACCGAAGTACTAGAACATATAGATACTTTATCGCTCAAACGTTATACATATAAATAAATAACATGTCAATTTTATCACTGCCCTTTAATAACAGGTTATGTTCTAAACCCCTCGTCATAATAACTCGTCACAATCATACGTACATAATATCACAACCTTTATTCCAACTGGGGTGGTCAGAGATATCCCAACAATTAGTGTATGAGTGTTAAACCAACATCCACGGTTCACCTTACGAAATATATATACAGAAATGCACACGTGACAAGGGGTGAGCATAGGCTTTTAACGGTGATAGCACCGTTAAAACATGCACGTCTATGGATGTTTTTTGTTGGAAAGTCCCATAGTCGCTTTTTACGACACCCACGGGAAGATTGGTTCTATTCTATTCACAGCACTCGAAAAACATAAAGAGGGAGAAAAATTCTTTACATGAAAGATATGCTGTTTCCAAAAAATATTCCAGAATAGGTCGTTTGGAGTATCATTAATTAATGACAAGGTAATCAAAAGATAAATTCAAAAATGAGTTTCGAATCGAACTGCATCAAAACGTCTTTTACATCAGAATATCCTACCAGAACAAGGCGGTACCTAACAATATATGCAGACCAAAGAAAACGGCAAAATAAAACCCAACAACGAAAACCAAAAATAAATAAACAAGAATTAGGAGTTCGTTATAATGAAGTATTAATTACGGTCTCCTTAAACTTAATAAGTGAACGTTGGACAAATAAAGTCAAGATTCAAGCAAATTTTTCGCGAGATAATTATGAGCTTCCGAGGTCCATAACAATGCGACTTGCCAACCACGTGATTAAAAATCTGAAAGGATCGATAGCAAACTACTTATCTACGAAGTTTTACCAGAATGCAACGAAGCCACAAGGAAGGTGATGTATTCAGCGTGGCTGTATGTATGTTATCTGCCGCCTACATACAGCCAGCAAAAGTATCTCCTTAGTTTCCGACATTTTCAATTTATATTACACTTAACCTTGTAATTCTGTCACTGTCTGAGATGGTATGATGGTAGGTGTAGGTAACTAAAGAAATTCAAAAATAGGTACCAATGTATTTGTAAAACGAGTCTAAATAAAAACGTTAAAAGTTTTATAACAATCCGCCTACGGTTAAACCTATCTTTATAAAAATTAAAAAACAACGAGCATGTCAATTGATTAGGCCGGTGTCGGAGGCCTCTATGCGGTTCCTCGCAAGTCCTGGGGTTCATCAATCTAGTAGATTTGCTTACGCAACCTTATTTTTTTTAGATAACTAGGTACCTGATACCTGATAAATGAAAGCATTTACAAATTCCACACGGACACGCACTATGTGCCGTTTCTACGCGAATACGATGCAAAACAATATTTTTTTTCTAGTAGTTACTTTTTTTTTTCTTTTTTTAAATCTTTATTTAATTTAGGGACTTGAGTCCTTCTAGACATGACAGTCCCATCGTACCCTGAACAAGATATACGGATGAGAAGATACAAACATATTGTATAATAATCTGGCCGCTATTGATTCAGGTTTACCCAAAATTGATTGAGCCAAACCTACAGCGTATTGACATTTCGGTTACTAGCACATTCCATCAACAGATGTTGGACATCCTCAACTACTCCACAGACTTCACAGTTAGGAGTGTCAGTACTTTTCATCAGATATCCAAACTTGTTTGATGGGTAGTGCCCGGAACGTAGTCTAACAGCTAACTTAATTAATCGTCTACTTAGCTTAACTTCATCAGTAGTTATTTTTACTATTTGAAATAGCATTATAAAATTATTCGTAAGTACATATAAGTGGATAGACTATAAAAGCAACATGGCAGCAGCAGCATTTAATATACGATCCATTCAATGATCTGGACATATTATTCACGTTACGTGGACATTGATTGAGTGACAAATGTTTGTGGAACTGGACACTCGCGTCACTCACTCGACTGATGAAATGGGCGACACTTTACGAGTATGT
Organism: Oegoconia quadripuncta; assembly: GCA_949316235.1. Classification (NCBI taxonomy): domain Eukaryota; kingdom Metazoa; phylum Arthropoda; class Insecta; order Lepidoptera; family Autostichidae; genus Oegoconia; species Oegoconia quadripuncta. The sequence goes on from OX438752.1 coordinate 11,553,820, forward strand.
ATAACTGCCAATGACTTTAAGCGAGAGAGAGAGACAGAGAGATGAGAAAGGATGCCTCGTTTCATAAATCCACATGGTAACAGAAGCTGGGACACGGGTCGCTAAATTATACACGTTGAATTCCTGTTTACTGGTGATTACCACGAACAACTTTCCACTAGGAACCATAGCCATATTCAGATGAAAATTTTTAGACTTCCATACTAAAGGTGGTTTCAGAATAGTTTTCTTTGGAAAATTTTTTGATATAATTTAACTATGGTTCCTTGGGGAAAGATGTTTGTAATCAAGAGTGGCGTCACTAGTTATTGACAAATATACGAATTCAAATTCATCCTGTATTATATTATTACAACATTGAAGTAAAGTCTAGATCAGAGAATTGACGCTGTCAATGTTAAAAAAATGGATAAGAATATAGGACCTACACCTACCTAAAGTAGTATAGACAAGACAATAAACATAACATAGGTATGTAATGCAATAACCAGCTAGCACGTTTCCGATTGACAATAAAGTTTGCAATTGGATTGTACCTAATTCCATCGAATAGACTGAAAGGAAACAGGGTTGTTTACACCTACTCCAACTCCAGCCAAATCAAATTGAACAAACGCAAACACACATTATAGACATAAATTATAGTAGCCACATACCTACCTGCCTCCTTCGAAGTCGAAGAACTAACATAGGTAGGTACTACGATTCTTATAAAACTTAAATTATTTTATGAGAAAGCACTTAGCTACTGAAGTATTGAGATGAATTTATCTGACGGACAGAATGCGTATTTATTTAAGAATACCAATCTACTAAAGAGACTTGTTAATGACAGAGGTAAAATTTTATATTTTATTATCGAACCTAAAAAAGTTATTACAAAAAGGAAAACACGCATCAATAAATTGCTATCAACGTACAAATGATACCTACAAATGATAAAAAGTACTTCTTGCTACATGACACAGAAAACCAAATATTTGTGTCAAATTAGCTGCGATTTTCCGGATATTTTCTTTCACTGGTCCATGGGCGTTTATAAGCTGACCAACTTTCCACCCGCGGCTTTGCCCGCGTGGATTTTCGTGTCTTGTTTTTTCTCATATGTCCCAGACTACTTCTCTGCCATATTTCAACAAGATCGCTACAGATTTGTCTAGATCTATGCCAAGATTTAAGACTTCCATGTTTGGACACCACCGAAATATCTCCTTTTAATGTCCTTTCACAGGTGTTTTACATAAATGACTTCAATGTGATCTACATATATTTCTAAACAAGTTATTGTTAGAGTAGTGTAGAGTTATCTATAAATTGGTACATTACAGAATATAGAATGATTTAAAATATTTAAAGATTTAATTGTTATAACTTCTATTAAATTTAATCTGTGGCCTGTGTATGTTGGCATATGTGTATTTTTACCCGAATGATCAAGACAGAGGGGAATGTTATTCGAGTGTATGTAAGTATGTATGTAAGTACATTATGTAATGTATGTCCGTTCCTTTGGCGCATCCTGTGGACTAAACGGCTTGACTGATTTCCAAGTGCATCGTGTCGTTAGGTCATGGAGTGTGAGAGGATACATTTTAAGTTAAAAAATTCAAAATGGCGTCAGATTCAAAAATACAAAATATGCTGTCGGTTTTTTTGTTTTTTAAATACTTAAATAGTTATTTTAAGTAGTAAGGAAGTAATAAACAGGCACACGCACATTTATAATGTTGGTGTGGATAAATTTCACGTGATCTTTGGATAATAGCTATTTACAGATATTACCTAGTGCTCTTAAATATTAGCGTTCTTCAACATTCGTAATGAATAACAAAAGAAAAGTAAATAAATAAATATCCTTGGACATTCACACAGCGTCATCTAGTTCCACACTAAGCAACTAGGCTTGTATTATGGATACCGATGGTTGATAAACTACACTAATACATATTTTTTTTGTAAATAAATACATATATAAATGAAAAAAAAACATCCATAACTCCGAACACATGTCTGTAGCTGTATTCCTCACACAAACAAATGCCCCTAGCGGGATTCGAACACGCGACATTTTGGTATCGCAGTCAGAGTTTCTAACCACTACACCAAACAGGTCGTCAAAAGTATTCCTATTGTGTAAGTTTTGTCAACATTTTCATTTGTTTAATCATTTCTGCAAAGTACAAAACATTACATAACAGTCGTTCTGAATTACGCTGGGGTCTTGGTCGACTTGATAGCTATGGTGGGGGTTATCGCAATATCATGTAAAAGAAAATATATTCGTATCTAGATATGTGTATATGTCGTTTTTACTATATGTATGTATGTGTATTTATCTATATTATATATAAGTATAATATGTATCCGCGTATATATTATTATGTATCTGTTTTATGATTGGATTACAAGTATAAATATAAGTATGTGTACTGTATGTATATTCGTGTATGTATATTATAGAGAAAAGGCTGACTTACTGTTAGATTGTAAGTATATAACTCAGTGGATAACTGTTATTGGCTTCCTGAATAATATAGTTTTAAGAATCATGATTATAGATAGTATAAAGCTGTTGTTATCCCTAAAACAATAAAATAAAATAAAATAAAAAAAAATTACAAAGCGCCAACGCGAAAATTCAATAGTTTTTAAAATTCCGTACCCAAATAACAAACACGGAACCCTTGTAGACTCGTACATTCGTCATGTTTATATCATATCTACTTTCGTATGGTACAGTCATTTTAGTTGAATACTATTGGGACTACACGGTAGAAATTTTTCAGGTAGACGAATGGTAGATGCATTTTGTGAACAGTCGTGCAATGAAGTTTTAAAATAAAATATTTAGAGAAGGCCCCATACATAATAGTGGAATGAAAAATAAATTGGCACACTGTTATGTTTACTCTGAACCACACAATACCTGTCTAAACTCTTAATTGTAAACTTTCTTTTTGATCCGCAGCGCCATGTTATGTTTGCTATTCGCAATAATAATTCCACAATGCTTATGTAAATGCTTTAATCAATTTATAGTATGACGACATAGTCAGGTTTAGTACTCAGAGAGCGACCAGAGAGAGAGACGATATCTTCTTCTACAATGGAGTCCAAGGCCCATCCATATACAGCCTAGTCATATATACTACACACACATCAGTGTGTATCGTTAGATAGATCTTTAAAATGAAGTAAGGTTCCTAAGTGACTTTTTTATTTAGTTAAGATATGAGCTTCGAAAGTCGAACAATAACGTCCTTCTCCTCTAACTTTCCAAAAGGGTAGGTACCTACTATTTATTATTTTCAAAACAATGACGCCGAAACCATAATTATAAGCGCTTACAAATATATAATAAAATTTATTCACAATTTTTCTTTCTGGTATGGTTGAAGCTTTCCGTGCATAAATTTTATCATATTTGTTAAAGTGCTTAATTATTGTTTTGGCGACATTTTATACACATACATTACATAAGCATGGGATACAAATAAGTATACACAAAAGGCGAGCTTATATCTGTAAGAGATTTCTTCCAGCACGCCCTCGGATGGAGACAAAATTGAGATCTTACATAAGTAAATAAAGAGCACAAGTATTCTTACAAAGTCCTATAAATAAAACTTGCAATATCTGTATCTTCGTAGAATGGTGTGCTTGGTGCGTGCCATAAAAGGGACTTTTACTTCAACAGACAGACGTAACGTGTAATTACATTCCGCCATTAATCTAGTCGCAGTCTGCTGACAGATTGCGGGAAACATTTCGCCATATTATTATTACTATTTTACTTTGCCGCTCCGTGGCTCATTGTGAACAACATTGGGTTTACGAATCGGAGGTCGCGGGTTCGATCCCCGCGTACATGTTTAGTACTCGGTTTGGTTGGTGGTAGGGCCCGGCTAGTTACCACCACCTTATCCTAAAACTCCAATCTATACTTGACAAAGTTACTGAATGGCTAAGCGACCACAATCTAGAAATAAAATGATATTCCATCCCTATCAAAAAATCCCAATTGACATTAAATTCTCATATAACAATATTATACTTGAAAAAGTCGAAAGATTTACATTACTAGGGCTAGATATTGACTCACACATAAACTGGAAAGACCACATATAAAAATTAAGATTAAAATTATCAAAATTTGCATTATGCGCTACGCGAAGTAAAGAATTTTATGTAATTATTTAAATTAGTGCATGCTACTTTCTCATGTTGCTGTGCCTTCACAAGGTCCTTATTGATACAGTACACTATAATGTCATCAAAACAAAACATAAGGAATGCAATAAATGTTTTGAGTTTGAGTTATCTAAATCTGCCGCCAAACTCAATGTTAATAACATTGTTGTGTTGCAGTTGTCAGAGATAAGATAGCCAATCCCCCAAATAAGATGGGGTTTCCGGGTCAGTACGCTTCGGCCTCATCTTAGCTTAACATCAGGTGTGATTGAGGTTAAGTGCTAATCTGTTGTGCATAAAAAAATATCTTAATCGTTTTCTAAATGTATAGTTTATATTTATGGTTGTTCATACAGGTGATGGAATCACTCCTTTGATTAGCTGTCCTGTAAACTATGCAGATCATAACCTGTACATATAAGTAGGTTATAAGTTTAACTTGCATTGCTCCGTTACGTATTAAGCCGAACTCAACTATCTGCCTAGGTATTTAATTAATCGGCTGATTTATATTCAGGTGTAATTGAGGTCAAGTGCTAACTTGTTGTGGATAAAAAAAACTTCTGGACGAGTATTTATAATCCCCGACGAGAAAAGAGGGATATTATAAGATTGAAGCTTATGTCCGTCTGTGGAATTGTAGCAGCAAAATGGCTGAAGAGTATCTCGCTTTACATTCGTATCATAATATTTCGTTAAACTTCGCTAATAGAGAATATAATTAAAAACCAAAAACTCGACACCATGTATGCGGACACTTATGGACACATTCAAGAGGAATCGAGCGACATCTTGCAAGTCAAAATAGCACTGGGAAATACTTTGTTTCTAATCTCTCAAAATGGCATTTCAATTAAAGGGAACCCTAAATCAAAAACTATATAGATAACCTCTAATTGAACGATCTATCCAACGACACCCCGCACGAAGGGGTGTACAAAAATAAAAGAAAATTCATCCCTATTTTACGTGTAACGGTTCCCTAAAATAATATATATTTTTCAAGATTTTATTTTCCCGCTTTGTCGATGTGGTTAGTATATACATATGTATTTAGCTACATAGGTTACTTGAACTTTCGGTACAACTAGCTTTAGTCAGCGACTTCGTTTGGTGTAGTGGTTAGCAACTCTGACCACTATACCAAAGCATATGTTTGTGTGATGAATACGGACATGTGTACCCGAGTTATGGATGTTTTCATTTATAATAAGTATTTATTTACAAAAAAAAATGTATTTATGAAGTATATCTACCATCTGGTATCCACAACACAAGCCTATAGTTGCTTACTGTGGAACTAGATGGCGCTGTGTGTATGTCTAAGGATATTTATTTATTATTATTTGTCCGCATAATTGTCCCTATAAAGATATCGACGTCTGAACGTATTACATTATTTCCTTAACTATAATAGGGATAATCTATGATTACATATAGATTTCGGTTTCAATCACGCGAAATTTATAAGTAAACGTATTACCGAAAATGTTATTATGTTTTTACCGCCAAAAAATTATACCATTTCCGGATCACCGTTACCAGGGGAACGACCTACATAAGCGTTACCTACCTATCGACGTTTCATTTGGTCCTCACAACATTTGGTGGCAGCTGTGGAGTGCTTTTACGCTGTGCGTTTTACCAATAAACAAGTTTGCCACGAAACTATAATACACAATCGTTCGTGGTATTGTCGACAGCACTGCAAGCGTAACACTACCAGTTTAAACTGAGCTGCCGTACGGTAGCGCACCCATACAATAGTCCAGTAAGCGAACAATTTTTATTTCCTACTAACTTTTAAAAATTTTATCGCCTAAATTTGTATATCCCACGGGATTTACTCACTTTATCGGGATAAAAAATATCCTATGCCTTAATCCAGGGTATATTGTACCTGTATACATAAAACAACAAACAAACATCCAAACTTTGCCATTTATAATATTAGTTAGATAATCTTAGGCCCCTTATTAATAAACAATTCTCAAGATTGAGGACAATCTTGTGACCGGTGTCAAGTAAACGTGTTGATTAATAAACCTAACTTGAGACCTGAAAAGCACGTGCATACTAAAACTCACTTGAGATGTGCGCGTATTAATAAACGAAACTCAAGACTACCATTCATTCGCCGCTGAGACGAATACTTGAGAAATGATCTCAGATGAGTAGACCTCAAGATTGGTTTATAAATTAGCACGGGGCTTGAGATAGCGTCAACTTCTTAAGACGCATCTGGGGTGATACAGCCTCAAGACTTGTATTGAGATTGGTTTATTAATACAGGCGTTAAAGTTCCTTATGGTTTGCACATGAATAGAGTAACTGTCAGTGATAGATTAAAACAGTTTTCTAACAAATCGGTAGCTTGCTTTAGATAGTGTAGCTATTCAGTTACAAAACATAGGCTATTAGATTAAAATTACCACTGTGAATTTCATTGCGTCGGAGAATATATTTGGAACTCTTGTAAATATTTTCAAAAATCGATCAATAACTTCTTTATATTTATGAAAAATTCCATCAAGGGCAAATATCACGACACAATATGTATGTATTCTTAGGAAAGTACCTACCATTGATTAATCTTTTTACAAAATTGTTTTAGGAGATATTAGCATTTTCTACAACGCAGTGAGGTTCACAGTGATAACTTAAAAATATTGTAGGTTTTACTAAATACCTCAAGCAAGCTACAGAATGGTTAGAAAACATTTTTGTTTTAGGAACTTTACAAACAAAATTAGGAACTTTAAGATTATATGAAGTTACACCACAAAATTACGTGTTTTTACGTCTGATGTGCAGTCGACGCGCCGCCATCGTAGGCCAGCGAACGACCACCTGCAATTGATATGATAACTTGAACAGACTGTCCTGTGAAAATATCTCACCCATCCAAAGACTGACCCGTGCTATAAATATGCTGATGACACAACAAATAAATTAATCGCGGATACAATAGGAATACTTGTTCAAATAAAAAATACAATTAAGTAGGTACCTAATACTACCCTTGAAAACTGGTTCAGGCCAAACGGCTTATAACTAAATACCAACAAATATAAATGATATTTAACGATCAAACACCAAATGTCAAAGTTCAGCAGAATTATGGCGAAATCATGACTAGTGTTGGAAATGTTAAATTAATGGGTTTTGAACTTGACGAATCCTAACTTTCGAAACTCACATCACAACAGTATTAAGAATTTGCCGAAACCCTAAAAGACCACACACTTGCATACGGCCACTCAGTTGATGAGCTATGGCTTAATTTTATGAGAATACTCAACTACGAAATGGTGAGAGTATTTTCAAAACATTATTACCTAAACTCAGATTTGAATGAAATTTGGTATATACTTATAATATACCCTGGATTAAGACATAGGATATTTTTATTCCGATAAGTAGTTCAGGCGGGATAAACAAACTAAACATATCCGCGATAAAGTAATATCGTAAGCCTTGTAAGATTATACTATAAACAACTGCAAATTCTGACGTCTGTTGCGGTACTTATACATATACAGGGTGAAATTTAATTTGTGTAATTCCTGTTTACTGGTAATTCCCCTCCTGATTACGAACAACTCTCCACTAGGAACCATAGCTGAATTCGATCAAAAAAATTTCGACATATTACAATGTAAACCATTCTGAAACCACCTTTAGTAGGTAAGTCCAAGAATTTTTCGCTGAATTCAGCTACGGTGCCTAGAGGAAAGTTGTATGTAACGAGCTGAAAATTGTTGAAATTCCATACTAAAGGTAGTTTCAGAATGCTTTACTTTGTATGGATAATCGAAAATTGTTCGTTGGGGAAAGTTGGGGAAAGAGTAAGGAAAGTGCAATTAAAGGAAATTACACGTATTCAAATTCACCCTGTATATTGGAGGTCAAGACAACATCTGACTGAATATGAAACCAGAGCCTGCAATATCAATTGCAACTTAAGGTACCTACAGAAACAAACTTCAACCTATAGATTGAATTTAATGTGACAACAAGACTACCAAATCAAATCTTATTTCGTAAGTTATAAGAATAACATTTGAAATCGTGATGACATACAGTTATCGCTCATTCACTAGGCAGTCTCCCCAGAGAAGAACGAGCAAAAAACTCCGGGGTTGCTCTTTTTAAATAAGTCAATACAAATACAATTTGAAATAATTGTAAAATTTATGATTCGACAAAGAAAAATAAGAATAAAATATACTGGATATTGCCGAGCGGTTCATGTTCACCGAATGTTATTGGGCAGAGACTTGACCTGATTCAATAAACGCGATAAAGAATGACAATAGTTTTCGCTGAAAAAACCTTCTGAAAAACACTTTACAGCATCCGAGAATATTTGAGTAATGATTATACTGACATTGACAAATCTGACACCCTCGTAGCACCCAAACGGCTGGACGGATTTTAATTAATGAGGTAACGTTAGATTCCTCGTGACAGTCCAACAGTGGTAGCATAGCGAATTGCGATATAGTTTATCACAAATTTTATTGCGGTCATCGGTCAAAATGAGCGACATGAATAGTCGTACAGCAGCTTTTTGACAGTTGCGCGCGATATAAGGTATGATAAACTATATCGCTTGCGGTGGCCGTGCTCCCCATGCAAGTGTCATAGCCATAGGATAAGTTACGTATACCTAGTAGTTACAATATTTAAAAAAAATTCTCGGACTTCAATATGGGTACATACGAAAGTATTCTGAAAACGCTATTACAAATAAGACATGATAAGCCACAGACGTATATGGAGAGCTTGAAGCCCATAAGGATTTCCATCTTTTTCCCCGACTGCCCAAAGACGGAGGTATGTATATCCGTCCCTTTGGTGTATCCTGTAGCCTAAACTGCTTGACCGATTTCGAAATTACAAGAGCATTGCTCTTAAATATAGGAGGAGGAGGTGTCGTTAGATTTGTCTTTGTACCCGGAGGGTCTTAGGACATATTTTATAGTAAATAATCCAACATGGCGTCCGCAAAATACAAAATATGCCGTCGGGTTTTTTGGTTTTTATCTAACTACTTATTATTAGAAATGCGAAAGTTTGAATGTTTGTTTTTTTGTTCGTTTGTTGTTGCAATCACGACGAAACGGATGGACGGATCTGGATGAAATTTGGTATACAGGCAGAACATATCCTGGACTAAGACATAGGATATTTTTTTATCCCGATAAAGTGAATAGTTACACGCGGGCGAAGCCGCGGGCGGAAAGCTAGTACTTAAATAGTTAGTAGTTGGCGTTTTACAGAGTCGGGTTTTATTTTTTCTATTTCCTAAATGACAAAAACCCCAGTGGACCCACCACTCTCGACCATAATGTATATGTATGTATAATTTTTTTACCTAATAATAACAAAACACAGTGAATACTAATAATAATATCTAAATAATTGACTGTTATCTCTCTATTACCATGAATCTTATTAGTCTATAATATGCTATTAAGAAAAGCTGTCAGATAAATCTAGACGAGTTTCTCGTACCTGTGTCTAACCTATCACAATTGACAACAAAAAAAAATCAGTTAAGCTGCAGGAGGTAACATAGAAATATACATCCATACAATACATCCCAAAAACATTACCCTCCCTCATGGGGCAGTCTTTTTTTTATCCATAACGGGTGAGCACTTAACCTCAATCACACCTGATGTTAAGTGAAGATGAGGCCGAAGGTGGAAGCGTACTGACCCGGAAACCCCGTATTATTTGGGGGACTGACTATCTTATCTCTGACAACCAGAACACAACAATGTTATCAACATTACTGTTTGGCAGCAGACTTAGATAATATGGTGGTAGCTATAGTATGTAAAATTCCCTTACCACCCACCAAACCGAGTACTAACCATGTACCCCGTTGGGGATCGAACTCGCGACCTCCGATTCATAAACCTTATATTATTACCATGTGTATTTTCTATTCTCTTGTGCAATAAATAGGGTTGCCATACGTCGGGTCAATAGGGTCAAATACGGGACTGTCACCGTATTTGACCATCCTGTCCCGTATTACTATAATATGTCCCGTATTTCGACAAAATACGGAAATTGAGTAGAGAGGTGAGGGGCGCGAGCGCGATAGCCACCACTGTGGAGATCAAATCTCATCAGATCAATACCCATCTGTTAGAAAACTCATACTGCGTGCACATGCGTGCAAAAGTAGTTAAACATACTTCAAAAGCCGCGTGTCGGTATTGAGTGTCTTAGGTAAGAAAACGTCCCGTATTGACTTCTAGAAGTTTTTTTTTATGCACACCGGGTTGGTACTTGACCTCAATCACACCTGATGATAAATGAAGATGAGGTCGAAGGTGGAAGCGTACTGACCCGGAAACCCCAACACATTTGGAGGACTGTCTATCTTATCTCTGACAACCGGAACACAACAATGCTATTAACATTGCTGCTTGGCGGCAGATATAGATAAGATGGAAGTAGCTAGCCAGGCGGACATTTAAAAAGCCCTACCACCAACCAAACCGAGTATTTAAACATGTGCCCCGCTGGGGATCGAACCCGCGACCTCCGAATCGTAAACCCAATGTTGTTTACATTGAGCCACGGAGGCGGTTATGGCAACCCTAGCAATAAAGCGTATTTGTATTGTTTTGTTGTTTACGTTAAATTTTAAGGCGGTTAAAACAGTTGGAGTAGTCGGGTAAAAACAATTAGCGAATGCGACTGAAATGAGCCATGTGGCAAGTGCGGAGTTATAATAATTGGCACGACACCACACCGTGTTCCGCCGGAAAATCACTAATGGAACTTGTTTACCATTCGATTAAAAACGGTTCAAGCTCATTTTACGAATTAAGCTGAAGCTTATTTTAGGTACTTAGACTTACTTGAAATTGGATTATCATTTCCCTTGACTTTCTTCAAACGAAATCTGAAAGTCAAGACGAAATATATTATATTTAAAAGCATCTTGAAATGAAAATACTGAGAGGCTGTCAAGTTTGAGTCTTAAAAGTAATGTCGTTGTATCTGCAAGCGAATCCTTTAATAATGGAGCTACCCTCATCTGCTTATTTCAACAATTAATTCTCTACGTAGGTACTTATACATAAAAGTTTTGTGACGGTTTCCAATTAACTAAATATAAATATTAGATAACAAACATATAGTTAACACTCCAGTCAGATGAATACCAAGTCTTAAAAACTCCTTCCGTGCCTACCTATATACTCAACAGTAGGTAGGTACAGGAGGGAGCGTCCCGCAGCTTTCCTGAAAAAATCTCTCTTGATGGCTGAACCTACCTAGTATATCTAACTAAAGTACTACTGTAGCCTGCCCATAAAACATAACCCCTTGCGCTTACAATCATGTATAAACGGGGGGATCATATTTCTCTGCAGCTGACTGTACCTATTCTTCTACATCCAGAAAAGATAAAATCAATCACTATTACGGAATCTCTTTCAATTCCTTCAACACTAAGTTAATTAAAGAAAATCAAAATACATTGTAAGTACCTATACCATTAAGTAGTACCTAACTATTATCTAATCCGTGCCTTTAAACCTTTTAAACTTTTTAAACCTTTAAACCTTTATAACTTTATACACAAGAGATTTCACACAGTATTCTTTAATGCACCAAAACATTACATAACAGAGTACTAACAATAGGTCAACGACAAAGGTGGAATTATCTCTTTAAGAGATCTCTACCAGTCAACCTGAGCATTGAAGTAGGAAACGTAGTAAATTTTAAATAATAATCTAACTAATATGATAAATGCGAAAGTTTGGATGTTTGTCGTTCAATCACGGCGAAACGGATCAACGGATTTGGATGAAATTTGGTAAATAGGTAGAACATACCCTGGATTAAGACAAATGATATTTTTATCCCGATAAAGTGAGAAGTTCCCCCGGGATAAACAAATTAAACAATAATTGTACTCTTGTCTGTATTGTGTTTTGTAAAATGTACATTTTGTGCAATAAAGTGTATTTGTATTGTAAACATATCCACGATAAAGTTATTCCACGCAGGCGAAACTGCGGGCGGTAAGCTAGTTTTACATAACTATAGATTGAAAATTCAGAAATGCCGCGAGAAAACAAGCTATTATTATTTTTTATTTTTATTTTTTTTTTTGTATGAGAGGACGACAAACGAGCATGCGGGTCACCTGATGGAAAGCAATCACCGCCGCCCATGGACACCCGCAACACCAAAAGGGTCACAGATGCGTTGCCGGCTTTTTTATTTACCATTACCCAATTATTACCCAAATAAACCAAACTAACTGTCTTAAAAGCTAAATTCCTCCGACCATGATATCACAGAAATACACCACATACTGAGTTAAAAGATAATTATCTTCGAAACGGCTTAACCGATTTCCATCAAACATGAGTACCTAAGTAATATAAAAAGCCTCCACTCCAATCGAACGCACGCAGAAGAACGCACACACACACAGCGCCGTCAAACACATAACACCCGTCGTTTTTCGTTGGAGGTTAATAAATGACAATGAAACCTTCCCTTTGAAGAATTAGTACAGGCATAAGTTAACTATAAAGTCTTACCCTAAATATGCCTACCCTTAACCTACTTATATAATATCATATCTGTTTGATTGACAGGGGACCGATGTAACATGAAATTTCAATTTGCGGAAACGTGTTGACGACGGTAATGAAGCAGTTTGATAACAGAATTATATTTAGATAGATCTTCGATAGCGACTGAAAGCGAACGAACATAGGTACCGAATATAAGAACTGGCTGATTTATGCCTTGTTTTCACAAATGTAAAAACCGGCTAAGCAAGTGTCGGGCCACGCACATTGTAAGGTTGCCTAAAAGCCCCTGAGCTAAGCCACGTACAGACAGACGGAGAGACGGACATGGCGAAACTATGAGGTTTCCTTGTTGAATACGGTACCCTAAAAATCTAACTAAATCTGTGTCGGACCATGCGTAGAGTCAGGGCCGGTTCGACCATAGGGCGAACAGAGCGGCCTGTCCAGGCGCCAAGTCCCAGAGGGCGCCTCAGTGGTCAAGAAATTTCCTCAGTGGTCAAAAAAAAATAGCAGTAAATGTACCTTAATTCCGACATAATTTAGTGTTTTTCATTCTACATCAACTGTTCCGTTAGGAGTGCAGTGCCACGAGATAGCTGTTTTCAATCGACAAATTAGACAGAGTTCCATGCTTGCACGTGCACGCACAACTAGTTTTATTAGGAGCAAGCAAGGGCGGCGGGCGCCGTAATTGGAACTCGCTCCATCTTAAAATTTGCCTCGAACCGGCACTACGTAGTGTATTATAGTCAGAATATTATGACATTTTAGTAATATAAATAGGTATTAAATTATTTTTGAAATTTTTACAGATGAAATACCTACCTACAGAAAAGTATTTGTAATCTGAGTTATCAATTACTCGTAAACATGCTGAGCTTAGCTGTGACTTTTAATTTAGAGGCTGGACTAAACATTGAATTTATGCTAATACTCGTATTAATAAGAGCCAAGCTAAGTAGTATAGGTACCTATGTATTCTCGTAATAGATATGAAAATCGTAGGTAATATTATTTTTGCTAGTGGCAATATATTTTCAATGTTGGTTGGAAGTTCGACCAAGATACGAGGTTACAGTGGTATAATTCAATATTCGTTTTTGAAACTATCCAAACCTAAAACGGAATCATTCTCCTTTAGTTGTCAATATGATTTCTGAGTTATTTCTGAACAAACAAATAACAGGTACATGTCTATTATGATTTAAACTTATGTAATAAGTAGGTACCTAAGACAAGAAATACACCCGTATTGCTACGATTAGTGCAATCCACCTCTACAGGTAGCTTGTATGTTTACCCTGGTCTGTGGTTTACCCTGAGGTGTGCCTGGAAGCGATAAACCCATCTTTTTGAGCGATTGACGTATGATATGATATATAAATAGTTTTGTTAATTGTGCAATAAAGAGTAGGTTTTTGATTAATTGAATAAACTATACGAAGTTTGTAATTGCAATTTATTGTATTTCAAAATAATCTCTACGACCAGTAGATCATTTCATCCGATTGGAATCACTGAGTAAAACTTGCGTTAGTATAGGAAATCTTTTGAGTATAACAGTACCTACCTATGCCCCAATCTTCTTGAGTGATATCTTCCAAGACATTTTCATAGGCAGGCTTCTTCGACATTCAATAAACACGAAATTCATCCTTTATTTTTTGGAAATAAATAGAAATCGCATGGCGCGCCGTCGAGACTATAATATGGCGGGTGATCCATTATTTCCATTCCTAACATTATCAAGGACTCGATTGTTTGTGTGAGTGTACTGAGGCGTTAATTGCCGCGAGAGTGATATTACTAGTGGCCATCTGATAGTTCGGTGTTTGAAGACCTGTGTATTGTTGACTTTTTAACTCCCGACGAAAAACGACGGGTGTATGTGTTTGGCGGCGTTATGTGTATGTGTATGTCAAGTTTTTGTCCGGATGTAATCTCAATAATGCGTGGTCTGATTTGACTGCGGTTTCTTTAGGCGAAAGGTTCTTCGATGAAAATCGATTCAGCCGTTTCGTGGATATATCCTATATTAGTATGTTCAGTTCCACTGGGGATTTCCAAATTTTCAATTTTAGTTATTTAAGAATCAAATAACGGAAACTCATGAAACAGTAGGTGTCATATTTTCATGTTATCGTCTATATGGTATCGGCGACGCGATAATATGACGCGCATGTTTCCAAAAGCTACCAATCCTAGCTGAATTCTCATGTTAGGTAGAAACAACTTCGTAACTGCAAGATCTACCCTAGGTAGGCGTATTCCTCAACAAGGAGGGTAGTGCTATCAATTATACGTTAGTCATAGACTTATATAATAGGTCTTTACCTATGAAATTGCCGTTCTGCAGTACTGGCCATTTCAAATCAAAATAATTTTTGTTTGGCTAAGAATTCTAATTTCAAATTAATTTTATTTTAAAAACATGGAATTCTTTTTCCAAAGGTAGTCATTTGCAATGATAAATAAAAGATGCATTGATAGCATGGGTGATTACTTCGATTAAATACAAATAAAAAATACATGAAAAAAATTCCTTTAAATTTTTTCATACAAAACAGCAATTTCATAGGTAAAGACCTAATATTACTGCGTAGTACATACATCAATGACGTTATAAGTCTTATCCAAGTTCATTCTCAATATCATCGACAAAGCGTAAGTACTTAGATGTGACATATACTCGCCATTAACGTTGATGCCCCTTATCTTTCCATGTCGTCCAACGGTTTGTGAACAGTTTCGGCGACCTCTAAGCAATGGGCTCTTGTTTGTCTTTGCCAACGAAAGATGCATTGATAGCATGGGTGATTACTTCGATTAAATACAAATAAAAAATACATGAAAAAAATTCCTTTAAATGTTTTCATACAAAACAGCAATTTCATAGGTAAAGACCTAATATTACTGCGTAGTACATACATCAATGACGTTATAAGTCTTATCCAAGTTCATTCTCAATATCATCGACAAAGCGTAAGTACTTAGATGTGACATATACTCGCCATTAACGTTGATGCCCCTTATCTTTCCATGTCGTCCAACGGTTTATGAACAGTTTCGGCGACCTCTAAGCAATGGGCTCTTGTTTGTCGTAGCACCAGCCGCTTCATTTCTCACAGTTGATAGACTGTCTATAAATCGCTAACAGTTGAGTGCCAATCATTTTCGAGAGTCGAAGCGTTAGCGTATATCGTTATGGACATGTTTGCCACTTGTCTAAGAAAGCTGAAGGGTCATTGTTGCGGCGTTTACAGATAGGTATCTCAACACTTCAATCACAATATTGTGATGTCAGGTGAACTGAATCCATATTGATTCAGACTACCCAGGTTTTGATGGAGTCAAACGCTTTCTCATAGTCCACAAGGAATTGATAATGAATTGAAATGTAACGAAATAAGTAGCAACGTCAATATCCACTCCACAGTTATATAGCTGGCTCAAATAGGCGCCTCATAAAGGCGGCATACAGGTACATAGGGGTGAATTCACACACAAAATCCGGCTGTTATTAAAAAGCGTTGTGAACTTGCCGTTTTTCCGCGCTTTAATCCAGGTTAATGGAAATTCTATGTCGTTCATCGCTCATTTCAATTTTCAAGAATACCTACCTACCTATACTCTTAGCATAGGCAAGTAAGATGATTTTCATCGGTACCAATATTCAATATGAAATTAATCTCAGATAGGTAATACCTATACTGTGATAACTTGATAAGATAAGAATATTATACAGGGCGAATACGTCCACATTCTTGAGGCAAAGCCTCCTGTTACTAAGGGCCGTATTAATGAATCGATCTTGAGATTGAGATCGCGTGTCGGTCTCAATACTATGTTTTTTGGTACTGTTTTGATATGCAACAGATTCTCAAGCGTAAACTTATGATCAGTCATCTCAATCTTGAGAACGGTTTATTAATACGGGACTAAAAGGGGCATGGGCTATAATCCTCCACGCTTGTCAGATTGGTGAATTTGTGTCAGAGTACGTACCTATATAGTGGCTACCTGAGCCATTTTCCAGCCCGTAGTGTCCTGTCGGTTTCGTATAGATACCTATTAACAGAGGTAACAAAATTTCGTAAGCATCTAAGTAGGTATGTAGGTACTTAGTTAATTACATAGATGATCTATGAAATTAAGTCCAAATATAAGTTTGCACGAATTTGGAAGTAACGTTTGCTAGATTTATTTCTTCAGTTGGCCAAGAGATCTCCCTTCATGCCTAATTTCAGGATTGTGGATCACCAGGAAGTACCTACCCTATAATAGGTTGTGATGATCTGTCAGTGAGTAGGACTTTTAATATGATAACTGTATTTAAGTATTTAAAAACCGAAAATTCGACAGCATATTTTGCGGATGCCATGGATTCTTTACCATAAAATGTATCCTATGACACTCCAGGTATCAAGACGAGGTTAGGCTACATGATGGGCCAAAGGAACGGACATACCTACTTATACATACATACATACATACATACGTAATGTCAAGCCTGTTTCCCGTAGGGGTAGGCAGAGACCACAGACTTTCACTTGCTACGATCTTGAGACACCTCTTCTGCTTCCTTCACTCTCATAAGGTTGTTCATACATGCTCGTCGGTTATAATACTCGTCGGTCGGTAATGACTTATACATATACACTCGAAAAACATTATCCTCCTTTCTTGGGCAGTCGGGTAAAAACACACTTTGAAATGCCCAGTATCCTTTTATTGCCTCACACTGGAAACTTGAATTTAAACACGACTGCTCCAGGAGGGTAATGTTTTTCAAGTGTATGTAGGTATGATGATCCAAGTGTCTTAGGATACATTTTATGATAATAAAATTCAACGTGGCGCACGCAAAATACCCTTCATTTACAACGGTATGAGGCCGCAGACGTCAATTCAGAAAACGGAGGTCCCAGCGAGTTATATGTAGGTACCTACTATAGTACTCGGTTTGATTGGTGGTAGGGCATTTTAAAATGTCTACCTGACTAGCTACAGCAAATGTTAATAGCAGATGACGACCGTTTGGTGTAGTGCATAGTGACCCTCTCAGCGAAACCAATGGTTGCGGGTTCGAATCCCGCTAGGGGTAAATGTTTGTGTAATGTATAAGAACATTCCCTTCATGTTTATAACACATTTATGTATGTTTATGCGTTATCTAAGATCCATAATACAAGCTTTGCTTAGGTTGTGGGACTAGATGATTGGTGCCAGTGTCCGCAATATTTATAATTGTTATTATTTATTATTGTGTCCCCAGTCCCCCAAATAAGTTTCGGGTTCCTGATGAGCATCC
Source organism: Oegoconia quadripuncta (assembly GCA_949316235.1). NCBI lineage: Eukaryota > Metazoa > Arthropoda > Insecta > Lepidoptera > Autostichidae > Oegoconia > Oegoconia quadripuncta. Next base: position 11,571,907 of record OX438752.1, read on the forward strand.
TTCGACCTCATTTTCGCTTAAGAGGGTTTATTCCGACCACTGGATAAATTAAGATTTCTTTTTAGGTACAAAATAAATCAATAAAATCTCTGACCTGCACCCGAGAAGCCTAAAAGCTAATTATAAATAATACATACATCATCTAGTCACAAACTAAGCAAAGAAAAGCATCTGATAAATGATTGAAGTCAAAGTCTAACCCCTTGAGTATAAGAAAAAGATTTTGAAAAATTTTTGACGTGCTCGTTAACCAGTTTTCTAAGGTATCTACGATTTTCTCGCGTTGGAAGTAACTTACTAAAAAGAAAATTCTCTTCTCTCGCTCTGAACAAAGGTAGGTACCTACTTGTACCTACCTACAAGTGGCAACTTCTATCTTACTTATATTTTCATTGTGTTACTGGCACACGAAATTAGTAGCTCATAGAATGTAAGAAAGTCTCAGCTACCACGGTTGCCAGTGGCAAAAGTTTTCCTTTTGTCGTGGACATACAAATATTAGAAATGCGAAAGTTTTTCGTTTATCAACTAAATCAAAAAATGACACCGCGGCCGGAAAGCAATAAATAGGTTCTGTAGGTATGAAATACACAAAGAGGAATTCAGCTACTTTGATAATGTCAAAAAATTATGCCTAAATAGTGCCTAAAGGAAAAAATAGTGCCATTACAAAATGTTACTCAAGCAGAGATCTACGCTTGAGGGCAGCTAAAGAAGGGCAGCTTTATGTAACTTGTATATCGGAATCTCTTTCTAACTATGCTCAAGTGCAAATCTTTGACCAACATTTTAAGATACGGGTCGAAGAGTTATTCAATATTTTAAGTGAGCATTCTGGCGTTGTTACTGGAATCCTCATTTCTCAAAAGCAGAGAAAGTTTTACATACGATTATAATTTGTATCCCAAAAAACTGCATAAAAAGTGCCACCGAAATAGACAAAAAAACAACGAAGTTATTCAGATGTTTTAGTGAAAATCAGCAGCGCACACTGGAATTATTACACAGGATTTTCCTAGTTCAGGCACTAGTATTGCAGTTGGCAATCAAGTATTATGTAGATTTTATACGTCCGATTGGTGTAGTGGATAGTGACCCTATCAGCGAAACCAACGGTTGCGGGTTCGAATCCCGCGAGGGGTAAATGTTTGTGTGATGAATACGAACATTTATTCCCGAGTCTTGGATGTTTATATAAGTATTTATGTATGTTTATCCGTTATCTAGTATCCATAGCACAAGCTTTGCTTAGTTTGGGACTGGATGATTGGTGTAAGTGTCCGAAATATTATATTATATATATGTTTTAATGTACCATTTGAATTAATAAATATATTTCAATTGATTTGTTGTCAAGTTGATAGCGTCCGCCATATTAGATTTATCATGACGACATATAATACTCACGGGACCAATACCTAACTAATGTCACCCCATTTATCCAAATCGGCCGAGGCGTTTAGGCTGTAGGTGGTAACATACATACAGGCGCAATGAATACATTATCCTCTTTTAAGAGGCTCTTCTAAAAAAGAGGGTGTAGGCACACGATTCAATATCATAGTTTAGCCGCCAACGAGAAAATGCGAAATTTTAGATATCGTTAGCATAAAAATTTTCCAGCGATATTTTAACACTTTTTACCCGCGCCTTCGTCCGCGTAGAATTCTTCTACTACCAAATGCATCACTCTATGACTCATAAGCAATCTTTTTTTATGCACAACGGTTTGGTACTTGACCTCAATCACACCTGATGTTAAGTGAAGATGAGGTCGAAGCGTACTGACCCGGAAACCCCAACACATTTGGGGGACTGGCTATTTATCTTTGACAACCGGAACACAACAATGCTATTAACATTGCTGCTTGGCGGTAGATTTAGATAAGAAGGTGGTAGCTAGCCAGGCGGACATTTAAAATGCCCTACCACCAACCAGAGTACTTAAAGGAGATCTGTCTACCTATCAAATTTCAACCAAATCTGTCCAGCCGTTTTATAACATTAGCTGGGATTTGGATTCGGTGACATTCGAAAATGATACCCACCAACAAAAGAAAGCCCATACATTTGAATAAAATGAAAGTAAAATATTCGTTGCAATAATGGTTAGGTACTTCTCTTTATTATATGTTTGTACACCTCTCGTAATAATTCCAAATACAGATCTATTAAGTTTAAGCAAACAGTGGGTTTTTGTACATTATGTACTTCTACTACTAAAACATGTTAAACATTACTAGCTATTTACATCAACATGCAATAACAATATTTTGTAGAGCCAAAAACGCCTACCGCATCACTACATAGGTACTCGTATCTCTATATATAATTAATTACATAAGTGTTCCAACATATACAGATAAATTAAATGGTATATCCATGATTATTATTGCATAATTTTCACATTGTGATCTGGTATCGTTTCTGACCATCTGCTTATAAATTATAACAATTTATTCTACATCCACACGAACACATTCACAATCCATACTTGTAAATGTATGTGATATGATTGTAACTCTAAAACTTTTAAGTATTTTTAAGTATTGTGCAATATACGGTACTGCCACCCTTGTTATTATTGCAAACACCAAATCACAATTGCATAATTTCATTTATACTTCTTCATTCAAAACTGCACCCAATTCTGTTGATTAGCCGGTGTTACAGGCTTACTCGCCTCACTGAAAAAGAAATATACATAATTTACTGTATGATGTTTAAGTATTATTGTAATTCAAAAGTCAATTCTATATAATATATCTAATTTCTGGAAAGTATTGATTTCTTTTTAACTTTTATTTAATTTTATACCATATTGCATGTAATATTGTTAAATGTTTACTTCTAGAAATATTTGCATGTCGTAGTTACTTATAATGAAGGTGGCGAATGCACTATGTACAACACGTTTTTGTCACATTGGATTGGTATGCGTCAATCTTGTTGGTAATCGTAAAACTGCACAAGGTGACTATTAGTATGAAGTTGGCTGTGATGTTTTGTTTTTTCGTACAGCTCTAAACCAACAAACACATGGTTCCATAAAAAAAGTAAGAATTCACTACAAAAGAGAAAGAACGTGCGATTCACTAAGTATCATCGCAAGCTTCCGCAAGTGTTGTAATATATGTGCTCCTGACAAGACATTAAGCTAAGCTGCTATAGGACTAAGAGCAAATATACAAGACCTATTCAACTTCCTAACTGACCAAACTCTAATTGTCTATTAGACTTCATTTATAAGAACAATAACACATGTGATCAGACTGATTAGAGTACTTAAACCAATTTGTGTAGTCTAATTTGTGCTGGAGCTACCTTGAAATACAAAGATTACGGTCATAAATCATTAGAAATATTTAAAAACAAAGTGCTTCAGGTAATTGTCACTCCGACCATTCAGTAATAACATATTTATTACAAGTTACGCGATTTATTATCATATTGGAAATGATAAGTGATCTCATTCGATTCCTAGAAGATATTGTAAAACTTTTCACTGATAGGTATTTAAAGTGTGTCTCTAGCTTAATTAATTGATATTAATATCTATCTGAACTATTGAAGTATTTAAAAACCAAAAACTCGACAGAAATATTTTGTCATTTGCAGGTGCCATATTGGATTTTTAATCATAAAATCTCTCTACACTCTAAGACTTGCTCTTCAAAATCAGTCAAGCCGTTTATGCTGCAGGAGGCAATATAGAAATTTATATACATACACTCGAAAAACATTATTCCCTTTCCTGCAGCTGTCGGGTAAAAAGAAACTGGATGTACGCAAATTTAGATTTTTTCCTACTCATACATTTACTATGGCATAACTCTCATTGAGATATTTTATCAGATACGTACTTAAGAAGATTTTATGCACTTGTTAATTTCGAAATAAGTATTGCATTTATTCATGAGAGACTAGTGCCATTTTTTTTATTAAAATTTACTTTAATTCGATAATTTCTAAATATTAATCATTAACTTTCTACTTGACTGTAACAAGGTCTATAATAATACGTAATACAACAACATATTTCAAGCCGTGACTGAATTTCCACGACGCGAAGCGATCGTTTTACGACATCGCATTTGTCGTCGACGTTATGTGACTTTGTCCTGAGAGACTAGGTTTTACGCGGGTGTTGCGACGATAGTCAAAATAGTGGGACAACGACTCATAGTATATTGAAGGTTATTAGTTGCCAACTTAGGACTATGTAAACTTGTGTAACTCTCTTTGAAGCATACCCAATTATCAGTGCTTGTAATGTGAACCAATCACAGAAATAGCAAACCAGTCATTCCCACACGCTGGCGACAGTGTACCTTGTAATAGTTACCTTGCAGAGTTAAAGTCACCCCACTCCGGGTTGGTAGATGGCGGCACTGGGGCCGACGGTGACGGCGCGTGTTGCGGAGAGGGCGGAGGCGGCAACCGCGACCCGCCAGGGGGAGGGGGGAGTAGCCCCCCGCCGCCTGCCCCTCCCACACCGCGCCGAGGTCGGCTCCCTTCACTACCATCTTTTTTCTGAAAAGAGGAAATAATTTTTTTCATTACTTACATAACAAACAAGCAAGAAGGTTCGTTACTAGTGAACACAGCTCTCTCACAGATAAGGTCAACACTTTCAACCCTCAAATACCAAGTTCAATTCACAAGCTTCACACAGGCTGGAACATATTAAAGCAGGAATTGATGATTGATTAGACAGCGGAACAGAACCCAGCCAGTCACCCTCTCAGCAAAGAGGTAAACCACATGGTTAATAAAGCCAAACAAGCTATAATGAAAAGGCACCTTTTGGTGCTACATACATCATCTTTGAATGCATTTTCACTTTACAAAAAAAAATTGTGGTCTTGTCCATTTTAAAACAAGAAGTGGATTGTGTGATAAGTTCTAAAACAACAACAGACAAAACTTGAATTCAATGATGCTTGCCTTGCACAAAATGCACTTTAAATATCAGATCCGCTTTACTTAAAATTAACAAAAAAAATCCACAGATTTCCCTGTATCTTGCCAAGGCTGTCGTAAAAGGCGACTAAAGGAAAGTGAGCATAACCTATATGAACCTATATGATACCAGTGATGGGCAATAGTGTAATTGGTGAAGAGCTCCCAAAAAACTGCAATTTCCAACCTGCTTGCCCAGCATGGCAATTAGAGCTATGCGAAGCCCATTGCGCTATAAGAGAGGCTTATTTCCAGTAGTGGAGCTATGTGATATAACTTGGTTGTTGCTGATAAAACTTATAAGCTAATTTCTCATCCTTATGGTGTTAACTAGCTCTAAATAGATAATTATATTATTAAACTTACAGTGATCTTCATGTTGATCTTTATAGTTTCTCCTTCTTTGAAACCAAGATCCAACTGTTGGTGTGGGTTTTGATCACCTTCCTGTTCTTTCCTCAGCCACTTGAAGTGATCCTGTAGTGCCACATTGAGGTCAAATGAATCTGATCTGTCACCAAATCCAAGACCAATGTAAGCACTTCGGCCTGAAAAGATGCCTAATTTAGTTCATATGTACTGGTAAAACTACTACTACATTGCTGGAAATTCCCAAACCACCTTCAAAAAAGTAAATAAAAATATTTCACACTTATTTCACATTAATAAATAAACTAACTCACCAACTGTTCCCAATCCGGATATAGAAACAGAAAAAAATATTATGGAATAAAATCAAAAAGGGGGCGTATCAGTTAACAAGAAATTTACAGAGGAAATACTGTTTACTTACCATTATCATCTTGAATTTTGACGACAAAATAACGCGAACTGTCTGTCACTGACTCGAGAGCTAGGCCTGGGTATTTATCGATGGGACACTTCGCGAACAGTTCACCAGAGGCCTTGTCTTCTAGCTTCATTACCAGTTCTTCACCTTTCGCAACTAGTCTCATACGCCCTGTCCATTGTGGTTCTTGTAAATTCCAATCAGCTGCCCTAAAAAAAATTATTTACGTTATGTCCTTCGCTTTTATATACAGCCAATTCAATAAAATTCACTCTACTTACCTGTACCCCCTATTTGATGTTTTTGGAGGTATTTTAAACACAAACACCTCATTTTTAACGAGTAAAACACTCTCATATGTTTCCATGGCTCATCAATAAATCAAGTTTATTCTCAGAGTAAACAAAAATAAGAATAAAAATTATTTATTTACGGACAAAAACTTGAGAACTAAAATATTCAGAAAAACGATTGACGTGTTAAAACAGAGTTCCATCAGCCTGTTCCATCTGTGTGTTCAGTGTGGTTTGTGCATAGAGAAAGATAAATAATATATCAAAAGGGGTCTGTGTCTACTACGCTTTCTACTACTCATGACATCTCTTTCTACGCTTCGGTATTTCTTTCTCACTCTTTTTCTCTCTCAAATTACGAGAGTGGAAATGGAAATCGTATTCCGCTTCGTTTACTCTAAGATTTCCCCCAATACAGTTCATTCATTAATTAATTACTTGTTTTGACTGAGACTGACTTACAAACTGAAGAAATAAGAGAAATAAGACATGGCTGTTATGGGCTAGATCCCTTTGCCTTCTCCTAGAGGAGAGAATAAAACGAAAAAAAAAAAAAAGGATTTAATGCAACAAATTGACTCCGTAAGCTCATGGAACACATCTGAAGAGTTGTCTTATTTTGTGAAGAGTTGTTTCAATCTTTTTTTATTCAGACTTAATAATTACCAACGACAAGGCTGTATGGTGCATAACCTTTGCCTATCCTATGTGGATAAATTAAACTAAAAAAAAAAATCAGACTTAATAATACCACAGAACAAGTGAAAAATACATTTAAAAATACATTATACATATTTTCGTAATTGTTTTAGTTAAGTTATCATTATTTTGTCTTGTTTAACCGATTTCAAAAAAGAGAAGGTTCGCTTGTGCAGTTTTGGCGGTTTCTCAGTCCATAGCTGGCGGAATTCGTAATTTGAAGATGTTCGTACAGGACCCCTATTCTCGCACACTCGACATTTGTCACTCAATCAGGCCCCTGGACCCCGATTCTCACATACTCGAGATTTCAATGTCGAACGACATCAATAGGTTTGTCACTTTTACACACGTACATAAGTGTGAAAGAGATAGACATGCCAATGTCTATCGATAGACAAATGTCGAGTGTGCGAGAATAGGGGTCCAGGTCATATCGATAGTGATATGTCGAACGCGCGAGAATCGGGGCCCTGGACCCCGATTCTCGTGCGTTCGAGATTTCACTTTCGCTAGACATTGGTATAACTATCTCTTTCGTACTAATAAGGGCGTGCAAAAGTGACAAACCTATGGATGTCTATCGACAGTAAATGTCGAACGCGCGAGAATCGCTGCCCAGTCTTGGTTCAGTACTCAGAGATCCAGTCCGATCAAACGGAAGATAAGGCTGTATGGTCTATGATCTTCGCCTGCCATGAAGTGGCGAATTTTACAACAACAACATTGCGGAGGAAACAGGGATCCAGTCAGTGTCTCCAACTACGCCGTAATTACGGTAGACCTACAGTCAGGTACATAATCTAAGCCTACAGTAGACATGTCATTACGGTGCCACATTCTACCGTAATTTGATTAGCTATACAAAATACGCACGTTTAGTTAACTATAATTATTAGCACTTAGCACTAAGCCACGTTTCGCATGTTAGTTGAAAGTTTAAAATTTGAAGATTTTATTGTTTTTTAACCTCTTACCATACTTACATTTGCATACCGTACTTTGTACATTACTTATTGTTTGTACCATAGACTTAGTATACAGGGTGTAATCGTTAAGTGTGCACAGGCGATTATTCCGTAACTATTATAGATATCAAAAGACTTTAAACTGATATCGAAAATAATTTACCTAAAGAGTAAAATGACATTTATAACTTTTTAAAAATAAAACGAGAAATATCCAAAAAAATTACATTAAACACTCCCCATACATTTAGCATGAGATAGTAGAGATTTTAGTTTCCTTATTTTAAGTGGAATAGTATCAACTCATTTTACCCTTATCATTTTATAATTATGTATTATGATAGTGATGAATTTCAAGTAGATACACGTGTAGGTTAATATCTTACCACTTCAAATTAATAATAAACCTTGTTTCAATATCGCATTGATTTGAACTAGCTGAAAAGCAACATACTAAATAAAAACAAAAAAAAAGATACTGGTGTCGATTCGGATGTACAACGAACTAACTAAATTTAAATTATATGTATCCTTTTCTAACCACTAATACATGAAAAGGACGACATATAATTAACTCCTGTCAAATTAAGTAAAAGGATCAAAACAAGCACTTCTTTATCAATATTAGGTGTACACCTAGCGACGTCACGATTAAAATACTATGGAGCGACTTGTTTTGACAGCTCTTAACTTAATTTGACAGGCCTTAATTTATAGTCGTCCCTTCATGTTCATGTTAATAGTGTTAGAAAAGGATGTATCTGCTTTAAATTTAGTTAGTTCGTTGTACATCCGAATCGACACCAATATTTGGTGTTCGTTCTAAATTCAAATTCTTTATCGCGGATTCTCGTTCCCGCCAATTTATTGCGTTTTTTCAATTTGCGTCAATAATCGTGATTGTTGCATTTATTAATTAAAAAATGGCATATTCCAATACAGAAAAAAGGGACATGTTAAAAATGTACTACAAACATGATTGTAACAATAGGGCAGCCATTATTGCCTACAGAAGAGAGTACCCTGATAGAGAAGTTCCTTCTGGTACGTATTTACGTAAGCTGGATCATTGTATTGCACAACGAGGACGTCACTTCGAACATCTGCTTTGAATAGGTACAAAATTTTGTACTTACTAAGAAGTAAAATGTATGGGAGTGTTTAATATAATTTTTTTGGATATTTCTCGTTTTATTTAAAAAAAGTTATTAATGTCATTTTACTCATTAAGGAAAATTCCTAAGTTTTTTGATATCTATAATAGTTACGGAATAATCGCCTGTGCACACTTAACGATTACACCCTGTATACCGGCGTAAGTCTATGGTTTGTTCTATGTTATAGGTATGTAATATTTTAGTCCTATATAGAAATAATTATATTTTTCTAAGTTACGAATTAAAATAATTAGACGATGAGAACATACGTAGCAAAATTAAATAATAAAAGCTTTAAATTAAAGAATTTTTATATCCTGGAAAGCTATCGTAGTTTTACCATATTTATAATTTATAGTTTACCGTAATTTTTTGCGATCTACCGTAATTTTCGACTGGTAACACCGTAATTTTGACACAGAGAGTTGGAGACACTTTGGAGACACTGGATCCTACATTCGTATAATGATTGCCATATAAAAAAAGTATTAGTATTCTGTGATGTCAAGTCAGTTTGCCTGGAGAAATAAATTCTATTAATTTGTAATTAGATTGAGGTTCGTCATTTCGTTATTAGAAATACAAAACCAATTTTATTATCAGAAGTAAGTTAAAGTTATGTGTGGTGCAGTTACAACTTAATTTGTACTTTCACTTTGTGAACAAACATTATAGAAATATTTATATTTCCAGGTTATCAACTAAAATTTTGAGCTATAATTTAAAATGGCATATAATGTAAGTACTCTTCATCCCGTAAATTATTTACATGTCTTCTAAATATATAAAATGGAGAGAACTACTAAATGACTGACTCAGCAAAGCAAAGCAAAACCCTGAAACTATAACTTGACAGTAGATACATGACCTAGGCCTGCAATAAGAAAGGTTTTTTGGTAATGTATTGGTGTAAATTATGAAATGAAGAATGGATTAAATTTTTTAAATCGATTTAACTTAAATTTAACAAATACACCCTGAGGGTGTAAAATGTGGGATGAAGTTAGTATGGGCAACATTTCATTCTTCTGTTCTTAAAATAATCGGCACAAAATCTGTTTTTTTTTAACTGTTTTGTGCAAATTTATATAAAAGACAATGACAAGTTTGCTATGGTACTGTGCCCCAGCCTGTTACAGCAACAATTCATTCGTCAAATGATAGCAGAATATTCATTCTTTAAAATAGTTTAGTCACAAAACATATAAAGCAGCGGATTAAGAGATATTTAAGTTACGAAAATACATTATTTTGAGGTTATATTTTTTTCTTCAGTTTAACAATCATTAATTTATTTCAATCACATCTAAATATCATGTTATGTGATATTACGGCCAAAGGTGGGGGGGGGGTATGCTCACTCATAGGGCTCAACTGGTTGGATTATCCAATCTCAATTATAAATACCTACTTGGTTAGCAACATAACACAGTACCTACCTACCTATAGATTCCTAATATTGAACTGGTAGGGTCATGTCATGCATGACCCCCCTCGTTGTGCATACTTTCCTTACGTGTTAAAGTTGTTTAGTATTAGGTAAGGCCCAGTATGGCTTTAGTCCACAACAACAACCAATGTCAAAAAAATATAATCATAAAATCGATTAAAAATCGAATATCGTCAATAAACGAAATGAAGTAAGCCTGTTAACGTGTATTTGCATTTGCACTTACATTTAATTTTTTTACACAGAAACAAAATTTTTAAGGCTGCTTTTTTTAATGAATAATTTATTTTATTGTCATGTACGTGCAATTTGTTTTGCGTTTGACGACGGTTTGGTGGTAGTGGTTAGAATCTCTGCTGCTATACCAAAAGGTCGCGGGTTCGAATCCCGCTAGGGACATATGTTTGTATGCTGAATACGGACATGTGTACCCGAGTTATGGATGTTTTTCATTTAGATATGTATTTATTTACAAAAAAAAGTGTATTTGTGTAGTGTATCAGCCATCTGGTATCCACAACACAAGTCTAGTTGCTTAGTGTGGACTAGATGTGTAACTAGATGGCGATTATTATTATTATTATTATATTATTACAATTGCCAAAGTTTGTGAGGTTAATTTTGTTAGACCTTATATGTATACATAGCTAGACAATCCCTGATACTCCCTTTGCTTTATTTTATTATACATATTTGGGACAACCAACTGTAGTATTTACATTAATTAATTATCCATGAATTACTTCGTTTATCACTTTTGTGTGCGGAAAGTCCTGAAACCAGTTCCTGAGTTATATCACTTAGGAAGGTAAGTATTATTATAATTATTGTGAATAATGGTATCGATTCGGTTGTATGCTAACTAAACTAAAACCAGTTTTAAAGTATGCCTGTCTTTTTCTCTCTGGAACAATATAACGTGACAACGCCAGTCTACATCTGGTTTTAGTTTAGTTCGTGTGCAACCGAATCGACACCATTGTTAATGTCCGTGTTCTACGTTTTTATATAACATTTATCTAATACAGCTTTCTTAAAAAAAATTGTGTCTGAATAAACACTTATGTTGCCCTTCACTCATTGATTGATGTTCTTTAAAACTGAAGACACTAGCTTTTCACCCAAGTCTTCGCCCGGGGAAATAACTAAGAGCAGAGCATGGATTAGTATGAATATTGTCAGCTATTTGTAGAGAAGTTGAAATACTTCCCTTTACATGTCTACAATCATCATCACAGATATTTGCTACAAAATGTTCTGTTTTTATTACACATCAAAACTCAAAACATAAATTCATACGAAAATGCAATGATTTGGCCGTTTGGGCACACCTGTAGCAAAAAGTTTTCATCTACACCGCGCGAATCAAATTAAAGCGTAACAGACTAGGCTGTATTAATTGGACATTCTTTGCCTCATGAATTCCGTCTTCGATTTGATTGGATCGAGAGTTTTGCCTTGGGCGTGAATCGATTCTTTTTGTTAATAACTCACTATAATGCTTAATATTTATTTATGATCAACCTATTCAAGGATATCCCACACGAGGGGGTACAAAAATAAATAAAATCATCCCTACTTTACGTCTATGGGTGGTACCCTAAAATTTTTTGTTTTCAAGATTTTATTTTACCACTGTGTCAGCGTGATTGATATGTGTATAATCATGCCAAATTACAGCTTTCTAGTATTAAGAGCCTCTGAGCGGTTTATTTGAAATCACAGCCATAATTGGAAATTTAAAATATAAATTATACATTTAGAAACCAAAATAGATCTCAGTAAGTTTATACATAGCTTATTTTCTTACCTTATCGAGACATCAAACTTGTATTTGTGGGTGTAAGGAAGAAAAAAAAGGGAGTAATGTGTGCGAGTGTATGTGTGTATACGAGTTGAGTGTATGTGTACACTACCCAAGCCAAAAAAAACTACCTATGCTAATATCTTCTATTTCACTTACCTAATATTAGGTATATGTAGGACATATTATGTCCTATTTTTTTCATTACGGTAAAAAACTGATCTGGTATATAACATAATATTTTTGTGTAGAAGACTAACGTTTTACATAAATAATAATGATTTTCTCACCATACTATTAATTTCGTATCTCAAATAATAAATGCAATAATTTTTGATAGAAACAAAATGCAATTAAGCGGCAACATCAGTGAGCAGAAGTGAAAAATTAAGCGATACTTTATAAAATTTAGCAGATAACACATTAAAATATGTAGGGTGAGTACCTATTATAAGTTTAAGTTATCATTGACATGATGTGACATTTTGAAAATTTTCATACATATGTCGACATCCTAGCAGTAAAAATACATTTAATCAAATTTCAAGAAGGCAAAAATGTATTTTTAACTAACATAAATTGAAATTGAAAGTTTTAGTATCTATACAAGGTTTTAATAAAATAAAGAAAACCTCTTCATCTAAGCTCCTGTTAATGCAAATAGACATTTATATTTTATATTTATAATTAACATTATAAAATTGAAATTGAAAGTTCTGTACCTATGCAAGGTTTTAATAAAATAAAGCAAAAAAATTTTGACGTAACTCAAGATACGGGAGTCGACTTATCAAAAAAATTGTTTTTCCAATGCCAGCATTTACGATCACAATTTTAGACTAGATTTCGTATTTGTCACTAGATCCCTGTCCTTAATTGCTTCTTTTTATTGACTAATGGCCCATTACCACTTATATTGACGAATAAAATGATTTCTGATAATATTACATTATTAAGTTTATTGAGATTGCGCAGGCAGGACGGTAGTGAGATACACAATATTCTAAATATATCCAAAGACAGTGATATTTTAATATAGGTAGGGTCCTGTTTTTTGTACCCTGGTAACATCCAATGATTCGAATAATAAAGCAACTTGCACGCTGATTGTTATCTCTGCCCCATTTATTATTCGTTGCACTAGAACTTCCTTATTTATCTCCGAGGTTTACTATTTAGTTAGTGCTTTTCTGCAAGAAATGAATGGAACTTAATAATTACGGTGTCAAGTGAAACTTCCTGCTTCTCTCATGTAGCGGCAGCGGTTCCTTTTTCAGAATAATAAATCTATTGATTTTTATTGTAAATGTCTTCCGTCTCATCCATAGATGTCTCAATCACTCTCATCAGATATAATAGATAGTCCATCGATCACTTTCATTATCCCAAACCAAGAGTTCATTCGTTAGCGATCACCTCAAAATTCATCGGTTCTTTCATGTTAACTCGATTATTTCAAAATCGATTATTCGTTTAGCGCTGCAAAAAGCAGCTCAATTCTCGATCATGACATCTCTTTGTTTATTTGTTACTTACTTACGTAGGTACATCACTGGCTCGCTTCGATCGATAAAAGAAAATGGCGGATGACTCCATTATTGTAAATAAGTGGAGTTGTTTTTCAATTTTGTTCTCCATAACGTTATTAAAATGTGCAACACTCTATGTGATGTGGAAATAAGTGCAGTGAATGTTTCTATAGACGTTTTGTTTGTTGTATACACCACCTGAATTATGTAAGAAATTCGTCGTTCGAATCTATGCTGGCTAGGGCAACCATACTTACCCAAATGCATAAAAATGGGAGACTTGCGCCTGTTGTTGCTTTTGACAATAATTCTTTTGATAAGAGTAACTTTAGAAGCTGAAAGCTATGAATGTCCATTAAAATGTGATTGCCTGGAACAATATGTAGATTGTTCAAAGAGGAATTTTGTTTCTGTGCCAAAAATTCCTAAGTGGGTGAAACATTTGGATCTCAGCAGCAATAAATTGAATGAGAATGTCACAGAAGGTTTCGACAAATTGACTAATTTGAAAGTATTGGATTTGAATAAGAATCTTTTACACTTTATTCCAAATATTCTACAAAATAATGAAATCCAGGAAATGAGTCTAAACAGAAATGAAATTAGTTCAATTAATACTGATCACTTCCCTGCTAACAGTTCAATAAGAATATTGAATTTAAATAATAATCATATTAAAATGATTGAAGAGGGTGCGCTGAATAATTTGACCAATTTATCAGTGCTCAAATTAAATAGAAATGAAATAAAATCTTTACCCAATCACCTGTTCATGAATCAGTCAAATCTAAAGACATTGGAGTTAAACCATAATAAACTACATGTCATAAATGGTTTACTGTTCCAAGGATTATCCAGCCTGACAACCCTGAAAATGAGATCCAACCTTATTGATAATATAATGGATGGTGCCTTCTTCGGATTTAAATCTATGAATTTACTTCAACTGGATCATAATAGAATTAGAAGTATTTCCAAAGGATGGATGTATGGATTGGAATCTTTAATTACACTGTCTTTATCTCATAATTTGATTTCTGAAATTGACTATGGCAGCTGGGAGCTTTGTGCTAACTTAGAAGTATTGGATTTGTCTCACAATTATATACTGGAAATAGAGGGACGAACTTTTCAACATCTCATCAACCTTCGAACTATTAATCTTAGTTACAATAATATATCTTCTATCTCTCAAGAAGCATTTAGTCACATGAGTCAGGTGCAAACATTACTATTAAACAATAACAAAATTTCTTGGACAGTGGAAGACATGTCTGGCCCATTTGCAAAATTACAAAATTTAGTAACATTTAGTCTAGCGGCTAATCACATAAAATCAATTAATTCTAGGGCCTTTGAAGGATTGTTAAACCTTGTGGAGCTTGACTTGAAAGGAAATAATATAACATCAATTCAACAACATGCATTTCAATCAATGACCAAGTTAAGGAAATTACACTTGAACTCTTCATCTCTCTTATGTGATTGTAACATATTGTGGATAGTTAAATGGATTAAAGATAATGCTGAACAGAAATATCTTACTGCCACTTGTGCTTATCCATCTGAACTAAGAGGTATATCAATAGCCAAATTGAAAGAAGACAATTGTGGTGATTCACCAAAACCAAAAATTGTTGAACACCCAAAGCTTCATCTTGCTATAAAGGGTCGGCCAGCAAATTTAGTCTGTTCGGCAATATCAAATCCATTCAGCAATATGACTTTTTTGTGGCGTAAAAATAATGGAAATGTTAGCAACCCCACAGTTCATGAAAATACAACTGTGACTGCTAGTGGCCAGCCTCGTGCAACATCAGTTTTAATCATTCCAAATGTCACCCATGCAGACTCTGGTAAATACCAATGTGTAGTTAGCAACAACTTTGGAACCACCTATTCTAGTAAAGCAAAAGTAAATATTGTAACATTTCCTCGTTTTATAAAAATGCCAGCAAATGTTACAGTGAAAACAGGTGAAACTGTAACACTCAACTGTGCAGCTGTAGGTGATCCGCCTCCAGAAATTTCTTGGAAAAAAGATGGTGGCAACGATTTCCCTGCAGCAAGAGAGCGTAGAATGAATGTGATGCCAACTGATCATCTATTCTTCATTGTAAATGCAAAAACCTCAGACATGGGCATTTATAGTTGTGCAGCAAAAAATCCAGCTGGTACCATTATAGCCAATGCTACATTGACTGTGCTTCAAGAACCATCTTTTGTCAGAGTTATGGAAAATAAAGAAGTCACGAGTGGGGACTCTGTGGTATTACAGTGTATGATATCAGGTTCTCCCAAACCAGCCCTTAAATGGTTAAAGGATGGTACTCCAATAGTTCCTACAGATCGTTATTTTTTAACCGCTGATGACCAACTGCTAATTATTATTGGAGCTGAATCGAATGACGCGGGACGATATGAATGTGAAATTACAAACGAACTGGGCACTAAAAAAGATATGACAGAGTTACGGGTATTGCCACCAGTGGCTATCATGGTGAATGAAGAAGATATGACGGGTATTATAATTATAACTGTTGTGTGTTGTGCAGTGGGGACATCTATAATTTGGGTAGTTATAATTTACCACACGCGTAGGCGCATGGCTGGTGCTGTGCAAAATAATTTTCCCACCGAAAGTTTAAAAATGACACAAGTAGTGCCTGTCGAAAGTGAGTCACCTCAAATGTTTCCAGACAATATATCGGAGCATTCCTCATGTAAAGACAGTGGGACGGGTGATTCGGCTAAACAAACAAGCTTTGATGGTGTGCCTTCAGATAGAACTGAACATGTGCATTTTGAGACAGCTGTCTGCCGTAGCTATTCTCCAGTGCCAGAAGCACATAAACTTCTTCCTTCTTCATTTAAACCATCTATTCAAGTGTGTGTAAATAATTCAGTTACACCAGCTACTTACAGTTTTTCTAGTCACAGTGATAATAATGTATAAGTTTGAGAGATATATAATAATTTGTACCTATTTAATTTATACACTGCATTTTCACTAGTTACATTTTACGAAACGAAAAATCTAGATTACTGTGGATTTACTAGCTAGCTATATTATTAAGCTCTATTTAAAATGTTTGTTTTGTAAATACTTCAGTACCTAAACAGTAAATTACTGAGTAAAATCCATTGTTATTTATTTGGCTTTAACTTTATTTCGTAATTAGTGAAAAAGTAATGTTGATATTAATTTTGTGTAGTACAAAATGCAACAACCTTGCCAGTATTGGTTTTATTATAAAAGACTGAATGTCATTTGTGTTTGATCATCATTGTTATGTTCTAATATTAACACTTTGATGGGCAGTTAATCATGGAATTTTTATTATGATGACTGCTATAGCAGTGTTGTCCGTTAATGTGTTAAACATATTAGGCACAGGGGTAAAAAATTTATACCTCATGTTTTTAATAAATATGCAAGATGTGCATATGCTTGCAACTCTTGGTTCAAATTTTCATGTATTTTTTAAGTTGAAGTAATTTCATTTACTTAGGTACATGATTTGTGCAAATTTTGTAGCATATTATGTATATTAATAGACAGTAATTTTTGTGTTGTATATATGTACTGACCGTGCATAGTATTATGTTCAAAGCACAGTGGTTGCGTGTCAACTGCATGCATATTTAAGATTCTGTACCAAAACGAAACAAAAGACCAATTATTATGGTCACGATCTGGTGTCTGTCTGTCGTACCTACTTGTTATTTCTAAGAACTTCACAAGTTACTTAAACTTGGACACAGAACTTGCTTACCTACACCTATTCCACTTCAACAAATTATGAAATATTGTTGTTTTTATTGAAAATCGAGTTTGAAATGGATGTTAATCTTTAAAAATGAAGCAACATGTTTGAGTCGGATCATAGGAATGCTATGATTAAGTACACAAAAAAAAACTATTTTAGTTTTTGTTTGAAGCCATATAGTTTTTGATTTGTGACCAAAAATGTGCCAAATATTTCAGGAATAATGTCCCCCAACTAAAGGACTGTACGAGGAGCTTAGTTTTGTGATGTGAAAAAATAACTTTATGAAATGTTCAGGACTCTAGCACACGTCACCGTATTGTCTCGCGCCTCAATAATGCTGGCTTTATAAATATTTCTAACTTATGAGGGTCGGACCCTCGCTCGGCGCGCGAGAAAGAACAGCAAGATTTTTTGCTGACACGGTCTAGCTGTATGGCGACCCACCTATATAGGGCCCTGTAATCTCATACTACATAACTCATGCTTACACGCAACCGTCGCCGGTCGATAGAGCTGTGCTTTGAGCCTCAAAACAAAAAAAAAACTACTATAGTCTAGTATCCATGTTGATCTGCACTACTACTTATAATATTAATTGTAATTCAAGCATCATGTTTTTATTGAAATACCTACTACAGACTTTTCGGGTGCAAAATGAGAATATAGGCCACTAGTTAAGATCCTGTTTGTATTGTTCAAATTAATAAAAGTAACACTGTAACAATAAATGATAGACTTCTTAACTGTAAGGTAGATATGAGTTACTAGTTATAGGTTTGGCTGCATAGGGTGTGTTTGTATAAAATTGACAATGGGTCTAATGGTGAGATCATGCAACAGGGCACAAATCAATAAGCATAAGTCATACCATACATAATTAGGTTCAAATGTAAACTATTTGAGACATAACTAAATTATGGAACATGACACTTGGTTATGTAGGTGCTTATGTAACCTACAATTAAAAAACCTAGGGATAGGCAATAACTTCAGTAGTTACGCTTTTCTATACAATTTTAAAATCATCACACCAGATTTTCAATACCTTTCAGGCATGAACAAAGTCAATGCCGAAAGAAACATTTTGTTACCCATTGACCTAATGTAATAGTGTTGTCAGAATATATGTACCTAATAATAAAATTTATAAGAATGACTAATCAGTAAAAGCTCAAAATATGACACAGTAGACTTCGAATCTTCACGAACTCACTGAATGGTGTTTATCTGAACAAACTAGCTATACCTACACTCAGTAGATTAAAATGTTGGAGCAAATACTGTTCACGGAGATAGGTTCATGATGAAATCAATAAGGTGTTTGTTTAATAATAATCAGCCTTATGTTAAAAAAAAGTAATATTCCTTGGGCTCATTGTTTGTTCATTAACATTGCTGACTATGTGTGAAAGATTATACCATTATTTTGCTGAAGAATTCAGTGACTTCATTTTGGTAATATTCAATGTACCTATTGTATATTAAGTTAGTTGGGAAACCGCCACAGATATGAATGCGTAAACTTGACTGGTACAACTACCTACTTAGGTAGGTAGGTTAGGTAGTACATAATGTAATTGTTATATTACTCCTTAACTAAATAAATTACAAGGTATTTTTGAGACTAATGAAATAAATGAGAACATTGTCAAAAGGTATGTTAATACTGTCGGTAGATAATGTAGGTAATGCAACAAAATCCATATTTAACTAATTTAGAAAAGAATTAAATATTGGGATAGGTACTTTTTTCAATACGGTGATGTTTAGACACTCTTACTTACTATGTACGAGTATGTGTAGTGAAGTGATTTATTTACATCTTATTAATATGTCTAATACCTTTATTTAGTCAGACCTTATGTCTGACTTTCTCACCCTAATAGCTACAGAAAACTACCTTCGTCATATATACAGAAGAACTTGCTTAGATTTCAGTTTCCTACTTCAATGCTCAGGTTGCGTGGAAGAGATATCTTATAAGTCCACCTTTGTACATGACCTATCGTTTGTACTATGTTATTGTAATGTTCAGACGCAATAAAGAATATTATGTAGATATCCAGCTTCCCTGAACGATTGTATTTTCCTGTGTAACTAGCTTGTTCTTACATTTGCGGATATTTAAGTAGGTACCTACCAATTTATTGCCAAACAAATCTATATCGATTGATTCCATCTCGTATAATCGCTTATGCCTAGAATACATCCATCACAATATTTCAGCATATAACCGATTGATTTGATTTAAGAAATAGCGGGAGAGTATGCAATTACACATTGAAGAAAGTAATTTTTTGATAGTTTACATAAGTATGTCACATCTGGGGGCGATTTTCGAACACTACTAGAGATTATCTCGCGCTCGAAATATTTCCCGAGAAATCTAATATATTGTATTGAATATTTTTTTTTTAAATTTTCAATCCATAGACTGAGAATGCTAATATGGATTAAATACCGAAATTGACTCATTTCGGCCCCTGAAATCTCATCAATCCTGAAAAATATTACATCTGGGGCCTATATCACAAAACTACAATTTTACTAGTACAAGTTTATATATCCAATTAGCTATTATAATACCGAAGGTTAATATATTAATCAGCTACCTACGCATTGTACATGGAATTGTACTTGGTTTTGGGAAATGGGCCCCAGATGTAAGATTTTTCACGAAATATTTTTATATGTGGAGGCACACATCTCGCTCGTGAGAAATCTCCAGTTATTCAAACAATAAATTAACTTGGCAGCTATATGAGACTGGAACCTCACCGGTGGTTGTGGCCTAAAGCATTATTTGCGTGAAGTTGCCTATATAAAACATTTGCAGTTTTGTATTGTTTATATAAATGTACATACTTATTTTAATAAGTTAATTATTTATATACTTATGGAATAAAAGTTACAGTAAACAATAAAGAGTAATTAAGCTTTTATTTATAAACCTATAATTTGTATCAAACACAGTGGGCCTGGCAGGAAAGTGAGCACACCGCTCGGTTCGACTCTATTTCTACCTTAAGAGTACCTACCTATTGACATAAAAATTCTTGAAAAATCCCAATAATTCTAATGGTAAGGCAAAGAACAGATGTGCTAAAAGAAATCTGTTGTGACAACCACGAATAGAGCGGATTTTTTTTAGTCTTTTTCGAATTTGTTCCCAGTAGTCTCAGAATACAGAACACCCAGTAGTATACGGTAAGACGAATAAGGATATATCGTTACATGTGTGTATGAAGTGTCATAATCATTATAAAGGTGATTATGGTGTGATTGAAGTCAAGTGCAAACTGTGCGTAAAAAGGGCAAATAACCATTAGGAAGGACAAAAAGCTTTTAGAATGTGGACGCTGTGCAACATTGTGGACTTATTGGTTGTCTATTATATTCTCAAGATTGAGATGACCTTGAGTTGACGCTTGAGAAAGGGTTGCATATTATAACAGTAACAAAAAAAATAGTATTGAGACTCTCAAGATCGATTTATTAATACGACGTGGATTAATGGTCGATATCGGTTATCGAACTAAACGGTTATGAAAGTGGATAGATCATCTATAGTAGATACGGAATGCATATTTTCAATGGACCAAGAATGAGTCGTAAAAATACCTAATTAACTATATACATATTTTACTGAATTTTTAAATATTATTTGAATCGAATCGAGAAAATAAGTAGAAAAAATCACCACCAATCGATTTGGCCAAGATTTTTTAACAATAAATGGACGTTTCCTTTTATATACCTACCTTGTCTAATTCTTTCCCTCCATGGCTTATTGAGATTTGTACAATACCTATATAACATTTCTATCTGCTGGGTGAAGTAATATCAATGATAAAAAAAATGGGGTGTTTTCAAGTGATAATTTAATCTTAATTTTATTGAATTTGAATTATAGGTACATCTATATTTTGTTTCAGCCGGGTTATGGACAACCAGCTGGTTATGGTCAACCCGGTGGTCAGTTGGAAATAGGACACGGACCATACCCATCCGTGGGACCAGGAGGTGCGGTTTCCCCGCAAGTTCAACAATGGTTTCGAGCAGTCGACAAAGACCAATCAGGGTTCATTACTGCTGCCGAGCTAAAAGCTGCCTTAGTTAATGCACAAGGACAGACCTTCTCAGAAATGGCATGTAGTTTAATGATTGGTAAGAATTATTTTTATTATAGGTACCTAATTCTTGCAGTTAAGGACGATGGATATGAAACTATAGAATGGTGTAGAATAATTAGGGTTGCCATAATTTCCATGTTTGATACGGTACGGTTAAGTTTTAGGGAAATAAAACATGAAAGAAGTGGACAAGACAAGTCTAATCACGCGTCGTGTCCTTGCTATCCTATTGTTTATAGGTAATACGTATGTGTCAGAATATACCAAGAGGAATTCAGCTATATTCATAATGTCAAAAAAAATCTGCTAAAATACTGCCTGAAGGGAAAAAAATGGTGCTAATGTAGTGCAGTACGTGTTGCGAGTCCTCATTTCACATAGGCAATGATTGCTTTACCAATGATTATAATTTATATCACATAAAACTATTTGCCACCGAAATATACAAGTACCAAGTTCTTCAAAAACAACGCAGTTATTTAGATGTCTTTGTAAAAAGGGGCAGCCAACGACGGACTTTTTGTCAAGGAACACCAACACATTCATGCATTTCCCAAGATATTGATTTTATCTCTTCCAATATAATTCCAAAAGACGTAAGTCTTTACCAGGTACCTATGTTACCAGAGATGTACCAGGTACTGAAACGTGGTCTCTCACTATGGGCCTCACTAGAAAGGTCAATGCTCAGCGTTACGCTACGTGATCGAATCCAGAGTGAAGAAATCCATAGAGGAACGCAAGTTACCGCCATAGTCCAGCGGATTAGTAAGTGGCAGTGGGCAGGGCACATAGCTCGAAGAACTGATGACCCGTGGGACACAAAGTTCTAGAATTATAACCACGCACCGGTAAACGCAGTGTTATGAAGGTCGCGGGAAGTCGCTGGGTTCGGCCGCTTCAAACCGGCCCTTATGGCAATCTATGGGGGAGGCCTATGTTCACCAATGGAGTTCCTGTGGCTGATATGATGATGATGTTATGTGAAACCTTGGTTGATAAGATTTCTTGCATAGGGTTCCTGAAATACATAAGTAAGTTTCCTTTTATTTTTGTTTCAGGTATGTTTGACAAGGATCGATCAGGCCATATAAATCTTGAAGAGTTTGACAAACTCTACACTTACATCAATCAATGGCTGGCCGTTTTTAAAACCTATGACCTAGACCAGTCCGGGAATATCGACGAAACAGAGCTTTCTAAAGGTAGATTCATCTGAATAATTATCCATGTGAGGGGTTTCTATTTCATCTCAAGCGCCGAAATATTAAAAAAAAAATCAAAAATATTTGTTTCGTAGGATAAAAATTATCACTTGAAAACGTCACATTTTTTATCTTATTATTAAAGTTTTTGACATTAATGCTCATTCACAAAGCTGATTCCCCAGAGAAAAACGAGCAAGAAACTCAAGGGTTGCTCTTTTAAAATAAGTTGGAGTTACAATTATATTATATTGTAAAATAATTAGACTAAATATCGCCGAGCGGTCTATGTCCATGCTTGCTTATCATCCAGATAGTCAGAAATTTTATAATAGCCTTTGGTAAATTGTCTGTTTTATGATGGTTTTGAATTTATTTAAAGGTAAATTTTTGAATGTCTACTGGAATCTTATTATAAAAGCGTATACACTGCCCCTTAAATGACTTAGTGACTGTGTAAATGGCTGACTTGAACAGCAAGTTTATTTTTATATCTGGTATTAACATTACGTATAACACTATTATCTATGAGAACATGCGACCTCCGTTTTGTAAAGACAGTTTCAACAACGTTATGCTCTCTAAGCATGGGGCATAGGCTCCTATCACTATGAGAGTACGGGCCATAATCCACCACTCGGGGCTCAGTGTGTATTGGTGGATGTATGTCCTGCCATGCACAGTAAGCCGCAAATAGAAAACAGCCGAGACCACGTATATATGTAATAGTTTTTTCTTTATGATTTCAGCATTGGCACAAATGGGGTTCCGATTTACACCAGACTTCATAAGCTTTTTGTCAAAAAGAAGTAATAATGGCAAAATCTCAGTGGACAACTTCATTGTGCTGTGCGTCCAAATACAGCGGTTCACGGAAGCTTTTAGAGTTCGCGACACTCAACAGAACGGCACTGTAACAATTGGCTTTGAAGATTTCCTTAACGTCGCGCTCAGTTGTTCTATTTAAAGATGAAGTTTAAAACAACAGGACATTCACAATTTGCTTCTACCTCACGAGCTGCATTATTCAATCGTTCCGAAAACCAATATTTTATGAAAACTGCCAAGACAAGAAAATCTACATACAGGAATTAAAAATTGGCCACGAACGAATGAAGCAAACTACGCGGATAATCATACTGGGTGTGGCTAGTGTTTCGCTTCGCTTGTGGTAACTTCACTTCGCAGAACAGTAAGCACTGAGTAGCCATGAATAAGTACCTAATGACTTCGGAGGTTCACATCTCAAATATAAAATTATAAAAACTACCCATAAATGTAGACTATTATGGTAACCATATGGCAACGAGGAATTCGGTTCCTCTGGGTTTGGATAAGAGTGTACAGGTAGTAGAAACTACCTGCTCGCTAATTATTTTTATAAAGAATAATTTTATCTGTATAAGGCTAAAGTAAATTATAAACATTTATTTTCATTGTTTTTTTTTTATCCAATTGTACAGTTGACTGCACATCAGATGTAAAACATTCCGCTCGTTGTATGGACGCGCTAACGTACCGGAGCTCAGCTTTTACTGGCAGCGTTACTCTTGACGTGCGGTTGACTGTGCATTTACATAATAGTTTATATTAACCGTGCAACTAAAAACCCACAAAGCAAAAGAGGAGGCGATATTCACATATTTTAATATGAGGAGAATGCGGCCTACGCGAGACTATTTGAAGTCTTGCCACAAACACCTTTTACAACAACAAACTCTTATAACGGATGAGCCACGCCCTCTACAATGACTCCTCCGCCTCCGTGGCTCAATGTATACAACATTGGGTTTACGATGCAGAGTTCGCGGGTTCGATCCCTAGCGGGGTACATGTTTAAGTTTTTTTTTTTTTTTCTATTTATTATATATGAAACAATTTAACACAATACAAAAGTGCACCACAGAATTTAACACAATACAAAAGTACTCGGTTTGGTCGGTGGTAGGGCATTTTAAATGTCCGCCTGGCTAGCTACCACCATCTTATCTAAATCTGCCGCCAAACAGCAATGTTTATAGCATTGATGTGTTCCGGTTGTCAGAGATAAGATAGCCAGCCCCCCAAATGTGTTGGGGTTTCCGGGTCAGTACGCTTCGACCTCATATTCACTTAACATCAGGTGTGATTGAGGTCAAGTGCCAACCCGTCATGCATAATAAAAAAAAACGTTAGGAGCTCATTGGAATCATAGGACACTGCCGAATATACCGGCACTTCTTTATTCGGCTCCGTGAATAAACCTATGGAATGGCGCTACATGGATTTTCATAAGACGCTAACACTATAGAAATTGTCGCTCAATGACCATTTGCAAAAAAGAATGTGTTGCCACCAAATTTCATTGGATTTATGGGTCACTGAAGCAACTTCAATCATGTGCGTGATGATAGAAAATGCGAAAAGTATGAAGTTCTGAATATTTCATTATAATGGGAGATGAACGTGGTGATGCTAGAAGTCACACAGTCAGTCATTTTGACAGCGTCAGAAAATGTGCTGGTTCCCAAAGAAAGAAATTAGTACCACTGTAGTTTAAGAGTATGTAGTAGTAGTAGTAAGATTATGTAGTGGTAGAGCCACGCTGTAAGCTATTAGCTTGCAGTATGAATGGGCCGGCTCGACCGGGGAAGTACCACCCTCTCGCAGAAGACCGACGTCTGAGTAGTGGCATTTTGCCACTGCGCTTCGTCCGGTGAGCGAGGGCGCCGGAGGCCCACCTTCCAGTCTCTCTCCAGAATGGTAGCGGTATTTAAAGAGTTAGTACCCCAGGAGGGTACCAGCACTATTAGTGCTGGAGAATCCCTCATCGCTCAGGCTGCCCTACTTATTCTGGGGTGGACACCTTCCTCAAAGGCCGGCAACGCATCTGTGACCCTTTTAGTGTTGCGGGTGTCCATGGGCGGCGGTGATTGCTTTCCATCAGGTGACCCGCATGCTCGTTTGCCGCCCTCTCATATAAAAAAAAAAAAAAAAAAAGAGTTATTGAATACTTTAAGTGAGCATTCTGGTGTCACGTGTTGCTGGAATTCTCATTCTCATACACAGACTGCTTTACCTGTGATTAATTTATCATTAATATGCTAAAAGAAAATTGTGCATAAATAGTGCTATCGAAATATACAAGTCCCATAAATAATGCTTCAAAAACAACGAACTGATTTAGAGGTCTGTGAAACGGGCAGCGCAGATGACGGACTTTTTGTAAAAGCAAAAAAGTTGGGACAACAAAAAGTCCGTCGTCTGCGCTGCTTTTCTTCTGAAAGGTTATCTAATTAACTTCGTTGCTTTTGAGGAACTATTTATGGGACTTATACCGGATGAGCTTTTCACCGTAAGGAACAAAAATGGGCATATTAGGTAAATGATATAGAAATTATTGACCTACGTAGTTTATTTTTTTTTACACAAACGCGCCGGCCAGATATTGATATGCGACTGGCGTGATTCGTAGGGCTCCTATTATGCGAAAATTTGGAACTCATATTTTTTCAAGTTTTATTTAATTATGTAATTCTGTAGAATAGGCCGAATAGGCTACAAACGCGAGTCAAATTACAGAGTTCTGTTCCACTTACATAATATGCCCTATTTTTTAACTTACGGAAAAAAAATCATCTAATACTTATATTTCTGTGGCACTATTTAGGTACAATTTTTTGGATATCAATTATAACACGTACGTAATATTTCAGCACAATTTTACTACTACTACCAACTAAACTAAAACCAATTTTAAAGTAGTACTGTCTCTTTCTTCCAATGCTTCCATCCTTCGTATGCACCAAGTTCTTTGAGCGCTTTTCCAGATTACAATAAAAATTTAGGGGTTTGAGCACTTATATTTCGTTTTTTAATTTTGACAAATTCTCACTTAAAATTAATTCGAATTTTGTGTTTCCTTTTACTCCATAGTACCAATAATAAATAAGGAGATAGAGAGAATAAAGATTCGTATATAAAAAACTGACAAAAATACACCATAATTAATACAAGTAGATGAAGACTTCGTCCGTACATCCACGACAATTGGAATACGTGCACAATTCTCTGCTGCGTTTAAAACGCAGAATGTGTCAGACAAGCAGTTGAAGCACATAAAAGGCTGGATCGCGCGTTAGTGTTGTATGGTACTTGAAATTGAAACCACCATCTCGGCAAAAGGAAAATCTCAATGTTCTGATTCATTGAAATGATTACTGATTAGAAGTCCAAAGAAATATCTGAAATTGAAAAAAAAATGTTGAAAAAAGGATTATTCTCATCATCAACTCAAAATCCCCCATCACATTGTGGAATTGTGTGATTTTTAATCGAAATATCTTCCAAAATATTAAATAAATAAATATCTTTAGACATACACACAGCGCCATCTAGTTCCACAGTGAGCATCTATAAGGCTTGTGTTGTGGAAACCAGATGGTTGATATTACTTATATACGTTATTTTTTGTAAATAAATACTTTCGGGTAAACATGTCCGTATTCATCACACAAGCATATGCCCCTAGCGGGATTCGAACCCGCTACCTTTTGGTATTGTGGTCAGAGTTTCTAACCACTACACCAAACAGGTCGTCAAAATGTGTGCTAAAATTGTGGTTTCCAATTTTAATCATATTTATTTACTTGTCGCGGAGTAATTTAAGTTGCCCCTTTTACTGGAATAACAAAGGCCAAGCCGCCACCGTTTCACCGGTTCAAATTAACTTTTGATTTTTCTCTTATTTACAAGGTAAGATACACAAACAAAATATTAGAGTAGTTGTATGTATAAAAATAGGAGACCATTATTGTGGCAAACGTAACGATAGTATTCTACATAATATTACATCAATGGGAACATTATACAATGTTTTGAAAATACTCGAAATTCTATTTTTGGGGCAAGAATCGCCAACCCCTTTCTAGCGTAGCGAAACGAGTCTATGAATTGTCGTAATTGTGGTGCAAGAATCGCCAACCCGCCTGTCCAGCAGCGAGGCAATTAGGGCGAAAGGTACTCTGAGAGGGGCTTCTATGTTATATAATATAGATGGTCAAGAATTTGTTTTTTTTTTTAGTTTATTTATCCCTAAAAACATTATTTGAACAACCGACCTAAGGTTTGCGTGTGGTGCGAATAAGGTCACTGACCCGCCGCGTTATTAATACAAAATGTAGACACAGAATTAACACAGTAGCTACTAGCGTAATGTAGGTAAAAAATGTGGGAGAGCAAGTAGACATTCTCTCTATCGAAATAAAATTGGTTGAAAAGGCACTTCCTACACGGATCCGTCTATAAAGTACTTCAACGAATTTTTACATTGTTTTATGTAATGTGAATATAGTTCATCAAGAATACTATTTAAAATATTTTGTAACACATATTCCCATATTCTCATGCCACAATGATAAATGATGTTTTTGCGATCGACTCACTAAGAAGAAGTAATGTAGATGAATGAAAACGAAATGAAATTAAAGTTTATTGCGCGGGTAACAGACACTTGGCCTTAACTACACGTAAGTGGAACGTTGCCTTAACAAAGTTACCTATGAACATGAATATCGAAATTTTCTATTTCCAAAGAATCAGCTTTTTCTATCGATTTGATTTTAACCTCACGCCATTATGCACAAATCACGCTTCTCTGTATCATCAGTTTAAGTCCCGGAATGGTTTAAACTGTATGAAAATCCGTTACGCCTTAGAACAACTAAGCACACAAACACGGACAGCAACTTTGGGTTACATAGGGTACAACCCAGAGGGGGGTTCGCAACAAGATTTACGTAATGGCGGCTGGTCAGAATTTTTTTAAGATTAAAAATTACTCCTAAAATCGATTCAATTTTGCGACATGAAACAAGCTCACCCATCACATTTATACTTATTGTTCTTTTTGACACTGTATTTGTTATCTTTCATGTAATGAAAGTTATTAAAATAAAAAACCGTAAATATTTTCTTCTACAGCTACATTCTCTTTTGGGGAGGGCTCGCTGTCGTTTGGGACCTTCGACTGGGGTACGTGTCACCATAAGTTTGAGGAACCCGTGTTATACTATTTAATGATTATATTATTTTAAATTATAGAGGCCCTAGCATCGCCTGACATACAGGATTTTCCTAATTCAGGCTTTTGTTTTACAGCTGCATTTCAATATTTTTATGTTGATTTAATTTGTTTTAAAGTACCTTTTGGAGTAATAATTATATATTCGATGGCTTCGCCCGAGATTGATTGAGTGATGAACCACCAAAGTAGTGTAACAAATCATTTTGATGCATGCCTGATTTGCAAAATGTACTTACTAGTATCATTCCTCCTCCTCAATGCCTCTGTTTTCTCCAAGGAAAATACAACATCTTGAAAGTTTTTTACTGCCGCCTTCATGTTAGTCTGATGCTGAACACTAGCAGCAGAACTATCATCCAGCAAAGTGTAAATAGTTGGTATCTCATTTAATTTCATCTTTCTTGCATTACTGGGTTTGAATACTATGGATACCTTTCCTGTCTTCGGGTGTATACTGAAAGGAGCTTTCAGTAAATGGTTAAATCCTTTAGTGACATTCACATCTAGGCGGGGGTAGCAGTATTGTATTTTGATTTCTTCAATTAAATATTTCAGTTTCCGGCCTGCATTTCCTTTCTGAAAGATAAATTAAATTAATGATTATATGCAGTAGATATGACAAAACAATGAAACAATGAACATTTTTATTACTTCTCTGCAAAATGCTTCATAAAGATTCACAAAGGATTGCCATCTCTCCAAAGACGATTCAGACATTTTTTCTAAACTTCTCTGCACTTGTACCCTTAATGATTCATCTGGTATCATTTTCAAAAACATCTTCAACCTTTCAGGTGTTGATATGAATTCTTGATCCTGTAGCAGTTCTTTGAAGTATTTATCAATTACATTTAGGGCTCTCCTGTAAGTTATTAATTAAACATTTTGTTCAACACCTCTTGAGACAATGAACTTACAATGCAATAAAATCATTGTAATAAATAGTACTATCCATCAACAACTTATAATCCATCAACAACATTAAAAAAGTGTACTACTGGACATAAACCTCTGCCATGGAGGAATTTGCTCCATATGACTATGGTAATTAATATTGTTCCCATAACTTCACCTGTTTTTAGGTTTTGCATCATTTTCAATTCTCTTGGAAGCAACAAACCACAGACCAACCACCCCACAAACACACACTGTTCACACACACACAGTGTCACAGTGTGCACTACACCTATTGGTGAATAGAACATAATTATTACTTATTGAACATGTGATGTGTTTAGATCCTGGAATGGAGTTCTATAGCCGATATAGTGTGGTGTTAAATAAAATAATCTATTTGTATTAAAATTAACTCACTTGACACTGGAATGTATGTTATCATTTCCCAAATGCACCTTTTTATTTTGATTGTCACCACCCATTATTAAACATAAATAATCTGCAACTGCTGATCTGCCCGGACTGTCCAGTGTCCTTGCTTCATAATCAGATATCCAACAGTGAATACCACGCCTCCCAGAAAATACCCAGAGAATACTTTGAAAACCAAAATCATCTGCAATATGTATATAAAACAAAATTATTAAAACACAAGTTGTACAGTTCCCTTGATGGATGTAGATAGAAAGTTTATCAATCCAACTAGCATTAATCTCCCCAGATGTACCACCATCAGTTTTTATTATTGTTATAGATGTTATTTATTAACAATATTTACATTCATAGACAGCCATTAATTTTACAATAATTTCATAACAGCACTACCTAATTAAATATTTACTTCACTCCCACTTTATACTACCCTACCTTAATATCTAATAAATATTATATTATTGTCCAAACCTCGCACACAGGTTTTTTGAATTGTCTGTATTAATTATAAAATAATAAATTCACTGCCAATTATATATCTGTTATTCTTTTATTCTACGTTAGCAATTATACTTGATATGGTTAAAATAAGCATGTAGGCAGGTACATGTCTTTATGTATGAACCATCATCAACAGCATTTGTAGTGTGTGCCTGAGTGGTAATGAAAATACGGAAAACCGATTATAGCATCAATAACTAATTGAACCCCCAAAAATTGGCAGCTGACTACTGAGTAAGGGTCCATGCTCTATCTCCTGAGTATATGATCAGAACTTAACTAAATTTATATGGAACCACTCCAGAGGTAAACTCTAATGAATAAAAATTTATCATCAAAATGGCTTAACATTTGACGAAACTATGGGTAAACACACATAAAAAATACTTACAATCGAACATAGAACCTCCTCCTTTTTTGAAGTCAGTTAAAAATAACTGAGATGAAAAAAAATTGTTTTGAAGATATGTTTATAATTTTTTGTAATATCTGTTATTTTCAGTTAACTGTAGCTTTTAGCAAAAATTAGTTTTGTGCAAATTTAATGCAGTCTGTTTATTTAGCAGTGATTCAAAGGTTTTAAATTTAAAGTATGCTACAAAACTCTTAAATGTGTGTTTCACATACACTTGGATGTTTCTTCTTTATGGCTGCATTTTATTTATTATAAACAGTGAATGTATTAATTAATTGAATTATTGATTTCCTAAAGTTTTGTCAAAATGATGGAAATATTACCCTTCAGTGCCTTGTCAATAATTTCACATGCAATAACCATAAACTTCCAGCATTTATCACAGACTTTGGCTTCTTGACAACATGTTCTGACTTCATCATAATCTGTAAGATCTATGTCAAATACAAGTTCTCTTGCAAGTACAACTGAATCATGTCTTCCTATGGATGGCCTGCAAATAATAAGTTTATAATCTTAAAAATTTGGGAATTAGGACCGTATATTATTATTAACAATAATAGTAGGTATTATAGCGTGATTGAGGAATAATTAGCCAAAGTAAGCATTTACAATATTAGACAAATGTAGAAACATTTCGAGGTCAGAAAGGTATTGTTAAAGTTTCTACTTTCAAATCATTTCTTTTCTCAATGCTAACTAACCATTTATGGTATGTGAGTGACACTTCATCAATCACTCATTTGCTCTACCATTCTCAAGCAGCATTCCCAACTTGAATATGTGATGGCAATTGTAGTTATTACTTACTTAGTATTATACACAGCTCCTATATCCAATTTATGTGGACACTTGTTCTGTAGCAGGGTTTGGAGTTCCTTTAGGTTAGTTATGGACAAATATCGCAGGTAAATATCATCTGTTAGAGTAAAAGACAGCTCCCTATTAGAAAGCGGCTGAGGACTGCTACCACAAGACAGCCATCTGCACAATATCTTCTGCGGAAAGAACTTGGTATAATACACAGGTAACATATCGGATAATAAATTTTCATCATGCTGCCCCACCTGCAATTAAAGAAAATGTATTGTAGATTGGAAATGTAATGTTAATCGACAATAAAAACGATTTAAGCAAAACTCACCATAGTAGACAATTTTAAGAAAGGGACGAAATTAATTAATTGTGATTATTAATCCTCCTTGCAACGAATGTGCAAGCAAGCTGCAAAACTTCTGCAAAATGAAAAAGCCGCCAAAAAATTTCAGGCCCTTCACTCACTGCACTGACGGACGACTCACTATCAACCTGTAGCCATGCCTGTAGCTACCTTCTGTCAATCGGTTGTCAATGTCAGACAAGCAATTTTTTTCGTTTTACTCCCTGCTCTCGAAGATGGCAAAGGTATCTAAGCTTATACAGCCAAAATTTTGGCGGCTTCTTGTGGGAATCCGAAAGCTTCGTTACGCGCTGTAATTTACACTTCTTTTCACTTGTACACCATCACTAACTTTTGCTGCACAATATTCTACTATTTTAAGGTTCAAACATCAGAATTCACAAATTATAAGAATTATAAACAACAATGCAACTTCAATCGCCGAGATCCCGCCAAAAAAAAGGTACCTACCTACCTATAAAACTCTAAACCAAATCTCGGAGCTCTTAATTTAAAGGCACAAAAAAGTCCTAAACCTACTCAAACGCATATTTAATTATTTTTAAATTAGATAATGTAAATTTAATACACAATTCCGTCGTTATTTATTTGTTTTCTTATACTTCCAATTTATTTCTTAATAATAAGTAATAAAGTTTAAGTGTAAGTTCTACGTAATAAGTTCTACATTCAAAATATTTTTAAAACAACTGTGATTATGAATTCGTGTAATTCCAAGATAAAAAATAAATATTTTTTGATTTTGACTTTGACTTTGACATCGTTAATAGTGGAATCAATTTATTAGCCTGGTCATATGATAAGACTTCAGAGGCGTGTTCATCCTAGATTATTTACACGGCGTTGTTTTCATGCAAGCTTGCTAGGCAAAAAAATATCGTTACCAAAGGCATTGAGCTTAGTTTTGGCTTAGTTAAACGTGAAAGGAAAATAGGTACCCCCGAATCACCAACAAAAAGTATAGTAAGAAATCCTAAGTTTGACAGTTGAGTTGGGGTGCGTTCATGAGCTTATTTTAACCCTAATTGAACTTTTACGTCTCCGGGCACTCGGAACGTGCGCTTGGTAAATTTTAGCCGAATGTCAAATCCATCCAATTCCGTTTATTGCCCGTGGTACTACCAAAACTAAAATTCCCGTCCAAGCGATCAAATAGTACCACGGGAAGATCTTTTTAGCCGTGGTACACTCACATTTTCAATACTAAATTTAGGATTTAGTAGGTATAGATAATTTCATAGAAGTCGAAGTTTAAACCAATAAATAAAAAATAATTGAGTGACGTAAAAACTAACTATCAATGCGCCAGCCGCCTTCATTAGCTAATCTTTGGTTAAAAGTGATAGCCGGATAATTTAAATGATTGTAGAAAATGAGTAGCGCGGAATTATGGAAACTGTAGTTTTCAGTGGCAAAGGCTTAGAGGTTAAAATGAATCGAAGCTTCCGAGGTACATAAATTTTATACTGATCCATCTGCATTGCCAATGCCAGCCAAATTGGAGCCGACGCGACGTGGCAACCATCCCAACATTGTTACAGGATGTTCATGTATCGTCGGGAAGGTCTGTGAGCTGGGCCTAGAGGTAGCGCCCCACAAGATCGAGGTGCTATGGTTCCACGGCCTCCGTCGAGGCCGGCAACGTGATGGTACGTGACGATGAAGTCCAGGTGAGGTGGTGCATCAAGTACGGCCTCACTCTGGACAGCAAATGGGTCTTCGAAGAGCATTTCGAGAGCCTGGTCCCCGAGTGCAAAAGGTGGCGGGCGCGTTGCACCGCCTGCTACCTAATCTCGGACCACGGGAGGAAGTTGGTCGCCTCTACGGTGGCCTCGTGCGGTCCATGGCTACTACGGTTCCCTCGTCTGGTCAAACGACCTCGCAGGTTCGTCACGCTGTAGAACTCTCCTTAACAGCCTGCAGCGGCTGATGGCCATTCGGATCGTACTAGGATACCGGATGATGTCGTTCGAGTCCGCTACATGGAAGCAGCGGTTCACGACCGCATCCGCACTGTCGAGCGGGACGATGCCGCCAAGGTGGTCGCACCGGACCGTACGCTCGAAATGCTGCGGCAGAACGCACATCGACGTGCGCTGGAGCTCTGGCGGGATGCGCCTTCACTAAAAGGCTGCGCCTGCTAACGCGCCGTCGCCGCGTCAGAGCCGTGGATTCATGGAAGGAAAGGCTGCGTCACCTACAGATTGACTCAGATACTCTCCGGGCATGGGTACTTCGATGAGTATCTGAGTCAAATCGGACGGGAGGAGACAGCACGATACCATCACTGCGCTTGTGACCAGAACTTCGCCCAGCGTAGCACACGCTGGAGTACTGCTCGGCGTGGCATTGGCATTTGATGTTTTTGCTTTCGACTCGTTAAGCAGAAGTATTTTCTACCTTGTGTGTACAACGTGTAACGAAAACGGTATATGCACCCGAAATGTACGAAGTTTGTTAATAAAGGTTTTATACGTGAAGCACTTATTAGTCGTTTACATTTCATATTGTTACACAATTAGTTTTATATAAATAACTGCCCAACACTAACATCAGCTGCAAGACGGATTCTGTTCAAGTGCCAAGTCAATGACCGCGTTTTGGGACATATTTATTTTGATGTAAGATTAATAAATACCTAATTAAAAAGAAAATATTTTCTAAAGTCTTTGGTCTAAAATCACGCACAAAGACTCTGAATCTAAACTTCCTCTTCATCTGTACCCTTTCGGTTACAAGTTGTACTTATCAAAAAAAAATAGTATTGAGAGTGAAACTTCGATCTTAATTTTGAGATCGCTTTGTTGACACGACCCATTGCATCTACCGATAGACTTTATACTATCGCATGACCCATAGAAAAAAATATATAATCGAATTATTTATTTATTTAACACTTTATTGTATACAGGGTGACTTGTTATTAGAGCATAATCTTGTAAGGACTTATAGTACAGGTCATTTGCAACATTTTTGTGTATGGACACTCATATGGAAATAAATAAATAAATAAATAAATAAATAAATATGCCAAAATGAACCACTATTGAAATATTTTTATTTTAGTGTTTTTTTGAAAAAGTCCTAGTTGGTAACTTAAAAACTAAAGAAACAAAAAAGAAGCTCAAAAAAAATTTTTTTTTCTTTATTATCTCTTATTAAAGGTCTAACTACGTATCCAAATCATTAAATGTACAATAATGGCGTTATTTTAGTCACGGTGCTCCCTCATACCTCATTTGAAAGCCTGGGAAATGTAGACATTTTTTTTATAATATGCACAACAAATGTCATAGTGAATTTTTGTGTTAATGGGGCAAATTTGTTTGTAAAACTAGTAAGTTTTTTCTATGTTTCTGGAATTTGGGAGCACCGTGTCTAAAATAACGCCATTATTGTACATTTAATGATTTGGATACGTAGTTAGACCTTTAATAAGAGATAATAAAGAAAAAAAAATTTTTTTTTGAGCTTCTTTTTTGTTTCTTTAGTTTTAAAGTTACCACCTGGGATTTTTCAAAAAAAACACTAAAATAAAAATATTTCAAAAGTGGTTCATTTTGGCATATGAGTGTCCATACACAAAAATGTTGCAAATGACCTGTACCATAACTCCCTACAAGATTATGCTCTATGTTATTACACCCTGTATAAGCATACACGTGAAACAAAACAAAAAACAGGAGAATATTAAAATATACAAAAGGCGAGCTTATCTCTATAAGAGATCTCTTCCAGCAAACCTCATTAAGGAGACAAATAGACAATTAACTACTTGTAGTACTAGTACCTGTTCTCGGTTACCGATTACTAAAATAGATCTACGCTAATAAATAATCGAATGAGGTTTCTAAACGATTTCATTTCAAACTTTAAGTAAGTAGCTTCATTAACGTGGGTATTTAACATTTTAAATTTAATTTTTATTCTCTACTCTAAACCCATTGTTCGCCTCTTGTGTAGTACGCAGGAATATTGGTTTTTGCCTATTAACAAACCAGGCCATAAGAATAATAAATAATACCAGTATTATCCAATCAACCAAAATATATAAAAGACACCGACATTTGCACAATACAGTAGGTATTCGAATGTTTTCTGTAAAAACAAACACCCACAAAAATGTGGGTAGAAACGGGGAACTAAAATAAAAAAAGTTACCTTACGAGTAGTAGATTTATTAAATAAATACCTAGATTATATTAGCAACTATATAAGTTCGAATGAAAAAATGGAAATTAATATTAAAAATTCATTTGCTAATACAATTAAATTGTCATGGAGTAAGTTCTAAATATATGAACGTTTCGGTGTGAGAAAGCAGAACTGCTGTAAGTAGCTAAAAAGCCGAAAAATTTGTTATACATGTAGGTAGGTACATATTAAAGTTTGACGACCGATTGATAAGATAGTGGATAGTGCCCCTGACCTCGAAACCAACGCTATGGGTTTGTTTGTTTGATGGATCAAACATTTATTCTTCGTGGATATTTATGTATGTTTATACGTTATATAGTGTCCATTGTACAGGCTTAGCCTTGTTTGGGACCAGATAATTGGTGTAGGTGTCCGTAAAATTATTGATATACGTATATAATTGTATGTAAGGTTAGTTTTGCTCCAAAAACTTAAATATTTTTTTTTATAAAGGGCTGGAGAATGAGGTTAGATTGGGTTCATAATTAAATATTGCTTTCTTTGCATCTTTGAATAATAATCTACACCAAAGAGTAGAATAATACACTAAATTCCTTGTATTTATACAAGGATTAACAAGTGTAGATTAAGATTGTTTACAATAAAGCGTATTTTGATTGATTAGGTAATCAATTTTAATGAAACGTAACAGTTTTTATTATAAAACACTTCTATCATATTATACATAGTAGGTGATCAAAGATAAATCAAAACGAAGTGGATATAAACTACAATAGTTTTAATTTTTCTTTGTTTTCAATCAAAATATAGCTAGCACACAATAACTTCTATATGATAGGTATCTAACATGTGGCATTTTTTTCAAGATGGTCTTAAATTACCGGGGCGGCGCGCGGTTAAAGTATAACACAGTTGAATTAATATTCAACATCGTCCATAGACCACAGGCCCCGCCCTAATGTTTAATTTACTATACCAAATTAATTTTATCAATTAGCTAAGGTATGACTTAGTAAGTTGGCGTATTGCATTCCGATTTGAACTACCAAAGTAACGAAAACTTAAATTATAATTAGAACCAATCAGAGTGCAATAACTGATCCGAAGTTTTTGGACATATGTTCGATTATCTTCATGTGTTAACAGATGCCCGACAAGTGAAGCTAATATTCTTTGATTGGGAGTCTAGAGTCTGGCGCCTCTGAGGTGGGTACATAGACTTATTAGTGCGTATGAACCGAGTCAGTGAAACAATCAAAATTGTACCACGCCATTGGTGCTAAAACGGGTGTTTCGTACCAATGGGAACTCAGTCACACACCGACTTCGTTCGTGAACTGTCGTGTCAAATGTTTTATGTTGATTTATGTTGCAAAAATATGCATCACTTAACACAGAAAAGTCATCAAAAAACTTTTAGGTATAACAAAGATAACTTAAAACTCATATTTTTAAAATATTAATTTTTTACTTGCACTTTTCAATGGTACAGATTTATAAGGTTGTAAGTACAGACTAGAATCAAATTTGGCTTGTGCGCGGTCTTTGTTTTGGTCATTTATTCTGCACCGATATTTATTCTTCGGTCATTTATTCTTCTAAGAGATGGCGCTTTTTATCTACCAAGAAAAGCGCGAGAAAGGTTTCTTCGCGCTACCATATAAATCAAAGATTACATCACATACTCATTAAAATCCATAATATTAAAATAAATAAGTGTGAAAAGTATAACTTGAATGTTCAAGAAGGAAATATCAATACAGATTATAAATAATAATTTCAGTACACATACATTCAGTTTTATCTATCCTTTTATATATAATATTGAGTAATAATAAATATATATTTTTTGTAAATAAATACTTATTATAAATGAAAACATCCATCGGGTACACATGTCCATAATAATATTCATCATACAAATATATTCCCCTAGCGGGATTCGAACCCGCGACCTTTGGGTATAGAGGTCAGAGTTTCTAACCACTACATCAAACATGTGTCGTCGTTTGACAAATATATCAAAGTGTTTACAAAATATCGAAAAGCTAGTTTATGCGTTTTCAATTTAGGTCTTTTTAATTATGGCTTATTATAGACCTTGTGTGGTCGGTCAATGATATTTAATTTGGCTGCGGTGAACAGCTCCTTAGATTTACAGCAGTTCCGCTTTCCTATGTATAGTATTATATTGACTGGTATAAAGGGTGAATTTGAATTCGTGTAATGCCCATTAACTGGTGACGCCGCTCTTGATTACAAACAACTTTCTCCAAGGAATCATAGTTGAATTCGATCAAAAAATTTCGATTACCTACCCATGCAAAGTAAACCATTCTGTAGTCACCTTTAGTATGAAAGTTCAACAATTTTCGGTTGGTGACTCCACTCCTGATTATGAACAATTTTCCACTATAAACTAGAGTCGAATTCAGCCGAAAATTATTGGACTTCCATACAAAAGGTGGTTTCAGAATGGTTTACTTTATTTGGTTTGTTTGTATTGACGACTGATTGGTGAAGTGGATAGTGACCCGGTCTACGAAACCAACGGTCGCGGGTTCGAATCCCGCGAGGAATAAAGGTATGTGTGATGAATACGAACATTTATTAGCGATAAGGCCACCTTTTTGTGCGATTAATGATGTACGCTGTATTCTTCATGTAGCTTTTGTTAATTGTGCAATATTTGCAATATTTGCTTAGCTCGAAGAGCCTTGTTTAATTTGAGACTAGACGATTCGTGTGAGTGTCCCAAATATTTATTATTTATAGGCATTTATTTATAATTTATGGGTAATCGAAAATTTTTTGATAGAATTCGACTATGGTACTTTGGAGAAAGTTGTTCGTAATCAGGAATGGAGTAACCAGTAAACAGGAATTATGTTTAAATATAATTACACTTATTGCAGAGCCATGCATAAAATGTTTCAATGTCGTAATGTTGCAAGAGAGCATCATCAACCTTATAACTACATTATTAAGTAGACCTCTATACAGCACTGTATTACTATTATTTTTGCTGCTTGGTATTATAATTGCAGTTTTGATATCACTTTTCACATGTGCAGTATCTTTTTGCGGTGTATGTTTGATTTTACTAATCGAAGGTGAGTTAAATACTTTTTCTATTACTAACCATATTATCATAATCCATATTAGAAGTTTATGCTCATTACGAATGACCAAAAAATGTTTTTGATTAGTGAAGTAATGCAATGTCTGGCGCGGTCAGTCCTTGGGATGGGTCACCACTAGTGGCATTTTAATACGAGTGTTTCCATGCTTATCGGAGAGCATTTATATTCGGTCCCGGTTATTTTCAATAAAGGCACACGTTAAGCCAAGTCGTCGGCCTATAGGGGCGGAATTGTAGCATATGAACGTCTGCACAGATTTGAAAATAATTTTTATTTTTGAAAGCTCGTATTGGTTACTCTAAAATGGTTCTCAGCTATATTTAGCTATATATAGACGACCGATTGGTGTGGTGGATAGTGACCCTATCAGCCAAACCAACCGTTGCGGGTTCGAATCCCGCGAGGGGTAAATGTTTGTGTGATGAATACGAACATTTATTGCCGAGTCTTGGATGTTTATATAAATATTTATGTATGTTTATCCGTTATCTAGTATCCATAGCACAAGCTTTGCTTAGTTTGGGACTAGATGATTGGTGTAAGTATCCGAAATATTATTATTTATTTATTATTTATTTATTTATTTGATGGAAATCGATTCATATTTAACTTTTAACACAAGTTGTTTTGTATACCTGGATGATGCTGTGTTACTGCTTCTCGGGGATTTTCTAAATGTTAAATTTTATTGTGTTAAGTTTTACACCTTAAAAAGCCTCACCGAGATAGATACTTGTTTATATTTTGAGTGCGCAGAGTTTGGTATGGCATAAACTGAGGACTCATTAACTAAAATTATTTCAGTGAACGTCACACAAAAAAACGTTATCATCTAAACTATGAAAAATCACTGTACACTCAGTAAACACGTATAATAAACATTTTTTTTGATTTTGACATTTATTTTCATTATCATATCACAGATTTAGGAGTTCTGTTAAAGGAGAGTTATTACACGGGTGATGTAATAATTTATAAAATCTGTGAAACAATATTTTACTTAACATCGTGGATATTGTCTTGAACTGTGTTTATACTTAATACCTACAGAAAATGTTAATAATGTTACTATGTACATAGTAATGATGGTATATGTCCCTCTTTTTGACTTCGGGCCGGGTGAAAAAATCAATAAATAAGTTTTTTTTTTCAGGTCTTGCTGTGATTTTATTTTTAATTATAGTTTTTCTACTGGTTTACGTGTTCATCATGGTTTCTACAGTAATATTAACTCCGTGGTCTGCAGTAGTGTAATAAAACGAATTGATTACCTGCATAGACCAAAAAGACGCATATCACATGGAGGAAAAGTACCGACCTACCTTAAAAATAAAGATAGCTTCTAATCAAAGAAATCTTATTTTTATTAAATTTACAAAAACAGCAAATATTGATTTTTAGAAAAGAATTGAACCGCGTTATAACTCTTATATTATCAAAAACTTTTTTATATAATAATTTTTATTATTAGGTACTAATAATTCGTTCTTATAGTTTAAATTACAGTTCTGCTGGTATGCCATTAAAATGCACATCTAACATTTTGATCAAATCGAGAATAATATAAAGATTTAAATTTTCACTTTTTTATCCCTTAAAGAGTCGTATCCCATTGATTTAAAAAGAAAACATACTGATGATAGTTGCGTACAGGTCAGTAGTATTATATACTTTATACTTTCATGTTTTACTAAATATTAAATAAATTCAAATTATATCTTTCAACTTAGTAGAAATGTAATAAAATTCCCACTTACTACTTACAAACGGCATAAGTAACCAAATGTGACCTTTCTTTTTAATATTTTGAGTAAATTGTTCATAGAATCATAATAAAAGAGCACATCTGTCCAATTTTTCCTTTAAATTGCAAATATACTGTGTAAGTATACCATAAAAAAACACCATCATTATGTTGAAAAAGTTTAACTAAAAACATATTTTTAAATTTTTATGAAATTATTTTCATGCTATTTTTGGATTTCTTATTCAAATAACTAAAACAAAACTAAACAAATCTTCATCTAGAAAAGAACAAATAGTTATTTATTAAGGTGGCATGTACTAACCTACCTTTAACTTTGGTTCCTCTAACAAATAGAGTGTATCAAAACTTGTGAACTACTTAGAAAAAAAATTAAGTAGGTACCTACTAAGTATGTTAAACAAATATCAAATATATTTTTTTAGTAATAGGTAGGATCTAATCAAAATCTGTTACGGATTGTGAAGACCAGTTTTGTAGGCCACTAGTGGACGAAATATGTTCATGAATATCAAGATCTTGCATTTTGTAAAGCGGCGCTTACTAATATTTTACCCCTTAACTGCATTTAAAAAATTATCTGAAATGAATAAAAATATGAGTATTGAATACTTAAATAATTAAGTATTTTCAGATGGCAGAATCAGTGCCAAACTAATCTTAGAGGCTCTGTGTTGTGAGAGGTTCACGCCGCAGCCAAAAGACCGCGCCGGCGCGGACCTCTAATCGTAATAGTCGCTAAATAGCTGCTAATAGATCTAGATAATCGTTAACATATACATGCAGCGCCAGAAGGATGGTTTATTTAATGATTGTTTATACAACTCCAGTAAATGATATGCATTAGTTTCACAAGTAATCTAAAAAATACCTACTTTTCGTGGGTACCTAAACCTACCTATTTCATTATTTATATCTTATTTGCAACCGGCTTCGCGCGAGTGCAATATAGATACTAACATAATACATATGAACCTTCCACTTGAATCACTCTGTTTATTGTTGAATATCGCATTAAAATCTATACAAATACAATATATAATACAAGATCTAAGCGTAAAGGCGGCGGGAAGCGACTTTGTTTTATATTACGTAAACATAATATAAAACATGGTTTAACAAGGTGTACTTACATAGACATGTCCCTACTTGAAATTGAAAAGGGTAAAAAATTCGAACGTGTGCGTTCAACGGCTAAAAATGGACATAAAATCGAGTTATTACGCACGTAAAATATATTTTAAATTACTTACATGAAATACTCCAGAATAAGCAAAAACTCAAATATTCATTTTTAGTTTTAGAGAACAAAACAACATGTAAACATGCACAAATCAAAAAGCGTAATTATCTTATTTAGCACTGCAGCCTGATAAGCGTGGAGTCGCTCTGACATCGCAGGCACTACTCTTACGACACCTCAAACCCTGCCCCCCCCCCCCCTTGTTATTAATTGAAATTAATGGAAACACACTTAAGAATAATGGCATTATCTGCCATTTGTGCCTATTCTTTCTTTTATACTTAATGTGTGCTTTTTCAATCTAGTTTTTTGTGAAAATTTATATGAAGTATTAGTTACATCTACGTACCTACTCGTATTTGTGACTTTTCAATATAATGGTAAGTAAATGTGCCTATTAATTCTATGAAACATGAATATTAGTGTCACTTGTGCCTTTCGAGCATACAGTATCTTTGAATTCCTTGAAGATAAAATTCTACAAAAAATTGAGCAGATGCGCCTTTTTTCCTGATTCCGGATGTTTAAATATATGTATAACTCATATTTTCAAAAATCTTAGTTATGCCTTTTAGTAATATGACGGCAGATTTAGTTGCTTTTAACTTTAGCTTTTGTTTTCTTTCCGATTTAGGAAACAAATAGTGGACGATCCTGTTAGCCAAACCAACGATTGCGGGTTCGAATCCCGCGAGAGGTTAAAGTTTGTGTGATGAATACAAACATTTATTCCCGAGTCATTGAAGTTTGTATATTTTATTAATGCACAACTGGTTAGTACTTGACTTCAATCACACCTAATGTTAAGTAAAGATAAGGTCGAAGGTGGAAGCGTACTGACCCGGAAACGGAACATATTTATTTATATTTTATATATTTACAACATATATATTTATCCATTATCTAGTATCCATAGTACAAGCTTCGCTTGTACTTGGTTGGGACTAAATGATGGGTGTAAGTGTCTGAAATATTTTTTATATTATTGTACTTAAGCTGTGAACCTCAACTTAAGTGTTTTGTACTAAATATTGACAAACATTTAGTGATTTAAAAAAATATTACAAGTAAGATTATCTAATAATACGAACCTTAAAATAAATAATATTTTACCTGTGAAATATAGTTTATCTATGTTTTAAAAAATGCCATAGAGAATGAAATATCGTGCTAAAATATAGATTCGTCGAATTGACTTTGTGAGCAAAGAGTGACAGTTTGGCCATTGGACCGACGCAACTGATAGCTGCCTCAGTGAAATGCCTGCGCCTCTGGACTCTTGTCAATAATATGTAAGAGTGCTATGCTGGCATATTTGCATGTCGTCATCATCATATCAATGGACGTTCACTGTTGAATATAGGCCTCCCCCATAGAATTCCACAGATACTTGTATGTGTGTGAGTATAATAAACATCCATCAACGAACTCGAAGATCTCGCGTTGAGCATTCACGGAGCTTTTCTATAAGTGACTGGATTATTGAATCTGAGTCTGACTGTATAGTAGCCATAGACTAAACAGAGATAGGTACACAAATATAAATAATATTGTTATTCTCAGAGAAATGAATCGTTCAGAGGTGCGTTCATGCACGCCCGCTGTAATACGCAACCAAAACCTCAGTATCTACGATCGATTTTTGCATTTTTTTACATGGCAACCCATTTTCCATACGTACCAATTTTTTTTTCGCCTGTGGTTCTTTCTGTCATGAATGGATGTGTGTCTGGCTGTTGTGTGTCAATTTATTTTGTAATTGAATTGTTGTAATGCTGTGGATATTTAGACAAAATAGCCGAATAATTAATATTCCTTGAGTACATTCGTGATTCATGTGAGATAGAATATATGGCCGGATGGATCCCTTTACTCGGTTATGATCACCAAGATCATAGTTGCCGTCAATTACAGCGATGATGTAAATATGAATGGCTGTGAGTATACTTGTTTTACTTGAATTCCTAACTGAAGTATTTA
This sequence comes from Oegoconia quadripuncta, assembly GCA_949316235.1. Taxonomy (NCBI): domain Eukaryota; kingdom Metazoa; phylum Arthropoda; class Insecta; order Lepidoptera; family Autostichidae; genus Oegoconia; species Oegoconia quadripuncta. The sequence goes on from OX438752.1 coordinate 11,616,448, forward strand.
ATGTGGTACTTTACTTTCATGCTGAGAAAACCAGGGTCAGAGCCTCGATAAGGGTGCACAATAAAACAAAATACCCTTTTGCACAGGGAGAGTCCTGTTAATGACACCTTAACCAAAAGCAGAGTAGGTAATGTTTCACGTGTATGTGATAATACCGATTGTGCATTTGAAGGGTGATTGATTTATTAGATCATTCCATGTGGTTTTCAAAGTGGACTCGAAATTTTATTTATTTAGCCACGAATTTTGATTTATATACTGCCAGGTGGTGGCCAGAAAAAAGTGGCTGGGGTGTTTTTGTTTTATAGGTACTTCAAAACAAGTCCTGTCTGTCTCTTATGACTGTGAACTTAGAATATACGAACAAAGAGCTCGTGAAGAATTATTCAAAGGTTATTACATATTACATTAAATAGAAAGTAATGAATGGTTCTGTATCACAAATAAATTGATTGATTGATTATGTCAATGATTTTTCTCCAAAGTGACTTTACTTCTTTTACCCATTTTTTAGAGTAATTTTCTTTATTTTTATGTGATTACTAGCTTGCGGTTTACTACTGATACAAGAACCTTCTAAAATAGCTGCATTAGGCTAACTCTATACACCAAATCCTAATATGTGCATCTAGTTTAGCTTGATTACCACATCCTTACTTTGGTATGTTTAGAACCACTTAGCTTCATGGGCTTTCAGTGTAATTCATTCTTCTAGACACAACAAACCAAGTAACCGACCCCTATTAGGTTAACAAAATATTAGTTGACAAGAAAAATTAGCTTCATTTAAGGCTGTAAGCTCAGCTGTCATTGAGTATGCAAACATCATCTTGAAGGATTAGAGTCCTTTTGCAATTCTTCTGCCGATCTAGAAAATCCCCTGGTCTGTTACGAACAAAATTATAATATTTTTAGTTTTTCCTTTCATAAAGAAAAATCACTTTGTATATCTACGCCCTTGTATGAGTCAATAGTTATTTTTATGGGGTAATTTCAGTGACTTTAGTATTGTTAAAATGTTCTCTAAAAAGATGATTCGAATTTCTACAATTATATAGATGTGCTTACTAAAATCACTTAATTTGTGTTAGATAGTATTGCTCGGATTTCCACTCTAATAATTTATTTGTTCACATACACTATGGTCTAATGACTAACCTTAATAATTTATAAAAAATACATACACACATAATATTACAACCTTAATCACAAATGAAAACACTGTGATTTTTATACTTTCAGCAGAATGAATAAATGAATGTGAATTGCAAAAACTATAAATTCACAACTAAAAAAACACAAATCTGTAATTATGCATGCACATTCAAAAAAGAACAACTCAAAAATCGCTCTGCATGCTCCTTCTATGTGAATATAGAAAGTTGTCTATTATAAGCTTTTCATAATTTTCTAAAAAATATGGTTCAGCCACTCCTTGTTAGTTACCACTAAACCGTTCTGAAACCATATAATGATAGCAACATTCTCTAGGTTATAGCATAAACTCAGTTTATTTGTTAAAATGTTCTTTTATGGTCAAAAATTTCTGATGGATAAGTAAAGCTTCCTTTGCATACCGCCAACGAAGTTGCATTGATTTTAGCATCCTATTGATTTTTAAATTATCCGTTAAGAAATTATCAAGCTTCAAGGCCCAGCTCATCTTATCATATAGGTGACGTGGTTCTGGGTGCTACATATTTATTTCTCTAACTAAAATCTTTGCTTCTGAATGAGGTTGCTCCGAATTCTCTCCTTCGCTACTTTTATCGCCTTTTTAGTATAAATGCTACACAGTGAAACAATCTTTTTCTGTCACAAATGTTTCATTGTAACTATCAATAGCCTTGCACACAAACATTCGCCTAATCGGTTTGGTTGGACAATTTTAGAAATTGCATATGGCTCTATACCTACTTTGTGTAGAGCTATCCCAGCAACACGGTTCTCATTATTACCCTAATTGTAAATATCACTGGAATATTAAACGACAATTGGCACCAAAATGACTAAATGCGATGAATATTCATATAAGAATGACAGGTTCCAAATTCATATGTAAATTATTTTGTTTTTCTATTATCACAGTATTTATTTCAGTTTATCTGTTATCTCGTATCCATAGTACAACCTTTGCTTCGTTTGTGACTAGATAATTGATTTAAATATTTATTAAGGTTATAGTTTTATATTGCTAATCATGATAATTCTTTTACAGGTTTTAAAACTTGCAAGAACAAGGGGATAGCAGAGCGGTGAAATAGAGAAGTTAGTATCAAACACCTCTGGTAATAACAAACTACAATATAGTGGCACTATCAATTGGTTACGTATTATTCCATGACAATAGATTGGGGAGGGAACAGTCATGTAGGGCCACACTGATTAGCCTTCCTTTGAAAGTAGACAATCATAGTATGTAAGTTTTTCATTGTCATCTGGGGTGAAGGCTGATTGCAATTTGATTCATTACCATTGAAGTTAGACAATAGCTTCCCTGAGACATAGATTATACCTATATTTATTATTGTAGTGCCAGGGGCTCGGTTTTGAAGCTCTTGAATCCTACTGATTGATCACACGCTTAAAATCGATTTTGTATATAGAAATAAATTGATGTGTAGTGCATTTAATCTGGAAAAAGAAATGATATAGTATTTGGCAATCAGGTTTGAAACCCAATCGGAAAAGATAAGAAATCGTTCTAAGTTTTCTCCAGTCCGAGTGTTCTGGGAATACAGTACTAGGTTTTCATATACAATCTAGTTTTTTTAAACTATTGTATGGTCAAAGAAAAATGGAATGGATGTTGCATAATGGATGACCCATGGTTACATTGCTTGCAGTTGCCTAAAATTTTTAATAAAATTATTATGAGAATACTGCTGATAATGTAAGTACTGAATGAATTATTTTTTATTTATTTATTAATTTTTCGGGAAACTGACAGTCGTTACATTATAGTGTAAAGTAGAACAAAATAGTCATTGCATAGACAAAAATAATCTCCACTGATAGTCACACACAGAAACATAGCAAAATATATGTTTGGGCAATAGTACATTTTATGATATTTAATTTAATGTAAGAAGCGTTACAGGATTAACAGATAATATTTAGATCTATACAAGCAAATATATGAATATTAAATATACGTAAATTATTGTCATTTAGGGCAGTTTGTCAAACTGGCGGCCCTTCAGGATGCGGTCCGCGCGCCCCCGCTAGCACCGCGCGCAACTCGCCACGTCGCTACACTTACTGGTAAGTGCATATAACATCTAATCATATATATCATATCATATATATCATAATAATAATAATCAATATAAACCCTTATCATATATATCATATTAGCTATACAGACCTAGGCTTTTTTGCATTCCTCTGGCTACACTCCCATTTGTAGAGGGGAGGAGGAAATAATATTTTTCTTTCTCTATATCCCTTTTTCTTCCTTCTGAAATAAATGTGGGGCCCAAGGTAACATAGTCTTTTCTCGGAACTTTCTGAATTTCACTAGGCGACGTTCAGCCGTGCCGCTGCCGAGTTGCAGTGGGAGAGTGTGGAGGTGGGTCAGTCAAAACAAAACCGATAGTATTGATAGTGACGATTGTTTAAAATATGCAACATCGTCTATGCTGCTCTGCGTGTCCTGACACTTGTACGCTACAGGACCTGTACGATGCTACAGACAATACCACACGCGTGGTAGCATTCGGGTCTTCAAGAATTTGATGTTTTTGTCATCAACTCGCTAAGAAGAAGTAGTATAAAACTGAACTGCATAACAAACATCCTATTTTTATGGTGCGTGACGTGATGAAAACGCGTCACACGCACTTGTACTCATGGCTTGATGAACAATATTTATTTGAGTTCGCATACGACACATTACGGGAAAATTCGTGCAAATGCACATAGTGAGAAATCTGATACCAGCCAGTGGTGAATGATATATTAGTACTCAGGTCACTCATTTACTAGACTAAGCAGACAAAATTATACTGTATTTGATCACTATAAAAGTGCTATCGGTCTGTCAGTGTATCCCAACACTCGGTCCAGTTCAGTGAATCGAAATTACAATACCTAACCCGTAATGTTAGCTACTACTCGTTTCTTGCTTGCTGAAAAATACACGGACATTTCGTTTATACTCCGGCTCTTTTATTTCCCGCAGCAAAGTAAAAATATTTCTCTCCACAAAAGAAAAATATTATTAAGATATTCTTCTCACAAACTAAAGGTGTCGTTTATGGATTCCGCAGGGCTTATGAATGGAGAGGGTATTCGGAGCAATGTGATTGGCTGCCCGCCAGTTGGCTGCTATTCTGGGCGGGCGGGCGGCGCGTGCGCACCCCCATTTCCCCAGTAGTCTATCGCTGTACGTTCGCCGATGACGAACTACTCGCGGCGCCTCCTGCGCAATCACTCTCGCTCTCGTGACAATATACGCGCGAATGAGTTTTCATATTCTTTGCAATTTAAAAGTTGTTTCATCATCGGCAGTATAGACTACAAATGTACAGTAGTAGTCAGTAGTCTCAGTTTATTTCGTATGAAAACTTTTCTAATATTTTAAAGAACAATTAATTGATAATTGTAAGAAATAACTTATATTGAAATACATTATTGAATTTATTATTTCAAAGGTCACCTCTACAATTATTAAGTGTATTAAGACAGCATCACGAATCATTGATCGGTACATATTTAAATAAATGTATCATTTGTATTGTAACAATTACGTGTGTTTATTATGTTATTTATTGGTCATCAAGGTCGAGTTCGAGACGTCAGTCTAATACAACAATAAGCTATGAAAGGTACAATGTGTCTCGAATGGCATGCTCATACTTTCATGCAATTTGCCTCAAATTACATTACATTTTAACAAGAATCTGCGAAACTGTCTTCCGTGTGAATTGGTGTTATGTTTAAACCGTTCATTAGTCAATCACATGTAATGTCGTTAAATTTATAAAAACTTGTCATCCAGGTAACATTTCGCATAATATCTACTGGACTAACTGGTATGCATTTTTCGCTTCATAAGACTGAAATTATGGATGTGTTAATTATTGCTAATTTTGTATCACCAAGTACCAAGCTGACATGACCATGCATAACGTATTATATGATATAAAACTTAGTAGTAAAATACAGCTCTTCTTAATCAATATTGTGTACAGGCATAGCTGGGCACTGTTAATCAATCAGTTAACTTGTTAATCGCTAATCTGTTACAAATAAGTAAATCGTCACATTTCGGAAGATTTAACGCAAGTTAACGTTAATCCGTTAACACGTGATATAAATTGCATTTTTTATCTCGTTGCGTTAGTGATCTACTTTTAAACTGGTTTGGGTTCTGGAAGGGTTAGGAACAAAATTAAGATGTGTATAATGTCATCCGGCAAAATGTAGATAGTCCCCTTCATGTACATTAATAAGTTAGTTTTCGTTCGAAAGCGAGGCTCGTTACAGGGTTAAAATATCTTTGCCCGTGGAAAAAAGACGTTCAACTAACTGCAGCGCTTCAGGATATAGCAGCAGTATTTGGATATCTGTTGCCCGAGGAATGCCGCGTCGTTGAACGAGTCTTTTGATTTTTGATAAATAGTAGGTACTGGTTTAAATATTAACGGACTTGGGGAAATTTAACGGAAGTTAACGAGTTCGTTAACATTTTTTAAAGTTAACGAGTTCATGTCCAGCTAAGTGTACAAATTAATAAAATGTTTCGTCATCAGTTTTTTATATTAAAAGGTTAAAATAGAGAAAATAAAATAAATTTCTGTTTCGATGTCCACTCTTTTCGTCATACTTTTAAATAGGAAAATATCAAAATATAGAATAATTACTAATTAGAATTATAAACATTGGTAGCCCCTAGATCACATTATTCGGTTTATTGCGAATAATCACCTATCAGAATTTGATGTGTTTGCCATCGACTCGCTAAGAAGAAGATCACCTCTTTTTTGTGAACGTCTAGAGATAAACAAAGGTACTTACACTACATTGAGTAGTGTAAAGGAAGAATCAGGAAGTCATGCTCTGTGTAGATGTACAGATAATTAGTAATTGCATAATTAAAAGTTGAAAACCGGGAAGATAAAGTGCTAAAGTGCATACTATGACACGTTCAGATAGGTGCTAGATTATATATTATAGTATTTGTAGGAATACCTAATATTATTTGGCTTTAGGTGTGTCTGTTTTGTTGTTTAGGTCGGTAATATTTATATTATTTACTTATTATAGAACCACAAATCGAAGCACATCCATCACGCTGCTCTTGTTTGCGCAGCTGATGCATAATTTTTCACTTGACATGTCCATCATCCAAACAAAACAAAAAACCAGGACAATATTAAAAATATAAGTCCAGCTTATCTCTATAAGTACACCTCAGTAGGTAAGGAGACAATTGAGGAGTAGGTAATTATTTTTTAGAATTTTTTGTTTAATAATGATTGTAGCATCGATTGTTGTTGATTTGATATCGAATTTTTAAACCCTGGCCAACGTCAAAATTCTCGATAAAACACTATCGCTCTACACTGCCATTCACGGCCAATAAAAACTATGTTCATACATTTTTGGTAGAGTTTATTATCCCACTAGTTTCCGTTAACGATTTCGCTCGCTTCACTTTTTTTTTTATTTTCCCACATGGAAAAGTGGTCTGTCCTCCGACTTTTAAGTATTTCTGATTTCCGGTAACAACATGGAAGACATATAAAGAAAGTCACTTTCACTTGTGTAATCTTAAGTCTAGATTGATTTTCGAGTTTCGAACATTACGCGTTCGACCCTACGGGCTGTACAACACACTGTTGCAATTTCATTATTTCTTACTTGCTGCTCGTTACTCATAGACAATTTTAGTATTTATATGTCGCGGCGGCGTTTAGAAGATATTACGATGGTTGCAAATCGGTTATTACTAAAATCAATTAAAAATAAAGTACCTTGTCGTTACAGTTTGACCATGCTAATATTTCATAGTCATGCAGAATTTTCAAAAAGCTGGATAAATGACCCAATTTGTTAGCCCATTGGGTCGATATTGTTACGTAAAGCTTACTTTCAAGCATACTTAATAAACATTTTTATGTGGGGTGCATTACAAATTTACAATATGTCACACCTCTGATTGCTTAGTGCTTTGCGTAGCGGTACAGCCCGTAACGGAGGTGACCTTCTCTATTGCTGCTATGCCAAAATATTGACGACATCCTTATTTATATTACTTCGAACGAGTGCGTCGACCGTACCGCCTCCACAGCTGAACTGTGCGTGTGGCCTCGTGCTCTTTCTATGAGCGACTTGTAAATAGACATTTGACAAATAGATGTACATATAATACTTATTATATATCTCCTATGCCCCAATATTTTGCGCTATTTATTTTCGGTGTGCTAAATCTCTACAAACCCAGGATTTGTTTTCACGATTCATAGTGCTGATATAATAAATTCAGATATATTAAATATAAAAATAGCATCGAATCTTTGTGCCTGACAAAATACATTGTATAGTTATCTATTACTTATAGTTTTCTATAGCAATGCTTGCACGTCTTGACGTTCCGTGCACTGAACCGTTATGAAAAGCATGTGTATATTGCAGTAACATATATCGCTAAGTTAACTTTTATTTCACAGAATTCTAATGTCTGTAAATTAAACAATATTGAATGTTACAAATACTTACTAAATTGATAATATATGTAAAGCTGGAATTCTTAAGGATCTTCTCATTCGAAAAGAAACAGTGTAGGTAAGCTGTAATCGTGTTGTAAGACTTGCTAGTTAATTATCGTTACGCGGCACCGTGATTGGAAGTTACCTTTCACAAAGATAATTAAATCTTTGTTTTAACTTTCGAAACAATGATATTTATTATTGATTACGTTAACAGCAGGTACGGTATGTTTGATATGATATGTGACGTCCATCTGCCTCTCTTATGTTTTTATAATTAATCACTGTCGCATTGCCAGCCATTTCGCGTCTATGTTCGTTATCAAAATTTATGAATGACGTTTTAAGCATTATCTATTATCTGCAACCCATTACATCCATGTGATTGAAGTGTTCGTTATACAGTGCACGTCCGCAAGCTGATTCGCGAAAGTGTTGTTTGTTTGTTATGATGTGAACATGTTACTTGTGAATTTTGGCAGACCGTAATGTTAGTGCGGTTGGTGTATGAGACCAAAACATGAACGGGAAGTGCCCGCGGCCGCGCCCGCGCCGCCGCGATGAGTTACACGAAAAGCGGCAGGATTTGCTACTTGCTTGGAGTGATGGTGAGTTCCGCTTCACTCACACGCTGCTGTTAAAATATTTTCGAAACCAATATGACACAAATATTGAAATTTGCAAAAGTTACGCGATGCCACAAACTACTCCATGACGTAATTTTTTGTTGGACACCTCTTGGACTGAGATTAATGTTATTTTTAATAATAATAATCATATAACTCAGACACTACTTCACTGATTCGGTGTATCTTTTTTTTGAACCGCCAATATTGGTGTAACAACGGACTGCAATATGGTTATCCGTTCTCTATCTCCGGAGTGCATTAGCGGATCTTCGTCAAAGTATATGGGATCACAATGAAAGTATACCTTTTCCAACAAAAGAATTTTCGATATCGGTTCGCAACATATACCTACATAAATTCGATGAGTCGAATTGTGAAACTCTTCCTTTTCTGGAAGATATTTTCATGAAATATTCACTAATTACGAGAGGTGTAGGTACTATTTAGTATAAACTTGATTTATCACTTAATATTTAAAAATATTTCGAATTGAATGAAAGTAAAATTATAACTAAATATTAGTGGTTATATAAAATACTTTTTCACAAGGACAAAAATTATGTTCATGAACTGAATGATTGATTGAATTTATTTACGAGACTGAATTCGTATCTTTGTTATCATGTTCGGTAGGATTAATTAAAATTGAGTTACGGTATTTATATAATGTAAGCATGTAGACATAGGTACGTATATTATAAAAGTACCTATGTCCGCCATAATTATATATTCACTTAATGTGGTATATGTACATATCCTACAAGATATTTGAATAGAAACGTCGCTTTCTCCTCATATGTTGTGTACCATGCAATGGTCATCTCGCTGATGGAAATGGGACGGCCATTCGCATGCCATGCCTAGCATGAGACATTCTGGGTTGTATATCTGAAGTAAACTAAATGTTTGCATGCGCAACGTGTGCTGAACCAACCAACGATTACGTGGTTTTAAATTAAAGCATCAGCTGGTCCGAAACTTAATTAACTTTCAACATGGGTTAACATAGATTTGGATGCAATAGACAAGTTACAGAGTTAATTGTCGTTTTATATAAGCGCTTGGAAAATAGGCCAAAACTTTGCTAGAATAGTCTCATAGCACTATTCATCTTAAGTAAGACTTAATGATAAAATCATTATAATAACAAAGCCTATAGAAATACTACAAAATTATAAACGGCTATTTTGAGTGTAAATACAATGTACAATAAAAATGCTTGTTTTGTATAACCGCAAACACCATATTGCATGTCTTCTATGTAATTGTCGTGATCTTTGCGGTAAAACCTTTTAACCGCCTCCGTGGCTCAATGTAAACAATATTGGGTTTACGATTCGGAGGTCGCAGGTTCGATCCCAGCGGGGTACATGTTTAAGAACTCGGTTTGGTTGGTGGTAGGGCATTTTCAATGTCCGCCTGGCTAGCTACCACCATCTTATCTAAATCTGCCGCCAAGCAGCAATGTCAATAGCATTGTTGTGTTCCGGTTGTCGAGATAAAATAGCCAGTCCCCCAAATGTGTTGGGGTTTCCGGGTCAGTACGCTTCCACCTTCGACCTCATCTTCACTTAACATCAGGTGTGATTGAGGTCAAGTACAAACTCGTTGTGCATAAATAAAAAAAAATGTAAAGTTCATTCCCGTACCATTTACTGTATTATAAGTAAATATTTTATTTTAAGACTATCAAATTCGATGCAAACCTATTACAAAGAAAATCATACTCCATTTACGACGGGTAATGAGGAAGATGCACATGCTTCTTCTTATTGTGTAAATTGGGCTGATAAGGGTTGATCAAAATGATGTATGTCCTGCGCTCCTTGCTGCTCACAAACATTAGAATATCGAATGCTATATTTTTAAAAACAAAATCACAATAATATAAAGAAATATCTTGTCAATTGTTTTTTTTTTATCAAAAATTGAAGTTCGTCGGTTTTAGCTGAAACGGTCAAAATGCCAAAAGATCTTAGGCCGTGATTCAAAGTTGCCGTTTCCCGCTTGATTACACTGCATATCTTCAAACGAGTTTATATGAGCGCCTTGAGGCGTTGGTACGGGGAATATGGTTCTAGCTGCGTTTCTCCAATATATTCCATATGATTCCAAGGTTGGCCCTCAACGGTGATCAGTGAGGAAAATAAATAATTTCCTTGGACACATACACACCATCTACTTCCACAAGGCTATTCTCTGAAAATGAAGCTACTCTTAAACAACTAGCTTAAAAAAGCGACGTATCACCTATATGACGTGATCGAGAATATTTGGAGATTGTTATGTGTCAAATTTAAAAACTTTTAAACTGTTTTACTTAAACTGTGTCATTTATGAGTTTATTATAATGGAATAAAATGACTGGAGATGATTGTGCACCATCATGTTGATATTATAATGAGATAAAATGACTGGAGATGATTGTGCACCATCATGTTGATATTATAATGGGATAAAATGACTGGAGATGATTGTGCACCATCATGTTGAAATTCTCGATGACTTGTGTTATGACTTATGTTTTTGGAAAAGTCGTTCTCCTTGTGTGAACACATTGCACATCCATCACAAATGTGTTAACGAATAGGAATGCGTAATTTGGGCTAGCTTAGCTGAGCGACAATTTATTTTGGGCGCAGTCCAGCGGAAACACAACAGTATGGTGAACAATGTCGATATTTTCTATGATTTTTGTTATGTTTTATTTTTGGCGACGCGGACGGTTTGATCTTTAACGTTTAAAATAATGACTTTCTTGTTCATTATTATTATGTCAGCCTTACTTACAATCTCGTCATAAAATCATTGTCACGACACAATCATATGTAACTGATTCACTGTTAAGTTGACCTTTATATCTTGATTCATAGTCATAGGTTATTTATTGTCTTGTTACAGGTTGACTTAGCAATCTTTAGTGAACATTAAGTAATATACAAACAGACAACAGTAGCCTTTTGCCATTGAGTCCGCTCCCGTGAAATCTGTTTAACCCATATATGCCCCTTGATTCGAAAACGATTAACACCCCTTACTGCCCAGAACTATTTTGTACTTCCAATTCTTCTATATTTTGGATATGTTTATGCTAATAGGTCTCTTTTAACATAATAACTAGTTTAATGAACGTGGATATTGGATAAATACCTTTTTTTTAATTGTTCGAAAATGAAACATTGGGCACTTCCACTTACATTTACTATGAGTAAATAAAAACCACGACATTTTTAAAATTTATTTATTTTGAAATGATATATTCATATTAAAAACTTTCTAAATTGGATAACACTTATATTTTTGGAATGAAGAGAATACTAACCCTTAAAATTTAGGAATGAAATGCAATAAAACATTTAGCATGTAAGTTAACCTGATACTTTTGACACGAAGTAACGGTCAGGTTTTTGCAATAAGCACAACGGAGTCGGCTTGGTGCTCTGCCGATCATGTGCTCAGCTTTACACTTTCGCACACAGAGAGGAACACTGCTAAAAACCCTTTTAGAAGGGCTTGGCCGCCGCTTATCAATTCCATACTTTTGGAGTAAAGTTCGGGCAATACTACGCCGAAATTCCAGCGTGTCTACATCGTTGAGAACTTCTCGTGCGATGAGTGTCGCATTATTTACAGCCACATCAATAAACCAGAAAATTATTGGAATGTACCATTTTTTGCCTCTAATTCCAATTCTGTAGGTTCCATCATTAGCATCTGAACGATGCACTCCACCCATGAAGCGATTGTATTGACATACGACGTCAGGTTGTGGTACTTCCACTCTTGTTTTATGCGCAGCTGAGTACCTCTTTGCTGTTCGCAGAGGTGATACGCCATACTCACTAGATAACAGCGTCACGACACTGTTGCCATGCCAGCGCACAGCACAAATGCCACGGTTTTGATCTAGCCGAAAATCGTAGAACCTCTCTGTTCTTTTTTGCATAATTTGACATCATCTTTTTCAATTATTGCATATTGTAAAAACTTTTTATTAAGCATATCACACAAACGGCCCACTTTGACCATTTTGTCACCGGGAACTTAATTTGAATTATCAACCACATGGAAGTATCGCAAAATTTTTTGCTTGCTCCTTCTGAAATACAAAATACATATTTAGTATAATGCCTGCCGTATATTTTCCCAATGTATCGTTTTCGAAACGTTGTTTATTTATACACTTTTTGGGTATCCAATTATAATAATTTACACATTATGATTACATAAATATATTCTACATGTATATAACTTTATTTTAAATTACACGAAATCTATAAACTTGAGTTAATTTAGATAATTACTTACGTTTTTAAGGGAGGCGCCATGATTTTTGCACGCCGAAATCCAGTCGCAACTTGCACAGATTCATTACCAAACAAACAGTTTGGAATAGTCAAAAAAATCAATCACAAATAGAAGAAAATACCTAATCTTAGATATAGATGGTGCTACGATGCACCTTTCTAATGACATGTGGAAGTTAAGGACCTTCAACAAAAGCTCCATTTTTGTTTCGTTTTTGAATCAAGGGGCATACAAGGAACCAAATAAATAAGTAGTTCTGGGCATATATGGGTTAATGTCTCGCAGGATTTACACGAAATTATATTTTTTCAAATATCCTTCATCAGCAGTTGACAGCTTATTCATTATTTACCTAACACCCCATGTGTAAAATGGGGGAGATTTTTTTTATTCGCACACCCTATCGTGTAGGGTAGGTGTCGTTGAATAAGACATTCTATAATAATAGGGACCTTTTTACGAAATATTATGGATCGTTTTTGTTACGTGTCCCTAGTATTCTCAGTAGTAGTAGGTATAAACGAAATAGAATGGAAAAATGTAGACCCTTCTAATTGACGGAGTACGTAATACTTTATGACTAGTTGTTGGGTTTGTATAAGAATCTTAGAAACTTTCTACAAAATTCTAACTACGGAACCCTGCTGCGCGAGATCGGATTCGCACTTGTATTTTTGATATTAACATACTATAGGTATTTATTAATAAGATCTATGTTATTAATAAAAAAAATTGTATACAGGGCGTCCCAAAGTTATGGGACATGAAGGGGAAGTACCTTAAATATTGTAGATAGTGAATTTTGCTCAAAGAAGACTTTATGTTATTTTTAAAAGTTAGTAATTCTGCATTCATAGATTTTCTAAAAATTACTTGCTTCGGCTGGGAATCGAACCGACTTAAATGTGAAAAAAAAAACACCCTACTTTTATGATGCCAATCGAAAGAATAGCTAAAAAATAATAACTCTGCCTAAGTAACATAGTATTTTAAAAGAAAGGAACAACATAAAATGATTGAGTCAAATTTCAAGAAAGTTATTTATTGCCGACGACGTTCGAAAAGTAGCGATATTATCATTCCAAAGATAGCATTGATTATTCGTAAATAAGTACCCACTTCATAAAATAGGTACTAACATAGTTTTCCTTATTATAAGTGCACGTGTAGATGAAATGATAAAACTTGTATTTCAATACGTCCTCTGTAAGCTAGACAGAAGGCAAATTAAAAACAAAAATAAATAATTTATAATTTGAAAATGGAACAGTTTATGACAGCGTTTGTTTGAATGCATACTTTTTAAGATATTTTAAAAAGAAGTGATATTTTTAAATGTTGTTCTTAAATTTGAAAATGGAACAGTATGTGCGAGCGTTTGTTTTTCGGATATTGATCTGTTTAGTCTCAATTCACTTACACAAGTGTTATTGTGTTAATTTATTGCGAACATGGCATATCAAGTAAGTTTTGATCTAATGGAAGCATATTTTTTGAACGATAAAGATATCTCTAGAAGTTTGCGGTGGTATGGCGTAAAATATCCTGATAGACAAATACCGTCTCGTAAAGTTTTGAAAAGGCTTGTGAACAATTTGAAAACTCTGGGACGTTTCGATAAACGCCCAAGAGAACCACAGCAAGAAAACCATACGATCAACGACGAAGAACTTGGTATTTTAATTTACTTTTCGGCTTTTCCGAAAGCATCGGTGAGAGAAGGAGAACATGAAATTGGAGTTTCAAAAAGTAAAATACACCGTGTATTAAAAAAACACGGTTTTAAGAGTTATGTTGAAGGACGATTGGTTCAAAAATTACTTCCGGGCGATACAGAAAGGAGAAAAAATTTCTGTCTTCATATCCAGGCACGATTGCTCGAAGATCCAAATTTTTTGGATAATATTATTTGGACAGACGAATCTAACTTTAGCAATAACGGTATGTATAACCGCAACAATAATCGTATTTGGTCTAAAGAAAATCCCCTACGAGTGACTGAAACTAATAACCAAGTGCGTTTTTCACTCAACTGTTGGTGCGGACTTTTAAAAAACCGGGTTTTCTTAATCCATTTTTACCAAGGAACCTTGAACACAGAAAAGTATTTAGGAATACTTCAAATTTTAAGGGATAAGATAAGAAACCATTCCGCGGCGGAGCAAGAAAACTTAATTTTCCAACAAGATGGAGCTCCGGCTCATAATAGTCGGAGAGCAGCAGATTTTCTAAATGAATGTTTTCCTACATGGATTGGTACAAATGGACCGATTAGATGGCCGGCCAGATCCCCGGACCTCACACCATTAGATTTCTTCTTTTGGGGATACGTGAAAGATATGCTATACAAAAAGCGATACGAGAACGTAGGCGAGTTGCAAACAGAATTGTGCCATATCACATCGAGTGTTCACCATAAAATGATTAGAAAATCAACAGGCAGCGGGCTCATTAAAAGATTGGCGATTTGCGTAAGACAAGAGGGATCACATTTTGAGCATTTAATTAATTAATTTACAAAAAAATACCTACTTAGTTGACTACGGCAGTTTCATGTATGTTTTTTATTTGATTAAAATGATTAATTTCACGTTGTTCCTTTCTTTTAAAATACTATGTTACTTAGGCAGAGTTATTATTTTTTAGCTATTCTTTCGATTGGCATCATAAAAGTAGGGTGTTTTTTTTTTCACATTTGAGTCGGTTCGATTCCCAGCCGAAGCAAATAATTTTTAGAAAATCTATGAATGCAGAATTACTAACTTTTAAAAATAACATAAAGTCTTCTTTGAGCAAAATTCACTATCTACGATATTTAAGGTACTTCCCCTTCATGTCCCATAACTTTGGGACGCCCTGTATATCAGTAGCTTATTATTTAATAAACAAATTGTTCTTAAGTAACATCTAAAGTTACCTAGTATACTTACATATACATCATGCTGAAATCACGCGACCGAACTTCGAACAATGCTTTTTAAATTGTCAGCGATACGTAAGATCGAAATTACATGGTCTTTTAATCTACTCCTTTAATAAGAAAAACTAAAAGCAGACTGCGACGAAAAATGCCAATGAATTTTTTATAGCTTATACACTATAACGAATTCAACGACACATCTTTTATCAAAGGCAGTCCTATAGTTTGATTGCGACAATGGAACATCTAAACCCACACACACATAGATTACTAAAGTTATAATCCTTTTCGGCTTACCATAGTCGTATAAAAAGTATTGCTAGTGGAGGTGCCGAGTTTGTTTGCGTCATTTCGGCATGATCTGTCGGTATACTTAAACGTTACGGGATTCCATTGAGAACTATAGATACTTTATGGCTTTAAATGACGGCATTCTTGTAATAAAACAAGCGAGCCATCATACCTACGTAGCTGTAACTTTAATGTATAGCGAAACGCATTAAAGTGCAGACAGTGTAGGCAGGAATGCTGGGGTGCATGCCCCCACAGACGCGGTCAGACGCCCGCGCTGGGAGGGAACTATCGATTTTGTCTGCTGTCTCCATACTAAATACGGAAAGTAGACACCCTATACTGTATAGTACAACAGTCTACGGCGCACGGTACTGCATTGCGCTCAAGTTTACAACTCCAGTCACGATATTGCCATTCAAACTTGTTGCTTTCCAACAGTTCGTTATCTCGATCCAAGGTTCATTTATTCTATACGACTAGAAAGTTCTAAGAATCTATCATGATGAACAACTGTACATATTTTTAATTTCATGTCTCTTTTGTCAACAGAAGTGTGTAATAGCGACGAGGTGCCAGAGGTAGAAATAGTCAGCCTCCTTCAAGAACACATACCGAAATATCGCTTGAGAGCCGACAGCCTCACACAATTTGGAGGTAATGTAGTTTGTAATCATTCTCTTTAAATATTTCTCTACCATGAGTCGCTTATTCACACCCCAATTAAATCGATGGTGATTGTGTGCATCGCATTCAATGGGTAGTAAAGAGATTGTAAACGGGAGAGATTGTACTTTACTGAAATGTTTTTAAGTAACTGTTGAATAATATAATACTTTCACTCCATT
This sequence comes from Oegoconia quadripuncta, assembly GCA_949316235.1. Lineage (NCBI taxonomy): Eukaryota > Metazoa > Arthropoda > Insecta > Lepidoptera > Autostichidae > Oegoconia > Oegoconia quadripuncta. The sequence continues at coordinate 11,633,159 of OX438752.1, forward strand.
AAAGGGATTGTAACTGGTTGACTTGTTTGTCGTTTATGATTTATACTGACAATTGGAAAATATTACATACCTATCACACTGCAATTCATTCATTACACAGGTCCTACTTGTCAAGTGACTTTATGATTGTAAACAGTATCCCGCGGTAAATGGAATAACTGACATATAACTGTGTTGTGATGATGAGTATACCTTTGCATCGAAGGTCCGATAATTTACCGGAAATGATTCAAACGATGTAAGTCATCATCATTCGTCATCATCAAATGTAAGTGATGACGTAAAATAATCGTAATACTCGTATAAAATACAGATAACTCACAACTTATTTCTTAAAACTAAATATGAAACGGTCGATAAACCTTGGTAATATTATTATTATTATTATAACACTTTATTACAAACAATTACAACGATACTTAGCTATTAATAAATAAGATATACAAAAGGCGAGCTTATCCCTAAAAGAAATATCTTCCAGTAAACCCGACATAGCACAATAACAATAATGACCCGAACATAGAGTGCACACAAATAAAGTGTAAAATAAATATTACATAATAAAAAGTACGTATAAATAAGCCTACAAATTTGAGGCTTTGGAACTTTTTTAGAGTTCCTTACCCAAAAGGGTGCTAATTACTTCTCAATTAATTTAATAAAAACATGTAGTCCACCCTTAAATAAATGGCATTTAACTTGTTCTTTATTATATACAGGGTGACTTTAAATTGAAGCATAACCTTGTAAGGGGATGTTGCACAGGTCATTTGCAACAACTTTTGTAGGAACACTCATATGCAAAAGTGAACCAATCTTTTTTTTGGGAATTTTTTTAAAAACATCTATGTGGTAAGCAAAGAAAATTGTAAAAAAAAAATTGTTGAAAATTTCGATAATTTTTCATTTACTGATTAGTCTCTTACGTTCTAGTTACATGTTAGCATCATCAAATCTACATTATTTGCATTATTCTAGACACAGTGCTGTAAAACTCAAAGAAAATAATAAATAATTTACTAGTTTTATTACAAAAAACAGCTCGTTTAAAAAAAACTCACTATTACACTTACTCTGCGTATTATAAAAAAAACATCTACATTTCTTAAGCTTTCAAATGGGGTATAAAACTCTGGCATAGCTAGTCAAACATCAGAGATATTAGCCAAACAAGGGAACAGGTTGGAATAGCAAAAAAATTACAGATTACAATAAAAACTAATTTGTGCAAAATGTGACTCACACACTTAGTGGTGACAATTCTACAACACACATTTTAAATTTTATTTAGGTTTTCAGTTCCACCAATCCGTATTCTCTCGTATTAAAATAGATAAAAAGCTATAAAATTATGTTTTAGTGTGTACTGTAGAGTTGACACCTAATTACTGGTACACGCACACAATATACACACACACAGTTGTCCAGTTAACCTCTAGGATATTACAGCTGATTTTCAAAATGGCTCCCACCGTTTCGTACGCAAATTCTCATTCTTTTTCTTAATTCGCTTTTTACCACTACCGAGCTGAGGTTGGATCTAATTTGGTCAGCTGCTGCAATAATTCGTCGTCTTAACTCTTCAATATCTGGGACTGGCTGGTTATCGACATACACCAACGTTTTCATATGCCCCCAGACGTAATGGTCCATGGGTGTCAGGTCTGGGCTTCTAGCTGGCCAAGGTATGGGTCCTCCTCTGCCGATCCAATTATTTGGGAAATTTTCGTCCAGCCAATCCCTAATTTGTCGCCTGTGCGAATACCTTTACCGTTAGACTCACGGTTTTATACCTCATTTGAAAGCTTATGAAATAAATTTTTTACTAATAATACGCAGAGCAAGTGTTATAGTGAAATTTTGTTTAAAACGGACACTTTTGTGTTTAAAACATTCTTAATTTTTGGCTTTTTAAAAGAAAATAAGGACTGGTGGTACTGTAAACCTAAATAAAATTTAAAATGTGTGTTGTAGAATTGTCACCACTAAGTGTGTGAGTCACATTTTGCACAAATTAGTTTTTATTGTAATCTGTAATTTTTTGCTATTCCAACCTGTTCCCTTGTTTGGCTAATATCTCTGATGTTTGACTAGCTATGCCAGAGTTTTATACCTCAATTGAAAGCTTAAGAAATGTAGATGTTTTTTTTATAATACGCAGAGTAAGTGTAATAGTGAGTTTTTTTTAAACGAGCTGTTTTTTGTAATAAAACTAGTAAATTATTTATTATTTTCTTTGAGTTTTACAGCACTGTGTCTAGAATAATGCAAATAATGTAGATTTGATGATGCTAACATGTAACTAGAACGTAAGAGACTAATCAGTAAATGAAAAATTATCGAAATTTTCAACAATTTTTTTTTTACAATTTTCTTTGCTTACCACATAGATATTTTTTAAAAAATTCCCAAAAAAAAGGTTGGTTCACTTTTGCATATGAGTGTTCCTACAAAAGTTGTTGCAAATGACCTGTGCAACATCCCCTTACAAGGTTATGCTTCAATTTAAAGTCACCCTGTATATATATATGGTAGACATATAAGAACTATACCACAAACCATGTCACATCGAATTATAATATCATACTAATGTTAAAGTACCTAAAGTAAATAAATAAATAAATTATATTTGTGTGGTAGTGCAGATCCTTTGTGCACGAGACTGACTCGCATTTGGTCAGATTTTATGAGTTTATTATAAAATTAATGAACCAGTAAATGTATCGCTCATTCACTGATAGCTTCGAAGAACAAAGTTCTTTATCTTATTTTAACGAAAGCAAAATCAACATTTCGTGTGAACTGTTCCAGTTTCCTTTGAGAATTTAGTGGTACGCCATAAATTTCATTAGGTGTGATGGTCAAGAAGTAAGACACGTCCCATTTCTATCTACGTTGGATTCCTGATAAAACAGTTACTATAATGTAGGTTGGATTGCAGAATAGTTGGAAATATATTTCTTATAGGATAAGTACGTATTTGTCTATATGATTGACGCAGTACAAGTCGCTGCTAACGATATGGCTAAGTGGATTGTCTAGGCCTTGAAAGCGTCTTGCGAGACGTTGAGTGTTTTCGGTAAATGTCAGTCATCAGAAAATTAAGAAAATGTAGCATTATCAAAATATCAAAAAAAAAATTGCCCCGAGAAAAGCATCCTAATTGTCTTTTTTCAGAACATTTTTTATTTTTCTGTGTGCCTAATTTCAACCAAAGCGCGTCAGTCGTTTCGCTGTCATTGAGCAACAAACAAACATCCAAATTTTCGCATTTTTAATATTAGCTGGATGACATCATCGTTTGCTGTTACGCACTGTATCTGGTTTGACCCAAGTTTTAAGCACAGTAAATCCTTTTCCCTTTACCGTGTTTTAAGCTTCTAATTTCACTAGTTTCCTTATGCTTTTCACAGGAACACATATTTAATTTTGGCGTCAACACAGGCATAGTTGGTAGCTACAGAGAAAACTCCCCACGAATGTATCCCCTTTTAGTCATGTCGGCTATTCGTAGGAGAGGGTTATAATTCTTTGCAGCTATCTGTACATAGAGACGATAACCGACAATATTATGTTAAATAAGATTCACATTGCGAAAGCAGAGGTACTACTTATGTGCATATATAAGTGACGGTGTGAATACAAGGCCATTATCATTACAATCCAGGTAACGTTGTATGGCGCACATATGTGAAGATATTCTGTATCACATTGGTACTTTCTAGTTTTCTCGTTGTGTATTTATAGTCAATTGTCATTCTTATTTGAGCAAGTTGAAAATCAGCGCTGGTACGACTCATGTCACAACAGCACAAAGCTGAATTTGGCTCATATTATCACAAATTGAAGTTTTCAGTACCTAGGTACCTACCTATTGTAAACGTACTCTAGGAAACAGTGTACTTCTTTATACTTAGAAATTAATACTCCTAAGCAGATTGTATATCAGAATGTTTGTGATAATAAATATATATTCATTCATACTTTGTTGTCCTTGGCAATATCCATGCCCATTATACCCCGATGAATACTATATTTACTATTAAGTCCCTTGATATACAGTGCAAATCTATCTACTTGAGTTTTTCTGTAAGGATGACGTTTCAATATTTATGTGAGACGAATTTCATATAACAGGGCTTCGTTCGGGGTGTAATATTAACAAGATAGTATGAATGGTTTGTTTAGATAAAAATTAAATCCCACATATCCCGTGCACCAAGTTGTTCCGTCTCAGTAAGTGTTTGAGGCGCAGTTTCCGGCGCCGGCGCCGTTCGAAGACGCTATAAATAATGGTGTCTCATCGTTCGAGTCATCGCCCGCAGACTAATATGTGTCCCCGACCGGACCATGTGTATGCGTGTCATCTGTCAACTTGATGCACATTGTTGCAACATCCCCTTACGACAGCCAGTTCGAGGTCCTATTGATAGACCTATAAACCTTGAATTTCTGGACTCCATTTATCATGCTTTTCAGAGAGTTTGTAAATTATTGTGCAGTTTTCGTGACTTTCGCAACTTTTACAATATTTATAGCATACCAACAGTAATTAGTTCCAATTGACAAATGGCAGTCTTATCACTTACATCCTGGGCAAAAGGAATACATTCCATATTCCGGTGGTTGGATCCTAGTTGTCGTTATTACAGGAACCCTCACTATCACGTAATTTTTTCTATTCATCACCTCCTTTTTATATTTTCGTATATATAGGCAAAAACACCTGTCTTCCAAACTCTATTAAAGAGCTATTGTTCAACTCTTGCCGCTTACAATATAATGACCGTGAGTAGATACGACATAGTATTCAATAAGAGTAAAAGTGAAATAATAAAATCGAAAGTATTGCCCATTGAACTGGGCCGACTAAATCAAGCCAACATTTTTTGTCTCTCATTTGTAGATCATCACCGACTGCCAATTAATTGATTAATTTGGGTTAAAAGACCCATCTATAAAATGTCTGAGACTATTATTCACTGTCACGTGGTTTAATTTCAACCAGTGATGGGTTTGAGCCTATTAGAATAGTGGTCTAATAAATTAGTAAGGGCGTGGTCGTATGTTTAAAAGCAATTTGCGAATGAAATATGATTAATTTAGGTTTCCTGTGACGTACTGTACTGACTGGTGTTAAATGGTTTTATTAACAACTAGTCTCCGCGCGCGAGTTTTCCCGCATGGAATTACTTTATTACGCCGGAGATACTTGAAATTTCGTCTTGAATTTACTTTATATGCTAATGCAGGCTATTGAAATGTAATCGAAACACGTCGAGGTGTTGACGAGCCTGTTCTGTATATGTATGCAGACACACAGATAAACATTTAAAAATAATAATTTAAGACTAGCTTCACTTACTTAGATGATAGATTTACCCTGTCGGGTTACAAATTCCAATTTGCACTTACAATGTGGCGAGTAATAAATTCTTTGATTTTGACGTTGATTCCTGTTTGTTATACTATACTGCGAGGCAATATGTACCTTTATATTGTTCTGTAAATATGTTTTTTTTACTTCCGTATCATAGTAACTTGTTTTTTACAATAACTATGGCATTTATTGACTGACCAAATAACCATACAAAATATGAGCAGGCATGTGGTTTTTGTCATGGCGCAAGAGTTGCGTGTTTGTTTTTGTTTGTAATAAAGGGATTTCTTCCAGTCAACCTTGTCGCATTCGCTATTCGTTTTCGATTAGCGGAGTTAAGCAATGTCTGGCGCGGACAATCCTTGTATGTGTGGCCATTAGTGTTTTGTGTATAGAAAGGTACGTTAAATTGTCTGTACCGGTTGTTTCAATTGAACGCAGTCGTTAAGCCGGGCCGGGGCCTAGAGAGGCGGCTCCTGAACACTGTCAGGTGGCCACTAGTCTGACTCAAATCCTCAAATCTATGGTTCTTCCGATATTTTATTTTACAAAACTGAAGAAAAAAATTTAACGTCAGCCATTTTATTTTATTGTTTTTTTATGCACAACGTGTTTGTACTTGACCTCAATCACACCTGATGTTAAGTGAAGATGAGGTCGAAGGTGGAAGCGTATTGACCCGGAAACACCGACACATTTGGGGGACTGGCTATCTTATCTTTGACAACCGGAACACAACAATGCTATTAACATTGCTGCTTGGCGGCAGATTTAGACAAGACGGTGGTAGCTAGCTAGGCGGACATTTAAAATGCTCTACCACCAGCAATTTTTTCCAGTAGTAGCCATTTTGCTGCTGAAATTTTTATCAATACAGTATGAAAATTTATAAATGTACCTACAAAACAATACAGAATCATGTGTTTTTTTTACTTTTTAAAAATATAACCGACTCCGTGGTTCAATGTAAACAACATTGGGTTTACGATTCCGAGGTCGCGGTTTCGATCCCCAGCGGGGTACATATTTAGTACTCGGTTTGGTTGGTGGTAGGGTATTTTAAATGTCCGCATGGCTAGCTACCACCATCTTATCTAAATCTGCCGCCAAGCAGCAATATTAATAGCATTGTTGTGTTCCGGTTGTCAGAGATAAGATAGCCAGTTCTCCAAATAAGATGGGGTTTCCGGGTCAGTACTTCGGCCTCATCTTCACTTAACATCAGGTGTGATTGAGGTCAAGTGCTAACCTGTTGTGCATAAAAAGAAAATTTTTTTTTTTTTTTTATTATTAGAAATGCATCTTTTTGGGGGCTAATTTCTACCGTATTCCCCGCTCCGCCCGTACATTGAAGGCATAATTTTAAATAACCTGTACATTGCATCCAAGAACTATGCAAATTAACTTAGTGAACCATAAAATTGATATTCTTAGGCTTGGGTACAAAGCAAAGTACCAATTCCATTGTTATGTCAACGCTTCCTAGCTTGAGCAATTCAAAAATTATGAAAGAAATGGCAGCGCAATGCCACAATCAACTAAATTCACCGGCGTAATCCAGGGGAAGATACTAAAAATACTATTTTCGTTCTTTTAAAAAATTGGTAACCTCTCGTCCGCGGCTCCGGCCGTGTAGTGTTAGTTTATCATCATTTAACCGCCTCCGTGGCTCAATGTAAACAACATTGGGTTTACGAATCGGAGGTCGCGGGTTCGATCCCCAGCGGGTACATGTTTAGTACTCGGTTTGGTTGGTGGTAGGGCATTTTAAATGTTCGCCTGGCTAGCTACCACCATCTTATCTAAATCTGCCGCCAAACAGCAATGTTAATAGCATTGTTGTGTTCCGGTTGTCAGAGATAAGATAGCCAGTTCCCCAAATATTTGGGCTTCCGGGTCAGTACGCTTCCACCTTTGGCCTCATCTTCACTTAACATCAGGTGTGATTGAGGTCAAGTGCTAACCCGTTGTGCATAAAAAAAAAATATTTGAAATTTAATCCACAACTAGGACATACCTATTAGTTATTTGAACAAAATATCTAAGTTCAGAGGTTATATAGCGTTATTGAGTAACTCAAACTTTCGCATTGACATTATTAGTGGTACGGAAAAAGTAATATAATATAATTAGAAATTCAAATATTCATGCTGTCTGTTAGGAAACGTTCCTAAAATAGCATTGCTAGATCTTTTATACTTTCCAGTGGGTATACACTACTATATCTATTGCAATTTGTAAACATGTTTCACTAAAATTTTCATTTTATTCTAGGGTACGAGAATCAAGATTGGTTCATTCCATCACCGGCGTTGCCTGTCAACCCTGAGGATCTAGCTCTTACGCCTGACCAGATCAGGGAGACACTCAATTACTTTCGTGAGTATAAGTTTTGCTTTACATTTACCAATTTACAGAACACAGAGAGTATCGAACACGTGTTGTTAATATTACGACATGAATCATTTGTTATTTTAGAGTGCCCGATATCCTACCTAGGTACGTATGTATTGTTATTTAAAGGAATGAATTACCACAGACGTATAGTAAAGTTCAATTTCATATGCGGTAAGTCTGTCTTTCCTGCACGAGTCTCAATACGCATATCAAACGAACCTTTAACATATTGAAAATGGCGTGGTTTAGCCATCTCAATTACCTGTGAAGACGCAGAGAAGTGGATATTGTGTCTACCACTTCTTGTATCTACCAATCTACCATTATTTAAAAAAAATGATAATAATTGGAATTTAAAAATTTTTCAACATAAAAGTCAAATTTGACAAAATGCATCAAGAAATCGAATATACAAACTCCTTGCTAACCTCTACCATAGAGGAATAACACTCCTCTACGGACACAAATGTAAGTTAAAAAAAACAACTCAAAAACAAAATGTACTGATACGTTACAGTGACTTGCATTTTCTTTCCTTGATGGTTATAACAATTTATAATATAATAAAGGTGGAACATTTATATTATTTAAATTTTACTTGGTCCATCGTTTTGTTAGCGTTTAAACGACAATCTTATAATAGCATGATAAGTAGGTATTATCTATACTTTTAAGCTTAGAGAGAAGCCATCTAATGTAACTTTGCATCTTTTCTAAGTTGGGTGTCGTATTAAAATAGATTACTTCTGCATGTAGTAATAACTTTTCTCATTTATAGAACATCATGAGAAAGCACACTCTATTTCGATTCAATATTGACGTACTTAACTATATTCTATTTTAGATCATGCGGCTTCGTGTCTGTCGTTATTTGTTATTATCTTACATTATATCTACAAATATATAGTACTTATAACTATGGATGCCTATACCATGACGTTGGTATTAAAATTGTCCTACCCTACATCCTCATGCAATACCAGAAGTACCTCCAAAGAGGTATTTTTAAGATAATTATTAATTAATATTATTCTGTATAGCTTGATTGCCTGAAAAACATACGCATTGAGATAAAATTTTGTATCCGTGACCTTTGTAACTGTACGAGATATGGTGAAATATTTGAAAACTTTTGTATCTTTTCTTTATTAATTAGTGAACAAATGATCGATTACTATTATATTGAATAGATCTCGGCATAATTAGCAATGCCGAAATGTTCCCTCTTAATTTCTACTTCAACGCTATTCAACAGTGCTAAATTTTACTGTTCCAACGAAAGATGTGTAACAATTTGTTACCGCTGCGCAATTTTATGGATTTTCTGGCTACGAAGGACTCCCTTCAGTAGACATAGTACCTATACCTATAAGTCGATCTCGAGTAAGTATTTGTCTATGGAACGAAATTTTCTCATGGCTGTCGGTATGCCGGGTATGTTAAACCGTATCTGACGGTAGCGCGCTTGCGCGGCGCTAGAGACGCGCGGTCATTAGTGCCGGTCGCGCCGGTAGCCACGCGGCACGTGCGCTCCCCGACGTCGCCTCGCCCGATCAATACCGCAGTCGCGTCCGTACCGCACACACCGTCCGCGTCCTGCGCCGAATCCACAGTCCCGCACCGGTGCTAATCTTGGAGTGCACCGCTGCACTGACAGATATAGCACCGCCGCCCATGTCGCCTATACCTTCACCTGCCGCCGACAAAAGCAGATCGCGACTCACTTGTTTACTCATGTTAAATTTCCATTAAGTGATTCTGAATATTTCAACGTCTTACATAAGTGTGTGACCGATATGTATATTTCGCGCATAGTTGTCGCGTACGGCATCTTTATTGACCGCAGAATTAGTTAAGGGTAACGTTAATATAGGGTTTGGTTGAATTTTAATGTGCCCCTTTGTCGGGGTATCGATTGAGGGTGGCTTGGGCGGCGCGGTCGCGAGGCACGCGGGCTGCGCTGTGGCGAAGACGCGCAGCGGCGGCGCCGCGCAACAGCTGTGCACCAGATCTGTTATCTTGACCGTGAGACCATAATTATTATATTCGTTTTTAATCTCTTGAAGTAGTTGTTGTAATTGTACAGAATTAAAGCGTAATACTAACTATTACCTAATTAAACTGTTGTAATGCCCAACTGGTTTTTAAAAGCAAGTTTAACATCAATAGTTCTCAGTTATGTCTCAGCGTTTGCCTTTTCATTTGGTTAATATGACTGTAATTATTGGCTTCTATCCTTAAAACGCTGAGAATCTAACTTTATTCTGTCGCATTGCAGATAATTTATTTGCTTAATGAAACTGAAAGCAAATTATTGTATTGGAGTTAAGATGAAGGAGTATAATCAATTATTATTGCAGACATCAGAGAGGAAATTTACATTTTCATATAAATTGGCGACTTCCGTGCCCGCGTGGTATGGCACCTCGACTTCATAAGCTATCAGGTTCTCCATAGTGTCATGGAGGCCAAATAATCGTAATAAAAAATATAACGTAATCCTGAATAAATTGAAATATTAATGTTCAATTCAGATTCTTCAATTAATTTATTAGGCGAGTGAAACTATGATAAAATATGGGTACAGACAGGGTTTTCTACAGTAATTGAGTAGGGTACGTTTTTGTCTAAAATAACGGGATATGATCCATGACAAACTGGAATATACACCAAATGGCTGGATTATGATTTTATTCGCCTTTGTTTGCATTTATCGATGTTCTCTTGCAGCTAAAAAACTATTAGACGGTATTTGACAAATTCTTTTGCCCGCCCGTGACCCGAGTATCGAAGGATATCATTTTCGGAAAATTCAAAATGGCGTCCATAGGACGCCGCCGCCCCGTATTGATCCGCACATAGCACATTTTCTTTTCATGGTTGTTTTAAAAACGTGGTAGAAGAAACTATGATAAGATTAATTAAATAATGACTACTTGCTATTACTGGATGAAAAAACCCAATTTTTTATTGGGAAATATATGCAGCTCCGCTTTTACAATACTTGTCAAGAAACAAGTAATAGGTAGGTATTTATGTCAACCCACCACGAATAAAATATCAAAATTTCGGTTATTTAAATTTTATACTATCTATTAGATCATTTGTTATTCTGGGATTAGATGTACCCACATGGACAGATATACACTGAAAAAATAGTTTAGTTGAAAATACTAAATTAATAATAATTTTTACAAAGCCCGAGGGTTGATTTGGAACCTATCTACGGACTTAGTTGAATTTACTAAACAAACATTGTTGAATGGAATTCGTTGAATTAACAACAATCCTGTTAGTAAGTCGTACTAAACCCAGGTTTGGTAAATTTTTACTAAATTAAAATATCATAAAACTTACAAAACATAACTTTAATAAATTTTACTAATGAAGTCCAAACTTTGAGTTGGTTAATTTTAACAAAATCAGTTCATCATAAAATTTACAAAATATTACTTTAATAAATATGGAACCTATCTACGGACGTAGTTGAATTTACTAAATATTATTGCAGGTTGTATCTACTAGAAAACCTGTCGTACAAATTTTTACTAAATTAGGATATCATAAAACTAACAAAAATATAACTGATGAAGTAATTTGTTTATTTTTACTAAACCAGTTTATCATATAATTTACAAAAAGTCAGTTTTATACATTTTACATATAGTCATATTTCATATTTTCAATTAATTTCATCAGGAAATGGTTTTGTGTATTTAACCATCCGAGTTTAGTTCAACCACTAAACCTATATCGTATTTTTTATTATAAATATACCAAAAAGCATTGTAGATTCAATTACTTTACTATGGTAAAGAATGTAGAACTAATCTTGCATTAGTTGCAATTGTTCTTTAGTAAAATGTATGAATTTGATACATTATCTTTAATAGTTTTGGGTTGTAAATTTAAGAACTTCATTTTAGTAAAAGGTATGAAACGACTTTGTATTAATAATTTACATTCTTTGTTAAAATATACGTATTAACTTTTGTATTATATATATATAAAATCTAGTAGAATTTACTACCACATAGCTTTGTAAATTGAGAAACCACCTTTAATAAAAAATATGAAACTGTTTCACATTTTTAAAAGCGATACCTTACTATCTTTAATATGTCAGTATTGTAATATTTTAAGTTATACTCTAGTAAAATATAGCAAACACTTTTGTAAATTGGAAAATATTACTTTTGTTAATAAATGAAATATAGTTTTGTAATCTTAGTAATGACACTTTAGTATTTTTTACTATGTCAGTATTGTAATATTTATAATTATGCTCTAGTAAAATATATCAGATAGTCTTTGTATTTTTGCCGTGGTACTTTGGTAAGAAATATGAGACTAATTTTGTATTATTAGCAACAGTATAAAAGTAAAAATAGCGCATTTAAATACTTGAATTTATTAAAAAATTTCTTATCTTTAATATGTCAGTATTGTAATATTTTAAGTTATACTCTAGTAAAATATAGCAAACACTTTTGTAAATTGGAAAATATTACTTTTGTTAATAAATGAAATAGTTTTGTAATCTTAGCAATGACACTTTAGTATTTTTTTACTATGTTAGTATTGTAATATTTATAATTATGCTCTAGTAAAATATATCAGATAGTCTTTGTATTTTTGCCATGGTACTTTGGTAAGAAATATGAGACTAATTTTGTATTATTAGCAACAGTATAAAAGTAAAAATAGCGCATTTAAATACTTGAATTTATTAAAAAATTTGAAACATCTGTTGTTAAAGATGCTATGATACTTTAGTATATTTAATAATGTTGTGGTTGATTCTTTTATAGCTGGTGCCAATGCTGATTTGTCCTCGATTCTTAAAACTAAATTTAACATGTCTAAAAGTATACCTATTTTTCTCTTATCTTTTAAATAAGAGAAGGTTGGGTATATTTTCATTATTGACAGAATTTAGTTTCAGTATAGATTTACGCATCAGAATCGGTACCGCTAGATACTAAATCATCAACAAGATTATTCGATGTACTAAAACATTATTGCAACTTTAACAATAGATAGGTATTACAATATATTACAAATATGTTGATAATTTTATGAAACATTGCTGATAATACAAAATTAGTTGAAAAAAATTTTTGACTTAATTAATTATTCGGTCATTTACAATATCACAATAACAAAATTAAAACTATTGATATATGATACTAAAGACATTTCAAGGAGATACCTACAGACTAAAAATAAAAATCATAGTAGTCAGTATTCATCAGAGTTTATTATTATTAAGGTACTCGAAAATAAAGTCGAAAGTTTTAAAATGTCTACAAAACGTGACAAGCATTGATACTTTTAGCATATCACTAGTGTATACTTATAAAAGTAATTACAAAATTAAAAATAAAGAGATGTTATATCAGTCTTTTAAACCTGTCTTTATGATCGTTATGAGCCCTTTTACATTTTCGCTATGTCGCTCTAATTTTCGTCATATTCAAATATTTATTAAAGGTTAATTCAAAATGAAAATATTTTAAAAATATATTTCAGAAATGACGAAAATGTAATAGGATTGCACAAGGGGCAAATTTTATCCAATCATTTTATACTAAGAAACTAACGCAAAAAAAAAAGTATTTGTTTTCTAAAATTGTGAGACACTACTACTTTTATGTCTATAATTTTCGAATAAATTATACATTTTTGATTTTTTGCGAAAATTTCTTAGTACAACATAATTTGGCCCTTGTGCTTTTTGAACCTCAATAACTTTTTTAAAATAATACCAGAGAGGAAAGTTTGTTACCAATTTAAAATTCTAACGTACCAATTAAAAAGTAAATGAACAAGTTTTTGAGCAACTTGGCTACCATGGATGCATTACATTTTTTTAAACCATAATAACTCAAACTTTAAGAATCATTTTGAGTAAAACACAAATGTAAATAAAAAAAAACTACAATAGCGACTTCTGGTAATGCACAACTGATCTGATGACTATTCAGAACTGGTATGCCAAAAATAGATCGAGGAATTTCTTTTATTTAAGGCCGTGAAACCAAAAAAAAAAAGTGACAATGGGTGTCGATTTTCGCACAATTCAAATTTTTTTTCGAAAACCGTAACACTTTTACTGGATATAATATTATATTTTTCACATGAGCTTAGTGCTCCCTATCAGCAGATGATATTTTTATCCACTGTCTACCAAACACCTGTAGATTGTTTGGCTTGCAAGTCTCTGTTATATTATATTTTGTAACACTGAATCCACTTTTCACGTTGTGGCAACCTGGCAACCCTATCGTTTCTAATTTCATAAAATAGTTGTGCTTAATAGGTACTCAATTTGTACAGTCAGCATCATAAATGGATGACCACATTCAGATTTCCAAAATCGCTATACACCATATTATAGCCTAAATCACTCAACATGACAAGCGCTAGAATTGGATGATTCTTATTCAACTTCAATGATGTTCATTCAATACTGGGATCTGATTTGTTAACCGATTCAGATTATAATATGGTGTATAGCGATTTTGAAAATCTGAAAGTGGTCATCCATTTATGATGCTGACTGTACTGCTTAAAAATAATTGTACGTGTACAAACTGTCTACTGGCCGCCGGGTAAGCATTTCGAGTTGTGACCACGCCCTTTTTAATTTAACATAATTGAGTAGAATTAAGGAAACAGCTTACTTATATTTTTTATATCTTTATTTTTTTTTTATTCGGGTTTTTTTTTATTTTAAGTAGTAGCAATAAATGTAAAACATTATTCAAACATTTGTTTTTATTTTTTTGTTACCTATCATCAAGCACACAGAACAGTTTGCGCTTGTATCGAATCTATTATTGATTTGTTCATGGTTTGTATTATAGGTATGCATTTTAAGAATCAAATATTACGAAATTATTTTAATATGCTTAATAATTCAATTTCAATAATTATTAATAAATTAAATATTAGATTCTTCTGTTAGCTGTACTTTTTATTTGTATGTGACGTCACGCGCACGTTAATTCGACAAAGTTCCAGCCCATTATCAATTTGCGGGGGTTATACATCGTGTTGGTTTTACAAGGGGAGCTGATTGATAAGTACGTGACAACAAAATTATAAATTATAGATACAAAAAATGTAAAATCTTCAGTGCAAAATGTAATCTGACGTCTGTAACTGTACCTATTAAATAAAATAAAATCAAGTAAAGAAATATACAATGGGGTTGCCAGGGAGCACAACGTCCACTTTTCTACGTCTACCGGCCTTGGTTCCTTATTGTACTTCAGCCAAATTTTAAGTTTTAATTTACATGTATTTAATTCGACAGTATTTATCTCCACTACAAATGATATGTGAAAATATAGGGGAAAAAAGTAATGTTTCCGGATTTATTAACACCCATACGTTTACCTCGTCTAGAAGTTTAAATGCCTGCAAATGATCATTGAATCCAATACAGTTTACAGTTTTACACAAAAATAGCACATTTGTTTTCGATAAAGATTCAAAAATATACTTGATAGTGTAAAATTGATAATCATTTTCGTCTGACCCTACCAAAATCATTCCTGGTGTATATTTCAGGCCATTGTAGCGCACCCAATTGTAAATGATTTTGTCATTAAGATCTCCACAAGCATTACTATCGACGGTAAGGTTTTTTACAATTTCGACATAAGATGAATGAGGTGTCTTTTTCATCAACGAGCCGAATTCAATCCTGAGATCACAACCTTTTTTTGTAAATAATCTGTGAGCAAGCGACAATTGTTCTTTAATTAACAAAGTTAAAGGCAGTTCTTTTCTGGAAGTTATATTCCTAGCAGTTTTTTTTAATTGTTTATGTTTAGCCTCAAATCTCATACACCAGATATTTCTCAGTGGCCCTACTTTTCTTATTATGTGTGGGTAATGAACCATAAAATGATGTTTGGGTTTCAAATTATCATGAAATAGTTTAACATAGTTCTCGTGATGTTCACTTATTAATGATTCTAGTAAAATTATAGAACTTACTTCAAAATTTCTACTTAAAACGAGATCAACTATTTTCAATAAAACCAAAAAGAAAGCCCATACGTCGTCGTCCTCCGGTATTAAATCTCCTATTAAAAGAGAAAAAATGTGTATGAAAAACATCATTTCTGAAGCAGACATATTAAACCTTCTTTTGATAAGATGTTCGTGTTTTATAATCAAGCTTGTGTTATTTAACTCGTACCCCGTGTAATCAAATAACTGTAGTCGGTTATTCAAAGTATCTAAATGAAAAAGATTTATGCTCTCAGTATAGTAAAGAATAATATGAGCGATGTCGTAATGGCATACGCCTTCAAATAAGTCATGCATGATGTCGGCACACAAATTATCTACTGCGTGAAAACTATTTAGATCATTAAATACGCAGTTTTCATTTATCCCTGTCAATGTCATGTTATTAAGTTCAAGATCTGAAGTATAATTTTCACGCGTACGTAACAAAGCATCATTTTGTTTGGTCTGCATATTCATTATGTATTTAGTAGCTTTACATATTCTACAATAATAGTTACTAGAGAATGATTTCGTAAATCCGAGTACACTGTTAAGGCCTAAGTTATCACCAATAATCATACCGAGAATAAAGTGAACTTTAATTATACCATTTGATGTACAAATTTCTATGCCATCTTCTAAACATTTTAATTCTTTTACTAATTCGCGATAAACCAAAGCATTTCCATTTTTTTTTGTAGACGAAGTCCTATGTAACATTGCAACAAAAATATTATCTAGTAATGACAAATATTTAGTGTCTAAGGTAGGAAATTGGTAATAAGTAGCTGCAATAGCATGAACGCCACTATGGCTACCTAATGGATTATTACATTCAAAGTCGTCAAAATATAGAAAGTAAGGTATACATAAATTGTTTTTTCCAGTGACTTTCTGTTTCCAAATACTACCTTGAGAGTAATTTGAAATTCCGCCTTCGGATGACGTTTTGGTAACATTATCTACAAAGTTGGGTAGTTCAAAAATTTTTTTAAAAACCATGTCCATTGAAACAATAGCTCCATATTCCGATTTAGGTTTAAGTTTCACCGCGGCGTTACCAGTACTGATAGAAACACTTTCATTAATTAAAAATTTTCTTGGTGGTACATATACGTTATGTTGAAAAAAAAAATTTATGAGTTTACTCTCCGTATCAAGTTTACTGAAAGGATTTGCAATATTGTCAACAATAAGGTTCCGTTCTGTATCGTTTAAGCTTGTGTTAGAAATAAAAATCGATATAAGTTCACTAATGTTCTTACAGATATGGTCTCGGACATCATCCAATATGTCTTTAGCACATTTACGGTTCAAGTTTGAGTTGCTATATAGAGAAAGTGCAAACATTGCTGCAGAATTTTGCAATTTCATGTTATTCGAAAATAAAATGTCAGAAAGTTTATTATTGTCATGAATTACAGCTTCGCTTATTGCACTTCCATCATCGTTATTTTGAATGTCGTACGTGTTAAATGCTTCGTATAAATCGGAATTAGTAGGAGTGGGATCTATGACGTCATTTGTCAAATTATTGGAATGTTTATTTAGAAGATGACGACGAAACGATCGTCGTTCTTGAAACAGTCTATCACAATTCGACTGTTTGCAGTAATATATATCATCAGGGCCTAAGTCGTGGTTTGATTTAAAATGAATAAAAAGACTTTTAACCTCCTTTACAATCAATGAACACACATAACATACAAACATTTTATAACGGGCTCTTACTTATTTCAATTCAGACATAAAACAAGCAACATTTGCAATTCTCTTGTCTGTTTTTAAATGAATATCATAAAAATATTTCTGAATAAACAGCCAAACGCCTTGAGCAGCGCATGGATATTCTGCATTCAAAAAATGAATTAGTTTAAAACATACATCTACCGCCTGTAGGAGGTTTGGTATCTTGTAAAAAATATTGTCGAACTCGACGTAAAAGTCTTGAAGCGTGATTTCGGTTGCTCCAACCGCGATAATAATGGGCTGGCATGTTAGACCTTTAGCTAGATGAGCTGCTCGTCGTTGGTCAGTTTGATTGCATACTTCACTCTGATTCTAAAAATGAATAATAAAATGTAGTTTAGCAGTGTTGTAACATTTTAGCATAGTTATCAGCGGTCTGTAGTAGTGATAATAGATAGCGAGCGACATTAATGTAAACAACAAAATACGATTATCACACTAAAAACAATCGTTAATTTTACTTATGTGTGTGTGTATATATATGTGTGCGTGCGTGTGTGTGTGTGTGTGCGTGTGTGTGTGTGTGTGTGTACAAGACAAATCAAACGAGCCCAAACTCTATTAGTTTGCGGCGTTTTAATACAGAGTTCCAATGGCGATTAGATCAGCCTGATGATGGAACCGGTAGGTCGCCATGGGAACTCTGTATTAAAACTTAAAGCTGACTTCAAGTCATGATAATAGTGCTTTGTAATCCGATTCACATACAAAATTTCAGCTCAATCGGTTGAGCTTGAGGATAACTAATATAAAACTCATTTGCAAAAGACCTTAGCAACCATATAATATACAGGGTGTTAGGCAGAACGTTGAACATACGCAAATGGTGGATGGGTGGGGCCATGTGCTACTTACTCAGGCCAAATTATTTGACCTTGGCCCCTTGGTTTTTTTTTAATTTTTTTGTATTTTTTTTTAATTTCGCCACTTTCATAACTTTGAAGGCGAATATTTTTATTTACAATGAGTAAAACAGGCAACATTTTGTTTTGTTTTTATTTTGAATGTTATCAGATTCCGCAAAAGTAGAGTTATGTCAAAATTCACCTACTTTATAAAAAAATTAATAACTCTTGAAATTCTTTTTCAATTAAAACAAATTACATATCGTTAGAAAGGTCACACATTAGGGATGTTTTGCTAGAATTGGAAGTCCTCAATCTCTTTTAGTTTTTTTTAAATGAAAGTCGAAATTAAGCTTTAAGATTTTCATACATGTTTCTGTAACTTTGAGGACCCATAACCTTTTTTCTAGGTTACATCTGCGTTAAGCGATAATTACATCAGATTCTCATGTAATTATCGCTTAACGCAGATGTAACCTAGAAAAAAAGTTAAGCATTCAAAATAAAAACAAAACAAAATGTTGCCTCTTTTACTCATTGTAAATAAAAATATTCGCCTTCGAAGTCATGAAAGTGGCGAAATTTAAAAAAATGCAAAAAAAAAATTATAAAAAAACCAAGGGGCCAAGGTCAAATAATTTGGGCTGAGTAAGTAGCACATGGCCCCACCCATCCACCATTTGCGTATGTTCAACGTTCTGCCTAACACCCTGTATACTCGTAATACAAACATTGGAAGTAAAATAAAAGCTTGTAATAAAAAATAAACAATTGATTGATAGTATGATCCCAAAACTTGATCCCTTTTTTGTATCTATAAGTTGCCAGAGATTTTACTCAGGTGAATACCAAATGGGGAGCAAGTGTATTGACCTTGAATAAATGATAATTATTACAGTTCAAGAGATATACAGAGCCCTATGACAGACGGAGAGATAGTGGAGCTTTAGTAATAGGGTCCCGTTGGCTTGGCATACTTTGGGTACGGAACCCTAAAAAAGCAAAACAAACCTCAAAAAGCCTTCAACTATTAAATTATTATACCGGATGAGTTTTTACCGTGAGGAAAAAAGTAAGTGAAATAGAAGTTTTTGGCATAGGTAGTTTTTTTTTCAAAAAATAAAAAAAAAATCGTTGCGTCATGTGTTTCGATATTTTTTTACAAACTCTAGGGTTCCTACTATGCGATATTTATTAGATAATATTTTTTTAATATATTTTTTTATTTAATTATGTTATTATGTGGAATTGATTACAAATACGACAGTCAAATGACAACATAATTTTCCGGCGATGTTATTGTAAAGAAAATAAAAAATATCCTATGCCAACACTTTTATTTTACTTATCTAAAATTACAAATTATTTTTTACGGTGAAACAACTCATTAAAAAAAACTACTTATGCCAATAATTTCTATTTCACTTACCAAATATGCCCAATTTTTTTCCTTACGGTAAAAAAACTCATCCGGTATAGCTGCATAACTATATATACTGTTTTACGAGTATTTTGTTTGTTTAAAATTTATACGATCTTTAGGATAAAAATACACACCTTCACGTGCAATATGAAGTCATTTTGCGACTCTGCAATGCTCGGTTTATAAAAAGATTTCTTGTTATTATTGTCCGTTGACTTTATGGAAACTCGTACCGTGGGTGGCATCTTGGCACTGAGCATTTTCATATATATGTAATCTCTGACATCTGAGTGAAACATAAGATCAGATTAAGTCCCTGTTGAGTTCCCAATATAATATTAAGTGCATGTGTGTTTTTACTGTCTGCGTGTATTTGTGAGTTTGTAAGTGACGACAAAATCAAAGTTGGTACTTGGTATTGACGAAGAATGCTATCGATAGTTTCGTACTGTTGGCAATGGTGTTTGCCATAAACATTACAGAAGGTTACAAAAGGATATCTTATTATAGGAACACATATTTTATGGAGGCTGATGCTTACACTAAGCAATATGAACACTTTAATGATTTAAATTGCAAAGTCAATTCATGGGATTGTTGTAGTTATCTATCATTCGTTACCTTAATTATTGGTAATCTCAACAATAGTGTTTCGTAAAACATATAAGATATTGGTTACATCTCATATCGCCTAAACCCATTTCACCTATTTTCAACTTAACTACGGTCGATTCACATAATATGTTCATATCGCATATTGGTCGACTCAACTACTGTTTAACTCACATAAGTTTGATTGAACTAAAATTAATTGCACTAACGGACGAATAGTCTAATGGTTTTTTAAGATATTGGTTGCTTCAACTATGTTTGAAACACCTAATGGACGACTCGCCTACAGTTTATAATGCGCTACGTGCGCTACTATGATTTAACTATTTTTTGGCGTTTCTTATCTTATCCGAACAGCATACCTAGGATTCGGTTCTGTTCGAAATTAACCTAAGCCCATTTATTGTGAAAAATAGATTTTTGTCAGAAAGGTACTGTAAGTATTAAAAATAGATAATATACTGCCTAACCAAGTGAAATTGGTAGAATTCTGATCTGGCACTAGCCGGCCGCTGCCGCAGCACGCTCGCTTTGCTCGCTCGGCTCCTGCGTTGTTTGTCATGTTCTAACCTAAACCTAATTTAGTATAACCCATTTATTGTGACAAATTGTTATTGACAAATACACTAAATATTAAAAATTGAAAATATTCTGCCTTAACCAAGTGAAATTGGTAGAATTCTGATCTGGCACTCGCCGGCGGCTGCCGCGGCACGCTCGCTTTGCTTGCTCGGCTCCTGCGTTGTTTGTCATGTTCTAACCTAACCTAAATCTAATAGTTCAACACAAGGAGATTACAATAACTATGTTAGAATCTTTGAGTTCAACCTTATTCCAACCAATACCAATACCTCTACATAATTATTAAAGTAATATAGCTACAATACTGATACACATTTATTTTGCATTTCTGTAGGTGAATCGTCCGTAATTCAATTGACCGTAGTGAATTGTCCATTAGGCATTTCGTTCATTAGTTATTACGAACTTATGTGAATCGATCTGTAGGTAGATCGATATTATGAACAGTAGGTCTTTTGACCGTAGTTAAGTTGAATATAGTTAAATGGGTTTATTGCTGAATTTATGCTATCAATTAGTCCCATCGATATTATTATAGTAGAGGATTTCAAGGTGATTTTCAACTATGAAAAATTCAGCAACTCTACTCTAGTTGGTAAAAGATGTAATCATCCTTCCTATTAATATTATAAACGGGAAAGTTTGTAAGTACTCGTATGTATGGATGGATGTATGGATGCATGGATGTTTGTTACCTTTTCCCGCCTAAACGGCTGGACGGATTTGGTTGAAATTTGGTAGGTAGACAGACTAGGACCTGGACTAACACATAGGCTACATTTTACCGCGGGAAAATACCTCATTCCCATGGGAAATTCATTTAGCCGCGGGCGAAACCGCGGGGCGGTAAGCTAGTTACAAAATAAATTAGTAATTTAAATTACCTTCGGTTATATCTTCAGATTCTAAAATTTCTTGATATTGTTTGTAAGTTTTCACTCCTCTGAATTTTTCTGGAGCTTTTGTAAGAAAGTCGGGCCACTTCTTGAATAAGTTCAAATCTTTGCCGGGATATAAATTTTTGCCGAAATCTAATTCAACCTAAAATAAGACAAATGTGAGAAAAATTGGCTACACAATTTTCATACAAACTATCATAAAAAAACCGGCCAAGTGCGAGTCTAACTCGCGCACCGAGGGTTCCGTATAATTAACAAAAATAATTTATAATATAGCCTTTATCAAGTAAGAATTTAGAATGCTTTTAGAACTGCATAACGTAAGTTTGTTTGTCGAGGGTTTTTTGTTTTTAGTTCTAAAAAACCTGTACTACTTAGAGACTTATTTTTATTTTTCTGTAAACCTCTATTACCCCTAGTTATTTCAGCCTTTTTGGTTTGCAATCTTCGGAGATAAAGGGGAGGGCGGGGGGAATGGTACTTTTATTTTGCTTTTCTCTAGCTTCAAAAACTAGTAGTTTAAACTACGCAACCTAGAAAAAAACTAAAATCAGTTTAAGATGTGCAAATGAAGCCCTTTCATTTGATATGTCGCTCGGCCCGATTGCTTTGTTTTAAAATTTTCATCCCCCATTTCGACCCCCTTTACGAAAAAACTACTGGATATTTTTAAGCTTTTTAATTAGGTTAAATCTCTAAGGTGGACAACCATTACCTATTTAATACTTTTCCAAATGTCAGTCGATAGCGTTAGTGGTTGCTGAGATATGAATTTGTGACAGACAAAGCCGCAACATAATCCTTTTTTACCATATTGGTACGGAACCCTAAAAACCGACCGGGCTCAATGTAGGACTCCGTAGTTGCCCAATATGCGTAGGTATTTACTTAGATGGAAACTCGATATTAAACGGCTTATAAGAATTAATTTAAAAATGTTACCTAACAAAGTACATTTTTTTGTTCATTTACTATTATTCGTCAACCTGTGAAGCCTACATAGCTGTGATAGTTTCCTTTTAAATTCATTATTTACTACTACTACTACTATGATTTGGCAAGTCACAAACGGTTCTTTAAATTGAAAAATGTCCCCCCCCCATATTAACCGCAAGATCATGTGGCAGAGCGACAGACTGATGGATAAGCGAGATCAATATAGGGCTCCATTTGGATCATGTATAGATAGTACCATAAAATATAAAAAATAGTAACTGTACCAATTTGTAGCCCAAACTCATTTTGAGTATCGGCCATTCCAGAATGAAGTCCTGTATAGATTGCTTGGCTTGAAGGTCTCTCCGTTTTATTCTGTTACACTGCATCCACTTTTCTACGACTTCCGGCCACGGTTCCTTATTGTACTTCAGCCAGATTTTAAGTTCTTCTTCTTTTTCCGACTCTTCTTCAACTTCCAGTACTGTTGAAAAATACAAAAAATCAGAAAGTGACAAAATATCAATGAAGTAAGAAAACAATACAATAATATCCTTGGAGTTACACACACACAGCCCCATCTAGTACCAAACTAAGCAACTAGGCTTGTATTATGGATACCAGATGGTTGATAAATTACACAAATACTTTTTTGTAAATATATACATATTACAAATATGAACAACCACAACTCGTGTACACATGTCCGTATTCATCATTCATAAAAGTGCCCCTAGCGGGATTCGAACCCACAACCGTTGGTTTCGAAGGCAGGGTCACTATCAACTGCGACAATCGGTCGTCAAAACAATGGGACGAATATAAAAAAAACCGGGCAAGTGCGAGTCGGACTCGCGCACCGAGGGTTCCGACTTATTTTTTAAGTTTATAGCGTAATAGTTCGCTCCGTTATAATAATACGTTTATTTTTAGAACCGCAAAACATAAGTTTGTTTGTCGAGGTTATTTGCTTATTTCTATAAAACTATACTAGATAGAGACATAGTTTTATTTTTCCTGTATTATTTAAGTAAACCTCTATCAACCCTAATTATTTCAGATTTTTCGGCTTGCAATCTTCGGAGATAAGGGGGGGGGAGGGAATGGTGCTTTTATTTTGCTGTTTGCTTTATAACTCAAAAACTAAGCGGCCTAGAAAAAAAATTAAATGAGATTTAAGATGTGCAAGTGAAGCCCTTTCATTTGATATGTCACTTGATTCGATTGCTTCATTTAAAATTTTTCACCCCCCTTTCGACCCCCTTTACGAAAAACTACTATATATTTCAACAACATATCAGACAAGCATTGTTTAATACTATACAAATTTCAAGTCGATAGCGTTAGTAGTTGCTGAGATATGAATTTGTGACAGAAAGACAGACTGAGTCACACCATATGGGTTCCTTTTTTACCATTTTGGTACGGAACCCTAAAAAGAAATACAAACAATAAGAATAGAACAAGACAAGAAATATATTAAAATGTAAGAAAGAACCCAGTAAAATTTTGGAGAGCAACATAAGTTAAGGTGCTCCCACACTGCCGTTAGAAAATGTTAAGTAACGTTAGTAAACATTTGTTAGCAAATACCCAATTTGGTATTTGTTAGTAACAAACATTTTATAACGGCAGTGTGGGAGCACCTTTATAATAACATTATTGCGTCGATAAATATCCTACCATCAATATTCTGTAGAGCTGCACCATCTTCATTGTCAGGTCTTTTCATTTTTTGCAATAAGCCGCTTTCTCTCAATTCTCTTCTTTGATTATGGTATCTGTCCACTAATTTGCCTCTAGCAGGTATATACGATTTTCCGTTTCCAAATTTCTGGCTCGGAACATAATATGTTTCCTGAAATCAATCACTTTCTAAATAAAGATTTACTATAATTATACCTACTCTTAAGCATGTTGTAGACGATGAGCAAGTGCAAAAGATGGACACTAGGTCTTGTAGTAGGTAATTACCTACTGGATAGTAGGTATACAGGGTGGAATTTTGTAATGCCACCTGAAGGGGAAGTACTCTTAATAATGTAGATAGAAAATTTTACTCAAAGAAAACATTCCTTTATTTTTGAAAAGAAAGAAAACGTTAGTTAAGTTGCACCCTGTACTTTTATTGCATCGCTCGTTAGGGTCAATTATAAGGATGAAATCTCTTTAATAAACTTCATAAATTAAATGAAAGGAAAACAATGAAATCTTAAATTATTAATTCAATGGGTCAAGTTAAAGCACTTTTACTCAAAGATCCATCTGTTTACTTATGTTATTAATTAATAATTATCATTGACGTCATTTATCCATTAAAATGACGAATTACTATTTAGATAAGACGATTGCAATTTGCACGTGTTTGTAATGCAGACTCCTTTCTTAGATGCGACATAACTGCGTGTGTGACGTAGTTTAAATATGGAATGTTACATTTGAAAATATATTTTCATCTGTTATTCAAAGTTTTTGTAAATAATTAAAATAATTTAAGATTTCATTGTTTTCCTTTCATTTATGAAGTTTGTTAAAGAGATTTCATCCGTATAATTGACCCTAACGATCGATACAATAAAAGTACAGGGTTACAACTTTTACATATTTTAGTCGGTTCGATTACCGGGTGCGGCAAGCGAATTTTTAAAAATCTTTGAATGCAGTTTTCTTTCTTTTCAAAAATAAAGGAATGTTTTCTTTGAGTAAAATTTTCTATCTACATTATTAAGAGTACTTCCCCTTAGGTGGCATTACAAAATTCCACCCTGTATACTTACTTGTGCTTGAGCATCGTCTGCAAGAAATATTACTACACTAATAAGTCTTCTACTAGGTATAGGAGTACTATCTACATAATAGGACCTAGAGAAGAAGCCAAAATAATGATCGATTTATTATTGCATGTTATGTAACCTGGCATTCTGATGGGTATATTGCTTCAATTTGTTTAGCGATAGAAACAAAATCTTCTTTCGTCATAGTTATTTGTTTATTCATGAAGTAATCAACTATTACTTTCGTGAGCATATTTCTGGTTTTTGTATCTAAACTTTTCTTATCTTGTGCTTTGAGACAAATTTTTCCCGAATTGCATCCCTCCAAGATACTTTTAAGGTTAACTGACTATAAAAAA
This sequence comes from Oegoconia quadripuncta, assembly GCA_949316235.1. Lineage (NCBI taxonomy): Eukaryota > Metazoa > Arthropoda > Insecta > Lepidoptera > Autostichidae > Oegoconia > Oegoconia quadripuncta. The sequence goes on from OX438752.1 coordinate 11,659,143, forward strand.
GGAAAAAAATTCAAGAAATAATAATAAACACCCATAGTTTTTCGACGTCTACGGTTAAAAATAGTAGGCCAAATACACACGTGTCACTACTCCACTTCGACAAGTCTATCTACATTTACGGTGTACAATTTCCTTGAACAATTATTAACTCATTTTAACACAAATAACTTATTGCACACCAAACAATTTGGATTCACCCGGGGTCGCTCAACAACCGATGCAAGTGTTGACCCCATTGGACATATATTTGATGCCTGGGAGAACTCACAGGATGCAGTTGGTGTATTCTGCGATCTTTCCAAGGCGTTTGATTGCGTCCGGCATGATATTTTGATAAAAAAACTACGTCATTATGGCGTACAAGGTCAAGCACTCCAACTTATGGAATCTTCAAGTGATACATGTATCCAACGAAAAAAAAAACATTTTTTGATTTTTGTTTTTTTTTTATAAGAGGTGAATGATTCCACTTATTATATTAAATATGAAAAAACATACCGATTTCCGTTTCTCGCTCTTGGTGTCGCTCTTGTCGTTTTCCGGATTTGAAGAACTCCCACTAATGATTGAATTATCTGATTGCAAGGATTCCGTGTCTAATGAACATGTATTCTAAAAATAAGTAAGTGTATATACATTGTAATTTACCAATTACCTCTTTATAACATCATACTTAATAACTTTGTTCTATCACTCTTCAAAATTCACGAAAAATAATTTCGACTTTTCTACATAGCAGTCAATCTAATCGAACATTTTGTATGAAAAGTGGAATCTTTTTTTCGCGAATTTTTAAAAGTTACAGAACCTCGTCATGAGTGACCTGGTGAGAAGAAGCACCAATGTAAAAAAAACGCTGTTTATAACAATTTTTTTCAGTATGCAAACCGTTTAATTTGATGTAAATAATAAAAAATCTAATATAAATAAATAATAAAACAAAACTTTTCTAGATGGTATTTGTCTGTCTGGATACCTCTCACTGTACCACTGTAGAGCTAAATTGCAATTCTTGTTGTTTGAAAAGTAAGCTTCTAATAAATCGAAATGTTCTTGATACGCCATTATTACAGAATTACGGAATGAAAGCAAAACAAAACATAATTTGAAATTCGAACGAATACTTCTTTTTTATAGTTTTTAAAAATGTTATCGTTCGATTTTCAAATTTGTTGCCCCGCGTTGCAAAAAAAGTACGTTCCATTATTAAACTTTTCGTCAGAACGAACGTCTAGTGTAAGAAGGAATCGTGGTGTGCATAGATTTATTATTACCATTTATTTGGCGATTTTGTTATCCAATACTTCAACAAGGTACTTAGAGATAAATAACATTAGCTAGCAAGCTTGTATTTCATACGATGTCTTTAGATGTTAAAGAGATAAGAAAATTATAACGTGTCATTTACTTGTTAAAAGTGAACAGTACTAGGTATTGTTAATAAAAAACTTGTAATAAATATTCAATTTCATGGGTATCTCGTACAACAGATGAGTGTAAGACCAAATGTTTATTAGACAAATTTTATCCTGAACAATAATCCTACCGATTCGTATAATAAAATAGCGAGGGTTTATTTTTTTATTTTCAGTTTTCAGTATTCCCGGGTGAGACAAGCAAAATTAAAAAAATTTTTAAATGCAGTTTTGTTTCTTTTTAAAAATAAAGGAATGTTTCCTTTCAGTAAAATGAGCTAACTAAAGGATTTAAGGTAGTTCCCCTCCAGGGCCCATAGATTTTTTCCACCCTGTATATTACTTGAAATGTCTAATCCAAATACAAGAAAGTCAAGTTTTGTGCCGAAATGTAAAAGCACAACCACTATGCACCGGAAAAGTTATGTATGTTTGCGAGGTTAAGTTATGTTACATAACTTATGTACCTAGGTAGGTACTTTGTACACAAAAGTAATGAGATAAATTACATTTGATTTCGAAACAGTTGTTAGGTGGCAAAAATGTAGCTTTTTCATTTTTACTCCTCGCATTTCAGCGGCAACAAAATCACTATTTCTTAAGTTGTGGGCAACCATAAGACCATCTATTTTAGGTAGATTATCCGATTGCCCTTTTTCAAATCCTTCTCCATGGTATTGAATATAGGTATACACTATGAAAGTTACAGCAAAGACGAGGCAAAACCAAATACAATCTACTAACGAATGTACTAATGAATCTACTAGCGCAAAGTACCTACGTTATTACAAACTGCATCCAGCCGGGTAAAGTTACCTACCGAGCAGGCGCGCGGAAGGAGTGTTGACCTATGTCGTATTGTCGTCCGTCACACAGTGGCTGGGCGTTCGAGCGGCAAAATATATATTTACGGGAGTTTTATATGTGTGTAAAATCTAAACTATTTTTAAACTATTTTCTAACTCATATTGTTTAAATGGGCAATTAGGGATATACCAGCTCGACCTGATGATCTTCGATTAGTCATTTATTGGTAATCACACCAGCTTTTTCTGTAGAGGAATGAAAAAGCGCACTTTTCCATACATATCCAAATTGCATGTAACTACTAACCACGCTGCCACGACCTCGCCGCAACGAGCGGCGCGACAACTGAACTCAATAATCACTGCGCGCTGTCTTAATATCGGCTACTCGGTTCATCGTCACGACAACGCAATGATTATTGAAATTGCTTGCTGCGCCGCCCGTCGCGGCGAGATCGTGGCCGGGCGGGACGTCTAAATAAACGAGTATATTATGCAGGTTGCGTTTGTTGCTATTTATCATAATTACAAAAAACTACTGAAGCGATCGTACTGAAATTGCAATGGAACCAATTTCACGCTATTCCATTTCATTTACAAAAAGAATCACACGAATCGGCCTCCAAATCTGGGAGTTATCGGTGAATATACATAAAACAAAAAACATACAGCCGAACATAGAACCTCCTCCTTTTCCTTTTTGGTCGGTTAAAAAAAGTAGCGAATTTCGAAAAGTCGTAGACAATTTCAAAAAATTATTCTCTCAATTTGCACTCGTCCGAAAGATATGCAAATATCATCGGATCGATTTTTTATTATTTACTTACATCAAATTAAAACGGTTTGCATACTGAAAAAAATTGTTCAAAACAGCGTTTGTCAAAGTGCTACGGTAGGTAGGTATATGTAACGTGGGACAACGTGTCCAAACATGAAAATTTATCTCTATATTTAGCAACTTTGTTCAGTTCAGTATTCTGAAAATCTTGTTTTATACTTTTTCAGCGTCGTTTTTTGTCGTAGTTGGGTTTTAGTTTTTTTACTTTTTATTATTTGTACTATTTTGGTGTTAAAGTGTATTTGTGGCGCATAATATTAACAAAAGTTAAATTGATGAACTAAAAATGCTACTAATATATATACATTCTAAATGTACAAGTAAAGCGCTTTCAAATGATACCAAACACGGCATATTTATCTTAACTTTATTTTTTTACTCTGTATGTTTTGTCCGCTAGAGGGCGCCACATTAGATTTTGTGAAACCCCATAACCAGCCTATAACCAGCGGACAATTAAGACGCTTCTAATGATATGTCATTTGTCGAATTCTGATAAGTAGTTTAGAAGTTACGAGGGAACAGATGAACATACATACATACATAGCCTGTCAAAATCATAACCCTCCTTTTGCTTTGCCGTAGTCGGGTAAAAAGGACTTACCAGAGACTTAGTTTCATTTTTGAATTCTTGCAATCCGGTCCTTATTTTAATGCGATCTTTGATTTTTGGGGCCAGTTCTTGTATGTCAGATTCGGTCATGTTTTCCAAACAGTAAAGATCAATATCGTTATCTGAAATCAAAAAATTATTTGTAATAGCTACCATAAGTAGTAGACATCAGTTAGAGGAACTCAGTTGCTTGTATTGTGTTTCGGACGGCTCGGCCGCCACTACCTAGTAGGCCTAAAATACGTTCTAACCTAATAGAATAGATTTTTGGAAATCTGCGCGAACGAGGAAATCAGGTCCCTGATCCCAGCGGGATTCGCCTCAATTAGACCAGAGCTGGGCACCCAAAATATAGAAAAAATTACACAAGACACCCCATCCCCTTATGCCAACAGATAGGTACTAAATTTTAACCTTATTCCTGTGCACAGATGAATAAGTAACCTACTTTCCAGCGTTAGCGTCAGACACAATCCTCAGCTTTAGTAAAAATTGGTAATAGGTATGTCTATGCCTCTATGCATTTTCACTTCGCACTAGATTAAAACGATTACGTACGTAGGTATCGATGGCATCTACTGAATGCGGCCACTGACTGATTGATTGACAGACAACGCGCAGTCAAAACTGAATAGAGGTTTGAAATTTGGAGGAACTAGCTAGAAGTGCATTAGGAACTTAGAGTATACATAAGCTAATAGCTTTAGGTTATGTATACACTAAGATTAGGAAAGTTAAGACTTACTTACCTTGAAATGTCTTTTGGACATCTTCACTGACACCCCAAGATGATAATAATTCGATGATGAAAACGGCATTTTCGGACTCGCTGAGGGGCAGGGCGGCGGCGGCCATGCCAAAAGCCTTATAAATATAATTTTGCGAGCGCGCACGCATACGCATTTGCCGAAAGCTCGCTGAAAAATGGCGGGCGGACGAACGAAACCGCCACCCACACACACACCCGCCATGCACCCGCCCGTCCCGCGTCTCGCTTACCGCAGTGTTGCCACCAGTCGACTTTAAAAAGGGCTACAGGACCTGTTAATATTTTCGTGGTTTCATTTCATTACTTTGTTTAGATTGATTAAATGTGTATTCCTAGGACCAATCATCACTTTATATGTAATAGGGTAACCACATAACCTATTGAAAAACTTTTGTTTGAGGTAGTCTTTAAAATGAGGAAACTAAGACATGGATCGATATATTAGATTCGATTTATATACATATAGGTAGGTACTTAACTCACTTCTCAGACAAATAAAAAAGATAAATAGAAGTAATGCCGCAAAATTCTAATGTTAAGCCAACTTCCGTAAATACACAGCTCACACAATAAAAAAAAAACATAATTACCTAATATGCAGCGATGAGATAAGTACAAAAACTTGAAAAAATACGAAAAGAAAGAGTATGGTCTCGTTGTTGGCTTCACTTTTGATGTTTGCTGTACATCTATCCGAGGCTCACTTTAACCATACATTATCTTATACCTTTTATATTATACTAGCGATTATCCCGCGGCTCCGCCCGCGTGAAATGTTATTCGTCGACCCACCAATGAGTAGTGGGTCCACGGGTCCAGAGGGGAATCTAATAAGCTGGTATGGAATAAGTTCGTTAGAGATTCTATAGCGATTGTTATATAAATCCCTTCAGTGGTTAGAGTTCATACACCATGATTTATGAGGGTAACTAAGCTAATCAAATAACTTCACAATAATCTCTGTTCCTAATAATAAAAAGCACCTACATACATATATACTTCCGACCTTTATTCCAAAGTTTAATGTTTGAAAAAATATCCACATTCCACCTTTCGAAATATACAGAACACGTGACAGGGGGTGAGCCCATCGCCTTTGCAACGTGCAAAGCTATAAGATGTTGTGTTGTGGTATGTCTCTTAGTGGCCTTTTACGGAAACCACACGGCACAATAATAAAAATATTCTTAGGTGAGTGTGCGATTAAATTGTACGATATTATTCCACCATCTCCTTTCCATCTTCAGACGTTAGGCGCGGGGAGGTTTTCCTTTCATGTTGTCAACATATACTGAACATCCGCACTAAGCGCTTCGCTACTGCTGGGGTATGGAACTTCCTACCGCCATTGGTTCGCCCTGAGGTTCTCCCCTGCCACTCTTATAATCTTGGTTTCTGAGTGAATAGACATTTACTTGTTTGTGGGATGCCGACCCCGGCGCCCGTTGCTCCGCGGGTTCCCCTCCCTTGCTCTGTGCAAGTACATTTGTTGCCCAACTGTTTGTTCTTCGTTAAACTGTGCTATTACTATATCGTTATGATAGACACCACATACCATTTGTTGGATTAAAATGTTTGCCAATGGTGATATTATGCACGGACCCCTCAGGGCACGAGTTCTACTCGTACTTGTCCGTATTTTTTATCATACATTGCGATTAAACTTATGAAATCTAAAACAAAAGTTATTGTCAATATAAATACAATAGTAATTGCCACTGCTAAGTAGTTTACGAGTAATAATCGGAGGAGACAGAATTCATCTGGCAACACTGCATAAGATTCGCAGCCGAGTCCGCGATCACGCGCGGCGCACGAGAATCGCGACGCCTGTACTGGACGAAGTAGAGGTGGAGCCTCTAATAGTAAATTGCACAAAAGAAATGGCGACTCTTGCGCAACGCAGTATAGTGCAATTCAGTTCGCACAGCGCTACCAACTAAAATTTTTAAACACCTACATTGTCCGTCCCTTTCTATCGCGTAAATCTATCTCTTATGACGCGGCACGTGTAACAGTAGGGTTGTCTCTTTTTCGGATTTTAGGAGTCTACGTATGTAAGTATGTAGTTTTGATGTTCCTCCCTAGTGCCTAAACTAATAACCTACTACCACAGATTAGATACTAGTTACTACGTAACAGATAAATCACTCCTATATAAAAGCTAAAATACCTAGGTAACTCCGTTATATTAGCCTACACAAGACGCTGCAAGAAGAAATGGCCGAGAGTCGAGATTATCGTGTCGTGTGCCTACACCGCGTGAGTCCTTCATCGAGCGAAATTGTTACCTACGGTTGTAAAAACATAAATTAAACAAAATGGCTGGCGTGAAACTTAATTTTTATTATTTATGAATGGGAAGTAATTAATTGTTTAGCCGTAAAGCGAAGTAAGCGGTTGACTTAAATGTGCTTTAATTTTATAAAATGATCTTTAATTTGTTTTCCATCTTTGAACTCACGGTAATTGAATTTTACTGTAGAAAATATTCTGAATCGTGTGAATAATTTTATTAAATAATCTTTTGGAAAACAGAGGCAAGGTGGAATAAAATAAATTTTTTGTAGCTTATTCATTAAAGTGCTTCCCGGCCGGTTCATCAAGACTTGATCAAAATTATTCAAAAAAGAAATGTACGCGCGGTCAGTCCCGCGTGCGGTAGCCCTCTGTCGGTCGATCAGCTCGGTTACGAGCTACATAGCGGTAGGTACATACATAGCGCGAGACCGTGAGCACGGTAATACTATCTACCAGTATTGTAACTTCATATAAACGGACGAAGCGCGAGTATACTGCGCGCCTCGGATCTTGGCATGCGCTCGGCATGCAACAGTCGCGAATGTGCCGCACTGATATACGAACGGTGTGTTGTTTTTAACCAAGTAAAAGATATTCCTTTTTCTCCTCCCTGTCCATGTTTCCAAAAACAATATTTAATTAGCTTTATATTCGAATGCATATTTTTTATACTATTAAATCACTACATAGTATAAAACAAAGTCGCTTTCTCTGTCCCTATGTCCCTTTGTATGCTTAAATCTTTGAAACTACGCAACGGATTATGATGCGGTTTTTTTTAATAGATAGAGTGATTCAAGAGGAAGGTTTATATGTATATAATGCATGCATAACCCGTGCGAAGTCGGGGCGGGTCGCTAGTTTAATAATAAAGCATTTCGTACGTCTCAGTGTAGGCGCAAATATTTTTCGGTCACAAATTTATAAGACTAATTTGTTATTGAGTCTTAAATCAATCATAATTATTACAAGCATGGTTTTTTAATTAAATCTACTAATCAAAAAACAACATGCATTTTTATTGAACACTCCCTATTTCATTCACGACGTATTTTATTTCTTTAAACAAATATATTTACAATCACAAAATACATTTACAAAAATAGCTAGAAACTCAAAGTAGGCAGATATAATTATAATACTGTAGGTGGACAGCCCTATCGCGTGTTTACGTACTGCGCGGCTGTAGGCATTTATTTCAAAAATAGGGCCGAGTTACAATACTGGTAGATAGTATTTATTACTATTACCGTGCCTTGAGCGAGTGACGGGGGCCTGGTATTAAGTACCTAGCTAGTATGATAATTTACGTATGAAATATGAATATTACATGTAAAGTTAAAGTGGCAGGTCTCGCAGGAGGCAGGGACCGGACGAGCGGATTAATTTTCAAAACCCTTTGAAGGGGTTTCCCTTACGATCAACTAACCTTTTATTTGGGACACTTGTTGCAATACTTAGCTAATTTCAATAAAAAGCCGATTGACAAGCAAGCCTTAGCGATATCGAAAGGGTAAGAGCTAACTTAGCCTTTAATGGCTAACCCGAATGTTTTAATGGTTTCCACTTGGTAAAAGGGTACCTATTTGCCTCCGCCGCGCCCTCTCCTATGTTATTTAGCAGTGTGCCTGCCGGGCAGGCTAGGCTAGGCATCTTCTTCATTCACTTCATTGGTCTTACTTGGTGGGACGCGCGCGTAGGTACCTACTTACTTCAGTATTCCAGCCCGGTTGTGAATTGATACAATTATATAAAATAAAACTGCTAGATACTTAATTTTTAGTAAATAATAATAGTGGCTAAAAAAATAGAATACGGAAGTGTTCGTGCAAGTTTTAAAAGGAAATACGTTCCGGATAGGTACAGAAAATTCTCTCCCGCAAAAATGAGCATCCGTGACGTAGGTACCTAGTAAACAAACACAAACAAGCACCCAGCAGGCCCCGCCCCGCTGTTACTGATGTAAGACTTTAAAATAATGACGATAAGTTATATTTTTCACGATTCGATAATCGGGCGGCTTGCCTTTGTTCGCCTTTGAGTCGCCGAAATCACCGCCACAAGTCCAGGGTTCGCTCTTACCGTGTTACGCATAGTGTCCAAACTTGCTTGAATTAATATGTTGGTTAGCGCTTACGAATACTGTCAGAATGGGTTAGTCGATCGTTATAGCTTTTTATAATGGATTGCAAAAATTTTAATTATTGATTGGGAAAGCTAATGAAAGGGTTTCCTTTTAAGAAGCTTAGCTAAAAAGTATCCAGCAAAATCATAGGGGTTTTTAATTAAATTAAAAAATCCTAGCTCTTCAAAACCCGGGTAAAAACCCATTAAATGGAAAACGCTACCGGTCCCTGCTCCTGCGACCTGCCTGCGTATTTGGTGAATTAACTACCCACAAGGCCTTTCTAAATAAGAATCAACTGTGATTATGATAGGGTACCTAGGTACCTACCTATATTGTCATTACAATATCTGCCTATATATTTATTCATAAAGGGAGGTTCAGGCATAAGAATATGTACTTGGAACTTCATACCTAAACTGAAAAAGGCTTAAGTATATAGTTTTACCAATATTAATTTAAAGTCTCTCTAATAATGTTATATTTTTATAATATTCTACTTAGGTACTCCATAAAAACAAATTTGAAAAATGCAGCCAAGTTCGATACGAACAAACGACATGCGGGGTTGTTGGCTCCGTCGCATCGTTTTGAGATCTAAAGAAATGCTATACAGGAACGTAGGTACAGCATTCTTCATTTTTTCCCAATGAAACAAAAACGCCCTCGAGCGCAAGTAGGGTCAGACCGGGGACGGTTGAAACAAGTTTATTATAATTATTATTTATTATTTCTTTATTTATAACAAAAGTTTAAGTTGGTATTGATATCGATTTAGGAAAATGTCATAATGCGACTTCACTTCTTATTTATGTTTCACCTATCACTTAAGAATTCCCCAACCGAGTAATATGCCTTGTCATAAAGGAAACTTTTTAATTTATTTGTGAAAATGTTTAAAGATGTGGAATTCCTAATATCACTACCTATTTATTTTATTAAAAATCTTTGGACCACTATACCAAAAACTCTGGTCAGATTTTTTAAGTCTTAACGGGTAGCGTTAATTTATCCTTGTTACGCGTGTCTAGATTGTGGGAGTCTTTATTTGTCTTAAATTTGTCCCGATTCACATATATTATACCAGTTTGGCAATCTCGAGTATACAGGGTGGAAAGTTTCAATGGGGCACGCCAAGGGAGGTACCTTCATCGTTGCAGCTACAAGAATTTGGTCTCAGGAGACTGTCCATAATTTTTCAAAAAAATTTCATTCCCATTCACAGATTTTCAAAAAAATGTACGGTTAGCAAGAAAATTACCATTTTTCACAAAAAAAAAATTTTGATGCTAATCGATCCTGTTTCGTATGCTGATCAAAAAGTTCTATGGGACCAACTGAAGTTTCAGTATACTATAGACAAGTCAGAAATCAAAAAAAAAACTTTTCCCATACATATGCAGTCAATTAATTTTGTTTCACTTGGAACTTACGTAACCTCGATAGTTTTCTGAAAAAAGATTTACTTACCTACCTAGTTCAAATTCAAATAAGCTTTAAATTTCGAACTTTGTTTTCTTTTTATAATGCGTACTTTCTTTTGTTGCTTATGTCAAAATCTGATTGCGTGTGTGTGCTTTTGCGAGTAGGTGCTTTTAGTTATTATTTTTTGCAAAAATGAGCTCAAATTCTAAACGTTTAGACTTGCTGGAAGCTTATTTTGTAAATAATAAAAATTCATTTGCTGCGTTGCAATGGTACAGGAGGAGATATCCAAATCGACATGTACCAACCAGAAAGGTTATTACAAACCTTATAAGAAACTTAGCCGAAGGTGGTTCTTTTAAGAAGAAATCTGTACGTCAACCATTTGTTTTAGACGAAAAGGGTTGGCAGATATACCTAGGACAGTAATATCTATCACTTGACGTAGATGTGAGGGTACGGATGACCACCTTCTCGGGTGTCTGCCAAGTACTTCCGGCCAACTTGGGACTGGCAGACAAGATGATTTTATGCCTACCAATGAACTGTTAACTTATGGCATGTAGGTCGCGTTCCGGTATCTGATCACGTAGAATCCGATGTCATTTCGCTGCCGGAAGTAGGACATTTTCTCGCAGTTCCGGCCAATTTAAGCTTGGCAGACAAACTCAGTAGTACTTGTTAGAGTCATGGGCAACACCTACATCCTATCCTGTATCGGTATCTTATCACGTAGGTAGACTCACTATCGCCGCTCGTACTAACAGCAATGTCACCTCAGCTGGAAGAAGAACTTATAAAATTGACAACAAACGAGCATTCAAGAAACGAGCATATTTCTTCCTTAATGTCGGCAACGCCACTGAGGATCTTCCGTTTCCGTAGATGGTTATGGGCAGCGGTGATACTTACCATCAGGTGCGCCTCTTGCTAGTTTGCCCACCTCTTCAATAAAAAAAAACGAGGAATTAAAAATCAAGTTCAAAAATGGATACCAAGAATTTTGGCTATAAAAACCGATCCTGCAATTGTACTCTGGATTGTGGTCATCGTTCAACGATTCTTGATAGCATTCCTATCGTTATATTTGTGTGAACGTGGATTGTGGAATGTATTCATGGGATTGTAGGTATCTGTCATTACCATAATTAATTTTACGAGATATGACTTTAGTACACGAACTTTATTAATCTCAATAATCGTGTTTCGTAACACAAATAAGTTGACACTTCAACAATTCAGACGCGTATACTCAACAGCTTCTGTTTGGTAAAGTCAATTCATGGGATTGTAGGTATCTGTCATTACCATAATTAATTTTACGACATATAGCTTTAGTACACGAACTTTAGTAATCTCAATAATGGTGTTTCGTAATACAAATGAGTTGACACTTCAACAATTCAGACGCGTATACTAAACAGCTTCTGTTTGGTAAAGTCAATTCATGGGATTGTAGGTATCTGTCATTACCATAATTAATTTTACGAGATATAGCTTTAGTACCTACACGAACTTTAGTAATCTCAATAATGGTGTTTCGTAATACAAATGAGTTGACACTTCAACAATTCAGACGCGTATACTCAACAGCTTCTGTTTGGTAAAGTCAATTCATGGGATTGTAGGTATCTGTCATTACCATAATTAATTTTACGAGATATAGCTTTAGTACACGAACTTTAGTAATCTCAATAATGGTGTTTCGTAATACAAATGAGTTGACACTTCAACAATTCAGACGCGTATACTCAACAGCTTCTGTTTGGTAAAGTCAATTCATGGAATTGTAGGTATCTGTCATTACCATAATTAATTTTACGAGATATAGCTTTAGTACACGAAATTTAGTAATCTCAATAATGGTGTTTCGTAATACAAATGAGTTGACACTTCAACAATTCAGACGCGTATACTAAACAGCTTCTGTTTGGTAAAGTCAATTCATGGGATTGTAGGTATCTGTCATTACCATAATTAATTTTACGAGATATAGCTTTAGTACACGAACTTTAGTAATCTCAATAATGGTGTTTCGTAACACAAATAAGTTGACACTTCAACCATCCAGACGCGTATACTCAACAGCTTCTGTTTGGTAAAGTCAATTCATGGGATTGTAGGTATCTGTCATTACCATAATTAATTTTACGAGATATAGCTTTAGTACACGAACTTTAGTAATCTCAATAATGGTGTTTCGTAATACAAATGAGTTGACACTTCAACAATTCAGACGCGTATACTAAACAGCTTCTGTTTGGTAAAGTCAATTCATGGGATTGTAGGTATCTGTCATTACCATAATTAATTTTACGAGATATAGATTTAGTACACGAACTTTAGTAATCTCAATAATGGTGTTTCGTAATACAAATGAGTTGACACTTCAACAATTCAGACGCGTATACTCAACAGCTTCTATTTGGTAAAGTCAATTCATGGGATTGTAGGTATCTGTCATTACCATAATTAATTTTACGAGATATAGCTTTAGTACACGAAATTTAGTAATCTCAATAATGGTGTTTCGTAATACAAATGAGTTGACACTTCAACAATTCAGACGCGTATACTAAACAGCTTCTGTTTGGTAAAGTCAATTCATGGGATTGTAGGTATCTGTCATTACCATAATTAATTTTACGAGATATAGCTTTAGTACACGAACTTTAGTAATCTCAATAATGGTGTTTCGTAACACAAATAAGTTGACACTTCAACCATTCAGACGCGTATACTCAACAGCTTCTGTTTGGTAAAGTCAATTCATGGGATTGTAGGTATCTGTCATTACCATAATTAATTTTACGAGATATAGCTTTAGTACACGAACTTTAGTAATCTCAATAATGGTGTTTCGTAATACAAATGAGTTGACACTTCAACAATTCAGACGCGTATACTAAACAGCTTCTGTTTGGTAAAGTCAATTCATGGAATTGTAGGTATCTGTCATTACCATAATTAATTTTACGAGATATAGCTTTAGTACCTACACGAACTTTAGTAATCTCAATAATGGTGTTTCGTAATACAAATGAGTTGACACTTCAACAATTCAGACGCGTATACTCAACAGCTTCTGATTGGTAAAGTCAATTCATGGGATTGTAGGTATCTGTCATTACCATAATTAATTTTACGAGATATAGCTTTAGTACACGAACTTTAGTAATCTCAATAATGGTGTTTCGTAATACAAATGAGTTGACACTTCAACAATTCAGACGCGTATACTCAACAGCTTCTGTTTGGTAAAGTCAATTCATGGGATTGTAGGTATCTGTCATTACCATAATTAATTTTACGAGATATAGCTTTAGTACACGAACTTTAGTAATCTCAATAATGGTGTTTCGTAATACAAATGAGTTGACACTTCAACAATTTAGATGCGAATACTCAACAGCTTCTGTTTGGTAAAGTCAATTCATGGGATTGTAGGTATCTGTCATTACCATAATTAATTTTACGAGATATAGCTTTAGTACACGAACTTTAGTAATCTCAATAATGGTGTTTCGTAATACAAATGAGTTGACACTTCAACAATTCAGACGCGTATACTCAACAGCTTCTGTTTGGTAAAGTCAATTCATGGGATTGTAGGTATCTGTCATTACCATAATTAATTTTACGAGATATAGCTTTAGTACACGAAATTTAGTAATCTCAATAATGGTGTTTCGTAATACAAATGAGTTGACACTTCAACAATTCAGACGCGTATACTAAACAGCTTCTGTTTGGTAAAGTCAATTCATGGGATTGTAGGTATCTGTCATTACCATAATTAATTTTACGAGATATGGCTTTAGTATTAGCAACTGTAGTAATTTCGACGACCATGTTTTGTAATATTAATAGGTAGATTTCAACTATTTTTATTTTGTATATTCAACGTAGATTTTTTTGCGGTGATTGCTAATTTTGCTATTGAAATACTTAAATTTACGATATCAAATTCAACTTATGGAAGTTTAGTAACTAATTTTTTCAGTGTACTATGAATTTCTGCTTTAAAATACAAAAAAAAAATCTAAATCAAAAATCAAAATCGAAATCGAAATCAAAACCAAAAATCAAAATCAAAACCCAATAAATATTTATTTCGTAGTATAAAAATTGACACTTGAAAACGTCACCTTTTTGTATCTTATTATTAAAGTTTTCGACATTATTGCTCATTCACAAAGCTGATTCACCAGAGAAGAACGAGCTAGAAACTCAAGCATTGCTCTTTTAAATCATTTGACGACCGATTGGTGTAGTGGATAGTGACCCTGTCAGCGAAACCAACGGTTGCGGGTTCGAATCCCGCGAAAGGTGAATGTTTGTGTGATGAATACGAACATTTATTCCCGAGTCATGGATGTTTATATAAATATTTATGTATGTTTATCCGTTATCTAGTATCCATAGCACATGCTTTGCTTAGTTTGGGACTAGATAATTGGTGTAAGTGTCCGAAATATTTATTAATTTATTATTATTATTTACGTTTAAATAAGTGTGGGTTAGAATTATATTATATTGTATAATTAGACTGAATATCGCCGAGCGGTCCATGTTCATACTTGATTGATCATCCAGACAGTCTGAAATTTTATAATAGCCTTTGGTAAATAATGTCTGTTTCATGATGGTTTTGAATTTATTTAAAGGTAAATTTTGAATGTCCACTGGAACCTTATTATAAAAGCGTAACATTAATACTTGCTTAATGGTCGCAGGTTCGAATCCCGCTAGGGGCATATGTTTGTATGATGAATACGGGCATGTGCACCCGAGTTATGGATGTTCAGGTGTGATTGAGGTCAAGTACCAACCCGTTGTGCATAAAAAAAAAAAGAAATCTGTATCAATTTTATAGAAATTCGTTTAAAATATGGGGTTTGCCCCATAAATGACTTAGTGACTTTGTGTAAACGGCTGACATTAACAGCAAGTTTATTTTTATATCGGGTATTAACATTATGTATCACTATTTTTCTTCGACCATTCTAGATTTTAAATCAACTACTTACAGAAAAGGTTTTAGATATCTGAGTACTTCTTGTGCAGCTCCTTGATTGATTCTCAAATGATTTCCCTTTCCGAAGCGGCAGAAACTTATACTTGGATAACGCTACGGCCTATTTGTATAGGTAGTGGGTGCGGTGACACTGCCTTTGAAACCAACGGATGCAGTTTCGAATCCCGCGGTGGTAAATAATTGACAGGTTTGCCTAGTTTGGTACTAGATAGGTAATTGGTATCAGTGTCCGAAATGTTTAAAATAATGCATTTACTACCAGTAAATGATGTAATATGATCATCAGGACCTCTTTGTCCGTAATTTTCAATTTGTAGTAAGATATGGAGATATTTTTTTTTACATATTGTTTTATGGTTCTTTTACCAACTTTCATTTATCCCGCGGGAACTACTCCCTTCATCGAGATAATACCCTATATGTCTTAATCCAGGGTATATTCTACCTATTTTTATAAGGCATACTACATATTCTATTAAGTACATGTTGGGAAGTAAGCCTCTGAATTACCTTTGCCTTTGAAAATATTTTTAATTCTTGTACAGTCAAACGTACTACTGAAACCAGCAATCGATATTTGCTTTTATATACAAGTGCGGTTTGTGAACATGTCTACTCTCTGTTTTTTATAATTAGCCTATACAATTTAAATAATAACTAGTTGTATATCTGTGTTTTAAGGATGTTGTTAACCTGAATAAATAAAATAAAAATAAACTATATACCAAATTTTTTTTTTTTATGATTGACTGGATTCGCTTTTGACCACAATCTCACCTGATGGAAAGTGACGATGTGGTCGGAGATGAAGCACGCGATCTCAGTAAATGCCTATTCACTCTGCTCTTGAAGATCCCAAGGTTGTAGGATTCAGGAAAGACTGACGCCGGAAGGGAGTTCTATGCCTTGGCTGTTCGGATGATGAATGAAGAATCGAACTTAGACGAATGTTCGGTATATTAACTATATATGGATGGAATCTCTCCCTACGCCTAGTGGTCCGAAGATGGAAGGTCCGAAGTGAAATAAGATTATGTAATTCCAACGCACACTCCCCGAAATGTATCCTGTAAAAAAACTGAGAGACAGGCGACTTTACGACGTGCGATTTCATCCAAATCCGTTCATCCGTTTCGCTGTGATTGAGCGACAAACAAACAAATAAACAAACAAACAAACAAACAAACAAACTTTCGCATTTATAATATTAGCTACATTAGATGCGGAACACTCCACCCGACTTGTACTTAGCCAGTATTTTTTTCCAAATTTCGTGATGCCTTTCGAAAAAAAAAGAAGTTGCATAGTCCTAAATATCGAAATGTTTCTTTTTTATCTTTTCCAGCACGAGTTAGAATCTAACGAGATATTTGATTCCAATCCCACGTCTCTGGGCAGGGTGACCTCCACACTCCTCGTCAGTAGAACTGATGATCAGGACGAATACACATGCCTGGTCAGGGCTGGCATGAAGAACGCGAGGGCTTCCACCACTGTCTTCCGTACTGGTATGTAAAACTGTGTCACTACTGCTTGGTTTCGGGTTTTAATAATGATGACCAGATTACGAGTTCGAACCCCTGCGGAGTACATTTTTTAATGTCCGCTCAGCTGAGTAAAATTTGCGGGTTTATTATACAATGCCACCCGTGGAAAGTAAGCGCTGGGCATATGCTGAAAATTTATAAAAAATTTATCGAAAAAAAAATATTAGAAAACGTCCATCCCCTCTAAGGCCCGTATTAATAAACCAATCTCAATACAAGTCATGAGGCTGCATCACCCGAGATGATCTTAAAAAGTTGATGATATCTCAAGCTCCGTGCTAATTTATAAACCAATCTTGAGGTCTACTCTAGTCTAAGTATTCGCCTCAGCGGCGAATGAATAATAGTCTTGAGTTTCGTTTATTAATACGTGAAACTTGGCGCACGTCTCAAGTGAGTACTGCTTCAGTATGCACGTGCGTTTCACGTCTCAATTTTTATCTTTCTTAATCAACACGTTTACTTGAGACCGGTCACAAATCTATTCTCAATCTTGAGAACGGTTTACGGGCCTAAGACCCGTATTTTTGAATGTTGCTCAAGCGTAGATGTCTGCTTGTACTATTGTATGAATGTTAGGTATATTATATATATATATATATATATATATATTATAGGATAAGGATTTAGATATATTTTACTTTTGTAAGTTTGCTTTACGCTACGCAGCAGTAGTGTATTATATTATAAGTTTCTTTGCCATGGTTGTCTGGAAGAGATCGCTATAAGCGATAAGACGGCCTTTGTACACCTGTTAAAATAATATCACTGTGTATATTTTTAAGCTGTGTACAATAAAGAATTGTTTATTTCTTTCTTTCTTGAGTAATATAGTGTAATACGGACCTAATATTTTTTTTGTAATCTCACGCAAAACCGTTTAGTAACCAACAAAACCCGACAGCACATTTTATATTTACCGGGCGCCATGTTGAATTTTTTTTTCCATAAAATGTAGGTAAACATTCTGATTATCGAAGCGAATCCAACGTCTCCTTGCATTTCAAAGTCGGTATTTAGGTAACAGCAGCGCTCTGTGCCATAACATATAAAATCCCCTGCCAAAATAATCAAAGCAAATACTTATGTGGGAATATAAACGCCATTGGAAATATTTCTGCAGGCGCTTGATTTGTCTACAGGTTTTACAGTAACATTGGGTGTACAAAATAGTATTTACCTTATAAATATATTTACCACAGTACTTTTTACCATTCATATATTTGGTCAATTAGGCACTTACTTAAAACATGTACACAGCGCTCTCATTGTCGTTTTCGAGAGATAGCTGCGAAGCTTCAAATGATCCGAAGGCTGGCTTCTATTTCGCTCAGAGGCTAAGTCTGGCTGTCGTGCAAAGAGGAAACTTACTTACAAGTGCGTTCCTTAAGCCTTAAGAGGCACCATTCCGGTTCAGATTTCTTATTTGTAAATGTGTATTTACTATTTCGTTTTTGTAAATATGTACTACAAACATCTTTGTGTACTTACTTGTATGTTGTATTGATTGTAGACAAGTACACAGATAAGTTAATCCAATTCCCATTTAGTGTTATGGCTGCATCGTTGTGCACCAGATAAGCAGCATGCCAAATGACAGGGACAGATTACTATGTAACCCGTACACAGATTACTAAATAGTTAAAACTGCGCTACATTCGTTCATCCCTCCTCATGACCAGGGGTTTTATTACATAATTTCATCGTTATCGTCATCGGTTACGTTCTGACATATGATTGGTTGGCTCATCGCTCGCTCGACAATTTGACGGTTTCTCATTGGTCAACGTAATCGATAACGATACCGATGAAGTTACTCTACCGATGAAGTTAGTCTAAGGGCTGTTTATGGCAAGCTAAACGATTTCCTTTCATCTTTTCTGTCATTTGAAGGATACGACCTCAATACTGCGAAAGCTGTAACTATAAAATGATGATCCATCTCCATCAAGTTCATCACCAACAGCCTTATTTGTCCCCACTGTTGGGCACAGTCTCCTCTCACTGAGAGAGGGTATGGGCCATAGTTCATCACACAGTCAGTCTTTTTAAGGCACCCCTGTAGGTCACCGATTTCTTCAATGGAAAACAACACGTAATGTCAATTGCCATACGACATATTGGCAGCAAATCCTGACGCCCAATCCCCTTGCCACAAATACATTTAATTATGCAAAATGTTATACCTACGAAATTTTCTGTATTTGTTGGCAATAAAAATACTTTTTCTTCCTTCTTCTCTCTTTCTTATTCGTATTACAATACCACCACTGATCACCCCCATGCAAATTTCGCTATTCGAGAACACACATACAAAAATAAACCGTCCATTGATTTACTCCATCATGCAATACCCACCGCCATCCCATCACACACTAACTATCACACACACTAACTCTTACACACATAGACACTCACAACACACATATTTTGTACATATTTATAGATCTATAATTTTGACATTTTCATTCGGCTTATTTCACTTCCATAGACATATTTTATTCATATTTAGACATATTAACATAACGACTCATATATCACTGAGGATTTGATTTGTTTTTATTGACATTTATATAATAATATTATAATTAATAATGTATTAGTACGAATTTTATTGTAATTTAATTAAGACATACCCATTCAATGTTAAAGTAACCGTTGTCAGTAACATAATAAGAATCTTTAATTGGCATAAGTTTGGTATTAGTTTTCTGAATAAGAATTTGTAATAATGCTGTTGATTCTATGTAAATAAATAAAATAAACCACCTTATTATTCACAGAAGGGAGCAGTGACCTATCAGAGCGCGCCCGGCTCCTCCCCCTCTCGCCCCGAATAGTGGTCTCATACAAGGTGTTTATGGACACGATTGGGAACAACGTGGTGTTGCCGTGCCGCGCCAAAGGGCACCCGCGGCCACATGTGGTGTGGAGGGACAACAAGGGAGCTATCGTGAGGAAAGATCCCAGGATGAAGGTGAGGGTTTTCATCATCATCAGGTAGGTGTAGCTGTTGCAGGTCATTAGATTCCCATAACACGTCGTTGCCGAACTATTGTGATCCCCAACGCCTTTCAGACGCCTGCCAAAATATTTATCTTCGCGTGAAGCGAGTGATTATTTTTATTAGTACTAAATGAAATAATTAGTCCGGTTATACACTTTTAATTTCCTATAATCAAGGCCGTGATTTTTTGCACATGGATTTTCGATTACCCCAACAAAACGATTCTGAAAGCACCTTTAGTATGGTAGTCCAACAATTTTCGGTTAATTTCAGCGATGGTTCCTAGTGGATAATTGGTCTTAATCAGGTGTAGAGTCAGCAGCTGATGGGAATTACACGAATTAAAATTCGAGCCTGTATTAGTGAGATACATCCACACAAAGTAGTCCAGTAAGGATACTTAACTTATAATCTTAAAGACCGTGATTTTTTGCACATGGATAAAGTACCTGTCAGTGATACAATAAAAACGTTTTCTAAGAAATCGGTAGCTTGCTTTAGATATAGTATTCAGTATTCAGTATGTTTATTGCAGTATCACAAATATAGTAGTACAAGCTTTTGAGTAAAACTAGGTCTTAAATAAATATTTGTGACGCCCCGTTGGGGCATGGCAATATTATATTAGAAGAGGGCCTGACAGTTTATTATTTTCCATACTTAACTATAGTTATTATCACAGTGATATATATTATATTAAGATTTTTTACATACACATTTCTTAAAGCAGGCATTGAGGAATCCTAAGATCCTTAAATATCATATAAATACTTTGTTATCTTGAAAGAAATCATTTAGGTTATAGTAGCTTTTTTTAACAAGGAAGCTTTTTAGTTTTTGGGTGAACGATTTGTTTGATTCTATAGTATAGGTATTTAGTAATAAAACATAGACTATTAGATTAAAATTACTACTGTGAATATCATTGCGTCGGAGAATATAGGTAGGTATTCAGAACTCCTGTAACTATTTTCAAAAAATCGATCAATAACTTCTACATTTCATAGTGAAAAATTTCACTAAACGATTTTTTGAAAATAGAAAGTAGCCATTGATATTTTTTTTAGAAAATTGTTTTAGGATATCTTAGCTTATTAAGTTTAACAGAGCAGCATTGAGTTTAACAGAGCAGAAATTTAAAGGCCTCATTAAAGAAATTCTGTGTAAGAAAGGTTATTACAAGATAGATGATTATTTAGGCGAAAAGGCGGTCTGGTGTTAACTGGTCGTTATGTTAATTGCTTTTGTTTTGTAATATGTAATATAAAATGTAATATTATTGTAAAGATGGAAACCAATTGAAAAGATGTGTTGTTGCGGAGTTTCTTGTCGCTTCTTCGCCCTAACCATAACACCTTGTGAAGCGATGTAGTTTAAAAAAAAATAACATATTGACTTTCATTATGTGATATTTTTGTATCCTACATTGAATAAAATATTTTTGATTTGATTTGACTTATTTTCTACAAGATAATAAGTTCACAGTGGTAACCTTAATTTAATGTTGTAAGTTTTATAACTAAATACCTGTACTATACCTAAAGCAAGCTACAGAATTGATAGAAAACATATTTACTATATTAATTATGGGTATTTTTTTATTTTTTTTCTTTTTTTTATCGAGGGTTTTATCGTAAGAAAACGATATGCCACCCTCATAAAAGCAACAGTCCTTAATACACTACCAATGGAGTCAATTCCTTCCACTCATTGCGAGTTCTAGTAGGTGATATAGTAACCTGGCCTCCCCCGATAAGGGAGAGGCCAGGATACTATTCACATATCCTATGGTACTATTTGTCAGAGGTGGATATATTTGTCTTCTCTGAGCCTCGTTCCGTGCACATTCCAAATTATGGGTATTAAAAATCAGAAACTTTCATATTATGAGAAGTTGCACCAAAAAATTACTGGACTACCTGTATACCGCCTCCGTGGCTCAATGTAGACAACATTGGGTTTACGATTCCGAGGTCGCGGGTTCGATCCCCAGCGGGGTACATGTTTAAGTACTCGGTTTGGTTGGTGGTAGGGCCTTTCAAATGTCCGCCTGGCTAGCTACCACCATCTTATCTAAATCTGCCGCCAAGCAGCAATGTTAATAGCCTTGTCGTATTCCGGTTGTCAGAGATATGATAGCCAGTCCTCCAAATGTGTTGGGGTTTCCGGGTCAGTACGCTTCCACCTTCGACCTCATCTTCACTTAACATTAGGTGTGTTTGAGGTCAAGTACCAACCCGTTGTGGATAAAAAAAAATAGGGTTCGTTCAATTCTGTAACACTTAATATTTTGAATCATTTGTTCATTTAGCAAGAAAATTACCCTAGTATCAACGCCATTGAGCAGATAAGTCCTTAAAATGTCAGAGCCTTTAGAGGTACGAGCGCGCTAAAACGAGATAAACAGGAGCTTCACAATAATTCTGTAGCGACATCCAGTATCAAGTAGCAGTAACATTGATTATTAATCCGGTACAATTAAATCACAATAATGTTAACTTGTCGATGCAAGAATCACCCACCACTATCCCTTTAGTGTTTAATGACTTTCCATCAGAAACGATGCATAATAAATAACTATCACTAATTTGTCAAAAAACTATACTATGTACCACGTACATCCTATACAGCGCCATCTGGTAGCCAGTAGCGATACCAATAGTGCTTCTGAAAGTGAACTTTTTTTATTTAAAACTGGACCTATTGTTAATATAGGTGTCTATGTAACCAGTAATTAATAGGAACCTGACTGTCAACCGCTTCTGAATTCTATAAAGGGTAAAACGTATGATTATATTATGTATACCTAAAAACTGTGCGTACCTAAATACCTAATACCACAGAAAAATATATTGGGTCTTTACCTATGAAATTGGAGTTTTTTTTCTTCAGTATTCAGTATGTTTATTGCAGTATCACAAATATAATAGTACATGCTTACGAGTAAAACTAGGTCTTAAATAAATATTTGTGACGCCCCGCTGAGTTAATCATATTCGGTGTAGTGTTATTCCTCTATGATCATATCTACCAATTCCGGCGATTTTTAAAGCTATATCCAAATTTGTTTTTTATTTGAAAAATGGAATATTATTTCAAGGTTTCACATGAAATATTTTTTTTTTTTTTATTTTTTTTTTTTTATTAAAAACTGGTTTCGCGTTTGACTTCAATCTCACCTGATGGAAAGCGACGATGAAGCCGAAGATGTATCACGCGCACCCAGTAAATGCCTATTTCTGGGCTAAATCACATAATAAAAAAAATTTGAACAGAGCTCTTTTCATGTGCTTCCCATAATCATTTCTTAGATTTGCTGAAACTTTTCTAAAGCGGTTACTTTTAAAAATTTACGCTTATAGCTATTTTGTGTATATAATACACACAAAATTTAGCTAAATTTGGATTTGCCGTTCCCTAAAAAAAAATCAAAAATGTTTGTATGGAGAAAACAGTCTTAATGAAATTCTTCATACAAAACGCCAATTTCATAGGTAAAACCTAATACAAGCTCCTTAATTTGGAATGAAATGTCTTCCAGCCAAAGCTCTTTTTAATGGAATTCGACATCTTTTGATCGGTTTTTTTCAATATTAGCTATGTTCTTTGGCCCCAGGTCTTGAGGTCTGGCGAGTTGGTGATCACGTCGCTGCGCTGGGGGGACATGGGGGAGTTCACATGCCACGCCGTCAACGCGTTCGGTTCACACAACATTACCACTTTCGTGTATCCAACCAAAGTAAGTGCAACAATTACGTTAAATTTGTACGAAGTCACTAGCTGAAACTCAGTGTCTTACCGCTATAGGTGAGGATCCACACTGAGCGATGGCCCATTTGTAGTACAGATACACATACAACTCTATTATAAGTTGTAACAGTTGTACTTAATTTTAGTTTTTATTTTTATTACTGTGAAATAAGGCTACATTTTGTAAGAATTACACCAAGCAGAATGATTGTTGCGTCGTATAAATTTGTATGTGTTTCTGTAATATGCAAATACACGCTTTATCTATCTATCTATCTATCTAAGTCATCCAGAGCTATATAAAAATGGCATATTTACTAAGACCCTCTCAAAAAAATTAATTGGTTCCACCAAGGTCTTACCTAAAACTGCATTCATCCGGCACACTACCTATGTCCTCTAGAATATTGAATAAGCATTAAGAAATTTATACATAATCCCTTGTATTGTTGCATTTGGGCCACATAGGAGGCCCGGTTAGCAAAATTTGCAATCTTAATGTGTAGTCATTGTACATACCTACTCAACTTTTATTTTTTTTTTCAGGCCGGCTAAAGAAACCATTCAATATATTCGTTCAAGCAAGTATACTTAACATGGATGTTCCTGCTAGTTAAGTTATAATGACGCCAAGTAGCGCCAACTCGAGTTAAGTAACTCAGAGTACAAATGTCCAATTTTAAATCGAAATAAAGGTAAATATGTACGTAACGAAATGTTAAAATTTTTTCGGTTCTAGCTATTGGTGTCGATTTTGTGATTTATCTAAACCACAGCGTATCAGGTTTACAGACATAAGTTAGTTTAAGAACCAAAAAACCCGAAAGCATATTTTGTATTTTGCGGATGCCATGTTGGATTTTTTTTACTATAAATTGTATGACCCTAGGGATCAAGACGAATGGAACGACACTTTCCACTTCAAAATCGGTTCAGCCGTTTAAGCTACACGAGGTAACATAGAAAGCATTTACATTCATACTTACATACGTACTTACATACATACATTCAGTGTACTAAGTATCGGGAATTTGTCAATAAAACAAAAAATACAAATTATTCATCTAAATTTATTTTATCGCCTTCAAAGTAGGCCCCATCGCTTGCAATTAGGGCTTGTAATATTCGCCCAATTTTACTATTCGAATATTACGAATAGTTCAATCGCTACTATTCGAATTATTCGAATATGACGAAGTTTTCGAATATTTTCTATCTAAAAAACAAAATAAGTAAATATAGCACATAATTCGTAGATTTTATAAAGTTCACAGACATCAAAGTAACATCGACTGATTTGTAAAGAAAAAACTAGGTTTTTCTAAAATGATTTAATAAATAATCAGACTATTTTTGACCAGGAAAACACATAATATTTTAGTAACAAATAATATAATGTAAGTTGCCAGTAGCGATTCCAACGCCATTGCCGATTCTGTCGCCGACGTAGTGCTCCAGGGCATGGAACTTTTTGTTCCATGTTCTGTGGTACCCGTTGGTGGAAAGTCCCAGCCCTGGTTCGCTTTGCCCTGCAAATTGGCGTCACGTCGAAAGCAGGAGAAATTCCAAGCCTGGGCCATTGCAATGCAGCCAAAGATCCTAAAGCGAAGAGTATAACTTTGCCTCCAGATTCCTCAAAAGAGTTATGGCCGAAGCTAAGTGAGAGCACATCGGCAGAATTGGTGAGGGGCTGGCCCGTCTACCTTCGGGAACACGTGCATGTTGGTCTCTTGCCAAAGCTGTCCAGGGGAATTTCTGTGTGCCTTCTTTTCCACCACTGCGCAGGGAGGGTGACGTATGACGCAAAGGAGAAAGCTAAGCTTCTGGGATCTCTTTTTGCGTCCAACTCGACTTTGGATGACAGGGAGAAGCCACCTCCAACCATTCCACAATGTGGAAGTTCTATGCTGGAAGTCCAGTTCACTTCAAAAATCTGTGCGTAAAGCACTTTTCTCCCTTGATATTCATAAGTCTTGTGGGCCTGACGTATCCCTCCCATTGTGCTCCAGAGTTGGCTCCGGTATTGGCGCGTTTATTTCGACACTCGTACTCCACAGGCGTATTACCAAATTCCTGGGAGACGACCTTAGTGCACCCGATCCCTAAAAAGGCGACCGCTCAGATCCAGGAAACTACAGACCTATAGCCATTACGTCCCTGCTCTCCAAAATAATGGAAAGCATTATAAACCGCCAGCTCTTGCAGTACTTGGATGAGCACCAGCTGCTCAATGATCGTCAGTACGGATTCCGTAGGGGTCGATCGGCTGGTGATCTTCTTGTCTACTTGACGCATAGATGGGCGGAGGCGGTAGAGAGCAACGGCGAGGCGTTGGCTGTCAGTTTGGACATAGCGAAAGCCTTTGATCGGGTGTGGCACAAAGCGCTTCTCTCGAAGCTTCCTTCCTTTGGGCTGCCCGATAATTTTTGCAAATGGGTTGTCAGCTTTCTCACGGATCGTAGCATTAAAGTCGTTGTCGACGGTTCTTGCTCTGATCTAAAACCCGTGAACGCTGGAGTCCCGCAAGGCTGCGTACTATCCCCCACCCTGTTTCTTCTGCATATCAATGATATGTTACAAACCAGTGACTTCTATTGTTATGCGGATGACAGTACGGGTGATGCCTTATATGCCGGCCGTGCTAATCTTTCTCGGGCGCACGTTGATGAGTGTCGGGACAAGCTTGTGTCTGAAATCGAGACCTCACTAGACCAAGTCTCTAATTGGGGCATTCTCAACCTAGTTAAGTTTAACCCTAAAAAGACACAAGTTTGCGCATTCACCGCAAAGAAGATTCCATTTCTCCTGTCTCTTCAATTTCAGAGCACTCCCCTTGACGTTAAGCTGAGTATTGGGATTCTCGGAGTGGACATCTCTAGTTACGTTTCAATTCCGCGGTCATCTGGAGGATAAGGCCAAGTTGGCCTCCAAAAAGTTAGGTGTCCTCAGTAGGGCGGCTCGTTACTTCACGCCGGCTCACCGCCTCCAACTTTGTAAGGCGCAAGTTCGGCCTCACGTGGAGTATTGTTCTCACCTATGGGCTGGGGCACCTCAGTACCAGCTTCTTCCTTTGACCGCGTTCAACGTCGCGCAGTCCGAATTGTCGGCCAAGAGAGTCTCACTGACCGACTGGATCCCCTGGCGTTGCGAAGAGACGTCGCGTCCCTCTGCATTCTCTATCGCATATTTCATGGGGAGTGTTCTGAAGAACTGTTCGAGCTAATACCCGCTGCTCAATTTAACCGATACACTTCTCGCCGAAAATTAAATTTCCATCCACATCACCTGGATGAGTGGAAGTCTACCACTGCACGTTTCTCAAGAAACTTCTTACCACGTACGACCACCCTGTGGAACGGACTTCCGGCAGCGGTTATAGCAGAGAGTCGTGCCAGTTTTGTAGAAAGGCCTGAAGATGGCGCAACGGACTTGAACTCAAACTCCCTTGGTGGCGACACCAGCGGGAGAGAGAGACGGGTCGCGTTGGCAAGAGCCCGTTGTAGAGGGCGTTGAGGGCCT